>CM074449.1:11467959-11757959 GCA_037101425.1 Elopichthys bambusa
CACTCTAATCTTTCCATTTTGTGATGTGTAATCCAGATTTACAACACAATATAGCCAAATCACACTATAACACTATAAGAGATTGTTTGAAATTAGCAGAACAATGGATGAAATACAATCCAGAAAGAGGAGAATGTGTGTATATGTGTTTGTCCTCTCACCTCGAGGGTCAGCATGTTGACTCTCTGTTGCAGACTGCCATTCTCTGACTGGAGCAGCGCTGTGTCTTTGGGCTCAAAGGAGCAGTAGGAGTTTCTGTCCTCTCCAAACTCGCTTATCATGGGGAACTGCACACACACAAAAAGTGACACAGGGTTCATCACAGGTACAAACCGTCATTAAACAGAATCATGTATGGTTTAATAAACATTTGTACCACTTTTGGCACAAAAAACAGCATCATATTCACGAACCACCCACTATCTGCACTGGTTAAACTATGATTATTTAAATGAAGTCATTAGCTGCATTTGCATAACCCAAATGGCAAATGGAAACACGTCAGTTTCGCAAAAACTCCCATATATCGTAACTAAATTTTTACATTCGCATGAGGTGTTTTTTCAGGCCATTCGAAAAAGGAATATTTCGCAAAACTGCAATGGAAACAGTTTTTTTCCGCATTTACAGGTCACCTGGCATATGTAAAAGTCGATCATTCTTTAAAGATGGTGCAGTATGTTTGGACAGAAGACAAGATAGAGTTCTTTGTTAAACTCATAAAAGACCAAAGAATTACAGGAATACTGGATTCTAATCAACAAAGAAATGCCATAATTTATCAAGACCTTGAAGCAGATGGGCGGGATAAACACCCAGAAACAACTCATACGTGGCTGTTCCCAAGTATAAGGGGCTTTCCTTGCCATTAATGCTTGGATAACATGTCTCTTTTGATTAAAAATAATGGCTAGTGCAGTGGCTGCGAATATACTTAAACCTACTAACATCTGTTGGCATGATTTTTTAAATGACTTATTGCGAGAGGAAAAAATGACGTTTTAGTTGCATAACATCAGTTAATGGTAGTTAACTAAATGGTAGTTTTTTTAATCGACATTTAGAAAATATTGCAAAAGTTTATGGTCAGTAAGATTTCTTTCTTTCTTTCTAGAAATTATTACTTTTATTCAGCAAGGATGTATTAAATTGATCAAAAGTGACAGTAAAGATATTATATTTTTACAAAAGATTTATATTTTAAAAGAACAGCAGTTATTTGCAGTTACTTTCTATTCATCAATAATCCTGAGAAGAAATATTAACCAAATATCAACCAAAATATTAAGCAGCACAACTGTTTTCACCCTTAATGATAAGAAATGTTTTTTGACCACCATATTTCTGCATATTAGAATGATTTCTGAAGGATCATGTGACACTGAAGACTGGAATAATGGCTGCTGAAAATTCATTTTTTGCCATCACAGGAATATATTACATTTTAAATTATATTAAAACAGAAATCAGTTATTTTAAATTGTAATAAAAATTACAGTTTTTACTGTAATACTGTGAAATTTTGTTTGGTAAAATAATTGCATCCTTGGTGACAAAATCTTACCAACCCCAAACTGGTAAGTGTATGGCAACACTGATTTTTTTAATTTTTTTTTTATTATTATTTTTTTTTACTCCCCTTAGATTACCTCCAGATTGGACAAAGTTAATCTGCAATTTAGCAGTATATGATTAGACATACCAAAACATATGTAAAACCAGAATGATATTAGTTATGGTATTTTAGGTAATTGCCAGGACATACATTATACATACACACTATATATATATATATATATATATATCTCAGTAGATGCTGTGTGCTTTGATGTGCTGGATCTCATATATTTTTACTCCTACGAGCTTTGAGAGCTGTGTGCATTTGTTCCCCACATTTAGCCCTTTACTAGGCAGTGAGCCATAGTGAACGCAGAACCCTGAAGGCGCTCTCTCTCTCTTTCTCTCGCCTTCTGCAAAAACAGCTGTTCTTCAGAGGCTGGCCATCGTTGCTGCATATACATGCATATGTTTGGGGAGGGCCAAACCAAAAAGCTTTAAAGATATCCAATCTGGAGCATCTCCAACCTGCAGCTACCCAGAGGCCTGGAAGCTGCCCAACCTACCTAGTCGTACCCAAAGATCACATCAAATGAACCAGCTGCTCATTCTGTTGAGTAGGTTACTGCATAGCATAAGCATTGTGCTCCTGATTTGTAATCAAAGGAAGATAAACATTCTCATCTAGAAAAAATAATCTCATGTGAATAACAATCACGTGTTCACGTTTAAAAATGAATAGAGACGTGATCTACTTTCCTAACAATCAAGCGATCTATCAGGAGCATCTTGTATTGTGTGTACAAGTGGCTTTGTGTGTTTTTATGTGGATGCTTGACATGCTAATTACAGAGAGCATGCACACTTGTTTACGTACAGCTCGGCTCACGTGGCAGCTGGCCTATAAATAAAGCTCTTTCATACATGAAGCAGGCACAGCTCTTAATGAGTGCTGTCATGGCACAGTCATTAATCAAATCAATGTTATATGCTTAGCATAAACTCTGACAACAGCTTATATTAGTATTCAGCTGCTGAACTCACAAAGATCACTATTATTTCACAAGAAAACTGTAAAGCAACTCCATAATAGTTAAATAAAACATTTGGCATCTACCAGCATCAAATAGGGTTGCGCGACACATGAAGTAGTTAGTTTAATTATTGCTTTATGCTCTTTATCAGTGCTTTCTGCTGTGCGGCAGGTAACCATTTTATCACTTGCTATGTGTGTCCACTCTGTTCTACTCTAATTAAATGCCCTATATAGTATGTCTGTGACCATGTCACTGTCTCTGCATTAATGTGAGATGAAGCAGTGAGGTGCAGGGGGAAAGGGTTCCTAACAAGGATGTCTACACCCTACTTTTGACTGGATGATTGTGTCAAATATATTTGACAATAGCTAAAATATTCTTAAGCATCCCTATACTGTGGTATAGTGAAAATTTGATAATTTGATAGGCAATGCCATTTGAAAATGACTCATTTTGAAATTTTAATTAGCTTAATTAGGATTAACAGACTATTTTATCTAAAGTGGCATCCACAAGTAAATATTCATATTCTATTCTATTATTCTGTTCTTTTATTCTAATCTATTCAATTAATATATTATATCATAATTTCATGTAAGCTTTTTGAGAATTTTAAAAAAAATGTAAATGTGTTGTAATCGGATGTAAATTCATTTTTTGTACTTTAAAGCATAAGGCTGAGAATGCGTCACTGTTTAGCGGAAATGACGAATTACTGAGTCGCCCTGATGGACAGATGATGAGCGGGCGCCTCACAAAGCCCTGCTATATTGCACATTTAAATTTAAAATTAGTGCTGTATTGAAGGTGTCCATAATAACGCTAAGTTTCATTTTGTATCTCGTTTACTTTCAGACTATGTATTGTATAATTGGCTGATGTGTTAGTACTAGGTTCTTTCACGAATACAGTGCTTTTATGGCATAAAGCCTAAGAAAAATAAACACCCGTTTCAAGGAACAGACCTGTGTCTGTGTTGTTGTGAAGAGAGCTATAATGAGACCACATTAAAAATCTGGGATTTCTTTCATTTAAACCTGAAAATAAGCTGCCATTTTTAAACAAGAAATGTTATAATAGTAATTTAAAATTCTGCACTATTTCTAGGTCACTAATTTAAAGTTTTTTGTGCTTCCACTAAAGCGCAATATGCTTTTTGGATCATTCTCAAATCAAGCTGGATAACATGAACATCAGGCTTTACACAAACTTGTGGAGTTCATGCAGCTCAAGTGCTGCGGTCATTAAAGCAAATGGGAAAACCAAATACTTTTTTAGAAAGAGATTTTTGAAATAGTGAACTTTGGATCTTTGAGTTTTGTTACTTTTGATATGAAACAAACTCTCAGCTTTTAAAATCTCTCAATTTTAGAACGAAATTCAAACGATACATTTCATTTTGACCCTCTTTAATGTGGCATGACAGATCCCCGTATCTGCCTCCGTTCAGTGGCAGTGAAACGATCATGGATCAATCATCTCTTACGCTTCTTAAGTTATAGCATGAAATAAACTTCAGAAGGTATGTTGAAAGAATGTAACGTGTCATGTAATCTCTCAATTGCGAAAAGACAATCAATAAATCAGCTTGTATGTCACATAATTTTATATTTATCTGAGGAAAGCCATTCAATGCCCATAAACTCATTAGTTAGCAATAAAAAAATATTCTAGAGAGGAACATTTTGCTAAATATATCCACTTTTGTCTTCATTATTTAATGTAGCCTATGTTTGAATACATTTTTCAAGTTATACAACCACAGTTTAAATGCTTATATTTCAACAACAAATTAATATATCATTAAAAAGCTGATATAAAAACGATACATTTTTATATACAACTCAGGTGAGTGTTGATTATTGAATTAAAGTGATTAATTTATTGATTATTAAATAAACTTTAAAGGTTTAGTTCACCCAAAAATGAAATCTCTGTCATTAATTACTCACCCTCATGTCATCCTAAACCATAAAACATTTGTTTAGCTTCAGAACACAAATTAAGATATTTTTGATGAAATCTGAGGGTATCTGAACCACACATAGGCAGCAACGTCATTGCACCTTTTGAGGTCCAGAAAGTTATTAAAGACATCGTTAAAATAGTCCATGTGACTACAGTGGTTCAACCTTAAATGATATGAAGTGACCAGAATACTTTTTGTGTGCAAAAACAAAACAAAAATAACGACTTTATTTAACAATTTGAACAGCTGTCATATGCAGTTGACGTAGTGAACATAGTGCAGGCTTCCGTGTTTACGTCCGAACGCTGGCTCAGTATTGGCTGACGCTGTACACATGAAAAGCATGAAGAATGTGTGTGATGCTGATGCAGGAGCAAAAAGTAATTATTTTTGTTTTGTTTTTGTTTTCTCATCACTTCATAACATTAAGTTTAAACCACTAGTCACGCTGACTATTTTAACAATGTCTTTACTACCTTTCTGGACCGCAAAAGGTGCAATGACTTTGCTGCCAATGTGTGCTTCAGAAACCCTCAGATTTAATCAAAAATATCTTAATTCGTGTTTTGAAGATGAACGGGTTAGGGACGATATGAGGGTGAGTATGTAATGGCAGAAATTTCATTTTTGGGTGAACTAACCCTTGACCAAAAAATAAATTTTGGTTAATCACTAGTAACATTACACATTTTTAGTGTTTTAATCATTAAACAGGGCTGCTTGCATATAAAGTTAGTTGTACAGTAGTGGAAGTAAAAAATAAACTACAAATCCAAGTACAACTGGCAAGTCAGTTACACCACCGGCCGACATGTAAGGTGACTTCCGCTGATATCTGAGGCTAAAGGATCTTTGAGGACGTTTTGTACCTTTATCTCGTAAATCTTGAGTTTTCTTTTGATGTCTGCATTTTCTCGCTCAAGGCCAGCCAGTCGAGTCTTAATGTCCTGGTAGGCGCTGATGAGGGCGAAGTGGGAGGCAGAGTACATATCCTCTGATAAGGGAGAGCTGGACCAGCCCACCCCACAGCCATCTTCTTTCAGACCCTCGTTACCCCCCAGCAGGCCCAACTGGCCACCGAAGAGAGACTCCATGACTCCTGATCCTCAACCTGTGAGATGCGAAAGAGAAAGAGGAAGGTTGTTTATGTGAATCAAAAATGTGAGCTAATTAGCCTTGAGACGTTCGTTCTTTCATCTTGAACATAATTTTTCACTTCTTCTCATCACTTCTTCAATGGTTTTGTTATTGTGCATGCTCTTCCCTTTATAAGCTCCACTTCACCCTTACTCAGGATAATTATTTCCTTTCGCAACTACGCTTCTCATTAGTATTGACATCCACGCCACAAACCACCAAACCGCACCATACAAAAGCATCTTTACTGAAGGCCAAGGTTGTTTTCTTTCTCAACCACATGCCCTTTAGCTTCTCTGGATATGTTTAGTCCTTTTTTGGTGAACAATGTGGACCGTCAACAGTCAATGAGACGTCATCAATTATTCAGGAAGACAAAGGCCAGAGACACTTAAAAGAGCTGAGCAGCATGACCTGATTCAAGTACACGCTGTGCTGCTAAGAGGATGACATCACAGCCTAGCAACAGTCACTGAGATCACATGTGTAGCTGCCATTTCTTACACGCTTCTACAGGGTCAGCAAATTTTGTGAATACAGCATGGTGATGACATTAAATTTGCTGGAGAGAAAAACAGGCGCTTCAAAAATCTGCTATGATTTAATTTTTTATTGATAGGGTACATATAAACTGTGTTCCGAAACCTAATGAGCTGCCTAGCTGTCTTCTTTAAGGCAGCATCCTAACTGAAATGAAACCTCTTAAGTGACAGATTTGGAGCGCTCTATATAGGCAGCAACTCTGTGCGTCATATAAATAGTGCTCCTCACACAAACCACACAGGAGATATGACTCACAATTGATGCCAATTGTTTGCTGTTAGCATGTTGCTAAGATAACAATGTGATACATGCAAATATTGTGTATAGGCCTACGTATAAATGTAATTGGCCAATTTGTTATTAGACTGAAATATTTTATATCTATACTTTTCAGTATTGGTTATATACAATGGTATAAATATATTATTTCCAAACAACATTTCTAATGCTTCGCACTAATATTACAATTCTGGCCAATAACGATAAGCCGATATTTATTTTTATGGTGTGGCTGATAACTAATACATGTCCAACATTATAATTCTATAAGGTTTCTTCTAAACAAATAAAAAATAAAATAGAAACTAAAATCAACCATTTTAAATGCTACAAGTGAATTTAGGCATCACAACATTATAACAAAATTTTAGATAAAAAAAAAAAGATTTTAAAAGAAGACACTTTTGCTCACCAAAGTTACATTTATTTGATCAAAAATACAGTAAAAACAGTAATATTGTGAATTATTATATATATATTTTAAAAGTAAATTTTCCGTGATGCAAATTTTCATTAGCCATTACCGAGTCATCAGTGTCACATGATCCTTCAGAAATTATTCTAATATACAGCTTTGGTGCTCAAGAAACATTTATTATTATTATCAATGTTGAAACAGTTGAAACAAGTGCTGCTTACTATTTTTGTGGAAACTTTTGATCAGTTTAATGCATCTTTGCTGAAAAAAAGTATTAATTTCTTTTAAAAAATCTTACTGATCCCATACTGATCCTGATTTTGGATGGTAGTGTACAACTGGCTAAGATAAATTGTCTAAAGACTACATTTAATAATGTTACTAAATTGTTTACGTAACTTTAAGTGAATGTTAGATGGCGGCAAAGATAAACTAAGAATAGTTAAAATGAGAAATATACAATATCTGATTTAAAAATATTTAAATATATTTTTTATATAACTAAAAAAGATTTTTAGTTTTATATATTATATAATTTATAATAATATATTTTTATTATATTTTATTATTGATTATAATATTGGCCGATATTATACGGACCAATAGGTACCGATTATTGTGCCAATATTTTGGAACAACTTCTGCGTTGGAAGCCCAAGATGACCCGAGTAGGCTTTTCTCTTGGTTCTGAAACCAAGAGAAACAACAGAAGTATACTAACTGCTCAAAGACATGAGCTTGACTTGAATGCATGATGTGAGATGTCAAGCAGCCATGTTTGTAGGTCTAGCTCTATTAGTCCCCTGTGTATTGCCTTCATGCCCTTCAGTTCCCAGAGCCCACTGTTCACACCATGATGAATCGCTCCAGTGCCATCAACAACACTCATTCACACTAGACAGCACTAGCTTAACAACAAGGCAGGACACAAACATGGATAGAAACAAGGAGTAAGCAGAAAAAAAAAGCAACATCTTCACAGTAAACCGTTTAGTAAGATAATATGGATATGTGTGCAGCATCAGGTTGGCCATCTGATGCAGCACGGAGGTGTGAGGAGATTTTACTGCACACAAAATGAGTCAGATGCTTCTTACTTAGTGAGCTATTTTTGATGACTTGCGTACCAATGTTAAAAAAACGTACAGAGAAGCCTTGGATCTCTTCCTGGGTGTTCTCTTACTCTCTCTCTTTCTCTCCATCCTTCAGGGTAATCCAGAAAAACACCCACTCACATCAATACATTTGCTTAGGCATGGCTAAGCAGCATGACCATGGGGGAGAGATTGCTGTTCTGATGAAGGTGTGAATGTGTGTAGGTGGAAGAATATCACTTTAGAGACATTCCAACCCACTACATTAATACAAGTGTGTTCTCACTCAGGGCTTCTCTGTGCGCTGATAAGGAGTTGCAGCACAATGTACTTTTCTCATGTTATGTCTGTGTTATCGCAAACATATTGAAGTGTCATGCCCATAGATTTATATCTCTGATAATAAAGTTGCATAATTATTATTGTAGTAAAAAAAATGTTTAGCTAAAACACAGCAGTCAGAAATGACCTAATCACATGTGTAAATTTGGCTCGTTCAATAGGGTTGGACATTTCTCCCCCCTGTGGAAATCAAAAGAAGCTATGAAAATGTCAATGCTGCTCTTTTTCATACAATAAAATGGCATTCACTGGCTGTCAAATTGTCAAATATGTTCTTTTATTAAAATACATAAATATTAAGAAATAAAATATTTACTAATTTATTTATTTAAAAAAATATTTACATTACAATTAGTTTCTGTAGTCTAATTAGGAGTATTTTAAAATGTAATGTAATCTAATTACAAGTACTTAGTTTTTGGAATCTGATTACATAATCAGGATTAGGCTTACATATAATCAGTTACCAGCACTGCGCCCAGGATTTCAAACTGGGTCTCCTTGCCCAGTCACCATGGTTTTGCCAAGTAAGACATGTTCCTGAATCAATATATTTTGTTGATCCTAAAATAACATTCCTGTCTAAAAAAATGTAGTGCTAACCCTGTCCCTACCCCTAAACCTAACCATACCCGTAAACTTAACCCAAATATCAGAGAGAAATAATAGGTGAATAAGAATGGTGCAGAAACCCCTAACCCTTGTTGTAAGCCTAAACTTGACCTAAACTGTAAACTGTTTGGTTGATTGGAACGTTGTTCCAGGATCAACAAAAGCCACATTTCCACCAAAATTACCTGGAACAATTTGTCCCAGGAACTTTTTCCCCCTAGGCGTGTTGCTGTCTGCATTTCCATCACGGTCTAAAGTACTGTGAAGATTAGTCCGGTGATGTACGACTGTGCACAACTTTCCAGTTCCCGCTGGATTTTGTCCTCCGCATATAAGCTTAATAAAACCTGAACCTCGTTGTCAGTCCATCGGTTGTTTTTAAACTACATTGTTGATTTGAATAGCAAACAACTCTTACTGCATGCACCGCAACAAACTTTTAAAAATGGTGGTTGAAATAAAACGCTGTGTGAATTTAACCAATCAGCATGTTCAGCGCCCAAGTCCCACCCCCGAAAGTTCTTGAACTTTGAAAAAGTACTACCTTGTGAGCAGGGACTTTCTGATGGGGGAATTTTTACCCGGAACTTCATTTAGACCCTGGTTCCTGCGGTCGAAACACACAGAATACCATCCCAAAAACCATAGTTCCTGGGGAAAGTTGTTGTAGATGTTGTTCCAGGAACATGTTGTACTTGGTGAAATCACGTTCACACTCCAGGCTCACTGATCAAAACCTATTGATGGACTAACTTGTGTTACAAAAGACAAGCTAATACATTGTTAAAATGTTTTTATTCCTGCCACTAGAGCCCCCTAAAATAAATAGGTGCATGATGACCCTGCTTCCTATTGACAAGAGTGCTGTTCTTGCACAAACATACATCCATCCCAGTCTCAGTGAAAACAAGAATTTTAAGCACATGGATTATAACATGGATCTGACAATTTGTCAGGGCTCAAAACCCTGGCAAGAGAAAACAGACAAATGGGACACTCTTTCCATGGCTAGCTCACCAGACATCTATCTTCCCATCTCACCTATTGTCTTTCTCTCCCCTGCACCTAATTTTGTGAACACTTACACTCTGCGCACACCTATTAAGAATTCCACAGCTCTCCTCCCTGCTTCATTAGAGCAATTACCACAGGAAGTCATTTGTTACCTGGGGCCTAGACGGCACTGGCACTGGCAGAGACATGGACACACACACTTTCTCTCTCTCTCACACACACACATTTCTACAGAGATTTTTTCAGCAACTCGTTTGCAGCTCATAATTATCAGATGACAATTTTTTAACCTAATGGAGACGTAATGGCAATTAATAATTCCTGAATTTATATGTAAGCATATCATTTTTAGGCTTACAATGTGTACATTTTCATAAATGTGTAATGTTTGCAAAAACTATCATTTAAATTGTAAAGTCACTAAAAGCATTCTGAGATTGAAATGGACATCATTTGCCTTAATAATGTGGTGGGCATCACATTTGTTGAAATGATGCTAATGTTCAAACCGGTACCAGATAGATCAGCACGTACACCCTCTGAATGATTTAATAATCTGTCAAACCATCCAAAATTTAGGAACGCCAGCATTCAACTCTCTTCGGCAGACAGTGCTATTGCATAATTTCTTTCAGTCACACTTGCTCATGAAATTGGCTGTCATCCTAAACATTTACCACAAGCCGCATGCAATTACAGACAGCAGGACACAGTCGTATCGGACTCAAGCCCATTTTGTCATGGGGAATCTGGCTCCTATAATGCACGTATCATGGTGCAGACACAAACAGACACACACACCTGTTATTTCAGTGGGGTGTTTATGTGTGTTTCTGGCATGCTTTGTGGCCCCTCACTTGGTGGACGATTAGCAGGGCTGCAGGAGAAGTGTGACTGCCTGTGATAAAAAAAATAAATAAAATAAAATAAAATTGACCACAGCCGTTCTACAGGTGTATCTTCACACACACACACACACACACACACACACACACACACACACACACACACACACACACACACACTTGTTATTGTGAATTGTGGGGACATAATGGTTTATATACTGTACAAACCATATTTTCTATCACCCTACACCAACCCTCCCTTTAAACCTACCCATCACAGGAAACTGTGCACATTTTTACTTTCTCAAAAAAACTCATTCTGTATGATTTATAAGCCTTTTGAAAAATTGGGACATGGGGTAATGTCCTCATAAGTCACCCTCTCCTTGTAATACCTATGTCATACCCATGTCATTATACAAATTTGTGTCCTGATATGTCACAAAAACACATGCACACACATACACACACACACACACACACACACACACACACACAAGCAAAAATATGCCTACAGAGACATCTATGCATCCTACATTTTATTGGAATAAAAAGGCCATAACACAAGCGTGACAAAATGTAATTGGATACAAGCGATAGGATGACAGTAAAAGAGCAAAATCACATCACACAAAATCACCAAAAACACAATATATGCGCCAAAAAGACATCGTTTGGCACATATTTAACAAAAAAAATAAAATAATGTCCAACAATTAAAAACATAACAATGCATGGCCAGAGTTGGCCACACATTTATATATATATAATTTTTGTTTAATATATATATATATATATATATATATATATATTACTTTATGTCTCAGAAGGAAATATTTTTATATTATTCATTAAACGTTAATATTTCTACACAAAACAATTAATGTAATTTGCATTTAATAACTACAAATTAGCTATAAATGTAACTTCTTGACCCCATTTAATTTATATTAAATTTATTTATTAATTTATTTATTCGTAATATATCAACAAAACCTCACCCTTTTTTAGCTAGCTAGATAACGTTATCTTGGTAACATTTAAATTAGCAGAATTCTGTGATCTTTAATGCTCAACATTTCACAGTAAAACCATATGTTTAGGGTTTAAAGTATTTGAATACAAATTTTGAATCTGCTGAAGTTACCTCAATGCTACAAGTAAAAATGTGCATTAAGGTGACAGAAATGGTGTATTGTGGCCATCTTTATTGTTGTGCACTGATTAGTTACATTTGTAACATCATGACATGGTATCTCAGAAAATATTTAGTCATATTTTTGCTTTTCCTCTCAGTTTTAAGTAATTTAGTGGCTAGCCTGAAAGCAAAACTTTTTTTACAGTCAGAGATTTCTCAGACTAATGTCATTTTTACTGAATCTAAGTTAGAAACAGACTCTCTGCGAGTAACTCACTATGCACTGGGCTACAGTATTGACCATATTGACAGTAAAATGCCTCCTTTGGAGTGAAGATTGGGCTGGCACAAGTTGGCACGAGCAGCAACACAACTGAGTGGGTGTTGCAGAGGGACTGTGGTTGAGCCTCGTGGGCAAATCAGAGCATGTACACGTGTATTTTTACCATGGAGTGGGAGTAAGGAAGATATTGATTCTACAACAGTCACAACTGCAAACTATGGGTTAATGTGCTCTTTTTGTTGTTCATAGCCATGCTAGTATGTGGCAATCTCATGTAGAAGCACCAAAAGCACCAAAAGAGGTTTGTCGAAGTCAATGTGATATGGGTGTCTCACATTAAAACATTATGTTATGTAGCATGTATGTAATCCAAAGAGGCCATTTGATTGGGTTTAGCTGACAAATACAACAAATACATGTATGATGCATTCGGGGAAGCAGGATAGGAAGATGAGCAGAGTGAAAGCAAGGTGGGTGCTGCATCTGTAGGTGGAACTGGAGATGGATGGTAGGAGAGAAAGAAAAAAAGATTAAGCTAAATTTCATAGCTCACTATATTGCACCTCTGCTTTCTCTCTTCTTAACTATCCTGCTCCTCATCATCCTATTTCTGGGTTTAGTTTTCACTCACACTCTGTCCATTCGTCCACTAACGTTTCCACCTTTCTACCTCCAGATTTTCTTTGTGAGCTTATCCCTGCTGAAAAAATCCAGCATAAATCAGCACGAATTCCATGTTGGTTCAGACTGGTTTATGCTATAGCAGCACTATACCAGCTCTAACCAGCATAAACCAGCCTGGGCCAACATGGAATTCATGCCAGTTTATGCTAGTTAGAGCTGGTTTAGTGCTGGTCTAGCTACTGGACAAGCATAGTCATGCTGTTCTTAAGCAGAACCACGCTCCCACTTGCCATACCTTTTGCTGGTGACCAGCAATGCTGTATTTTTCAGTAGGGTTTTCTTCTTTAACTGTTAGCCTCTATCTTTCTTTCCATTTTTGGTATGCAACTACAAACCCATCCCTTCCCTAGTATTAAAAGTTCAGCAAAACCTACTAAAAATGAAATTTTTACATAAGCCACTAATGATGCACTCAGTAATTTGTTCCTCATTAAAAAGTTTTACCCCTAAAGTCAAGAATAGTGCTTTTGAAAAATCATGTACACTCACAAGATGAATGAATCCATCCATTCATCTATAAACTTATAAAAGGCTTAAAAAAAAAAAAAAAAAAAATTCAAACAAGGCTGTCATGATAGATCGCTCCATAGATAGATAGATAGATCGATAGACAGTAAGGGGTGTAACAGTACATGTATTCTTGTATTCGTGCATGCAGTCACACAACGAATACAGTCAGTCACAGGCAATCCAAACTCCAATCCAGAAAGGGGTGCACATGGTAATGTATTGAATCCTAACCATTTTTAACCAGCATTATTGAACAATAATCACAATAAGCTCTGTGTTTTGTTACTTTCGATAAGGAACAAAGTGTCATCTTTTAAATTCTGTGCATTTTATCACAAAATTAAAACAATAAATGTAATTGTGATGCTTTCTGATGTGGCGTAACAGATTGCTGTGTAGTCACCTCAGTTCAAGCGGCAGTGCGGAGCGTGAGAGAACGCGATCATCCCTTCCTCTTTACTACTAGTTACAGAGTGAACATGAATGAACATCTGAAGGTATGTTGAAAGATACGCTACAATTTAAGGGATTAGTTCAATTTCAAATGAAAATTAGCCCAAGCTTTACTCACCCTCAAGCCATCCTAGGTGTATATGACTAACCCTAACCCTAACCAAGCTTTATAATGGCAGTGAACGGGACCCACGAATATGAGATGAAGAAAGTGCTTCCAATCACATCCATCCATCATAAACGTACTCCCCATGGCTCCGGGGGGTTAATAAAGGCCTTCTGAAGTGCATCAATGTGTTTGTGTAAAAAAAAAAATCCATATTTAACAAGTTATGAAGTAAAATATCTAGCTTCCGTCAGACCACCTTCCGTATTCAAGTTACGAAGAAAGTGTAAACTGGCGTCGCGTCAGTTAAGCTTTTTTCGTAAGTTGAATAGGGAAGGTGTAGGACGTGGCGTAAGAGTTTTACACTTTCTTTGTAGGTTCAATACAGAAGGCAGTCTAGCGGAAGCTAGATATACTTGTTAAATATGGATGTTTTTGTACACAATGTAATTTTCATTTGAAAGTGAACTATTCCTTTAATTAAATGTATCATATCTTGTGTAATTGTATTTTTAATTATAGTTGAATGAATTGAAAGACAGAAACACAATTTGTTCAGTAAACCACTGTTTAATAAAAAAGAAAAAAAGTTACTTATCGAACCGTCATTTTTGTGTACCGTTACACCCCTAATAGATAAATAGATAGATAGATAAAGTAGATAGATAGACATACATATAGATAGATTAGATTCAATATACATGTAAAAGTTATCCTTGAACAGGATGTGAGAAATGAAGATGGTGGGCAGAGGAAAGTTAAGCGAAGAACGCATGCAGCTCATGAGTACATTGTTGAAAACGAATGTAATATATTCAGTACTGACATAAATAAAATGAGCTTCCCCCTCTCCACACCTGGCAGCGCCTCTGTGATGATACAAAATCGATAAAAGTCAGCACCCTGAGCGCTGCTCACTAGGTGTTCTAGTTCATTGTTCCGTCACATAGCAACTTCAGCAAAGAGGAGGGGCACGCAGAGGAATGAATTATCGGAAAACATTGGCTTGCACTTGCAGAATGCACTTTCTTCATATATGTGTGTGTCAGGTTTTCCGCTCTATGTGTTGATGTATTACTGCATTACCAAAATGAAAGCTCTGAAGTGTCCTTGTCAAGGACATTTAACACTTCCAGTGAATATCTACAAAACATTCACACTGCAAAGGTTTCAGGGAGTATAGAGACGAAGAGAAAAGGAGGATGGAGTGAGGTAAGAAATAAACAATTGGCTCTGATTAAACTGGATGTTACAAAAAGGATGTTGTTGTCTCACACCCACACCAGTGAACCCTGCAGAGATGAACACATCGCAATGAATGCCTCCGAGACAATCAGAGGCAGGCAGGCGGGGTCTGACGTCACACGCACGCATGTGGAGAGAAGAGGTGATCAGCATCTGCTCTGTCATTATTTTCTCTCAGAGAAAAAGGAGGAATGTGAGGGGGCCTGGGGATGGCGGATCGTGCAACACTCCAAGAAACATGAAGATCAGAAACGAGGAGTGAAGAAGATGAAACTCACGCTGTGACTGGAGAAGCGTGAGTGGCAGCATCATGATGTTACAGAAGCTCTCTGATTCCCACGCACAGAAAACACCAAAAAAAAAAAAAAGGCGCAACAGCCATTTCACAATACACACACGTGTGCATGCATGCAAACAAACAAACACCCACACATTCATAAACATATATAGATATAGATATATATAGTAGCCTGCATATGCCAGAATCAGATACTATTTAATCTGAGGAAAATGGCAAAATAGCACATTGGCGATTCAAGCTGTTCTATACTGAAATGTTTGTTATGCAATTTTTCACTCATAAACAGACTGAGACCCATATATATTCAGACTCAAAGAGCACAAAACAATCAAAACAATAAAAAAGCTGACTGACCATAATTCATTTTTAAGTGCAGGGGCAGAATTGTCTGAAATAGGGTCCACTGCGGTCCACTGTCCTGCCATGTTTAGCTTGACACTAAAAAATAAATTCGAAAATAACAGAAAAAGTACTGGGAACTCATTACACATACATTATCCAGTAACTGGACATTTCCCTAAAACACCATGGAATGAAGTGCAAAATTCTAAATATATTTTAAAAAATAAATATGGAATATTCCGTTAAATTAATACAGTACATTGTGCCCTATTTATACAGATTATTTTAGATTGCATCCCTAATTAAGCACACCTGAAAAATCTGAATATGTCTACTTCTGTACTATATAGGTGAAAAACAGTATGTCTGAATTTATAGTATTCATAAAACATTAGGAAAAAGCACCCAGATGTCCTACTACTTCTGCAGAAATTCCAAAGTTTCCTAACTTTTTACACTGTATTGTGAAAAGCAACGCAACTAACACAGAAAGTCACACACATTCATACTTTTTTAATGGTCAAGAAGTTCTTTTCTTGTCAAATGCAGTACCTGCTCAGTCAGTATAAAATTTTGAAGTTTTGAACACAACTAAAGGTGTGTTTGATTCGTGTCAGTATGAGGAGTTTATAACTAGCGTGCGCATATAATGCTAGCCACAGAAAGGCATAGCATAGAAATTCAGAAATTTGACTCAGAAATTCAGAAATTACTCAAGAAGTTAACAAAAGCATGCTGCATCACTTGACTTTTTAAACAACAAATTTTTTTAAAAAACTGCCTCTATTTTTTAATATGATGGCCACATCTCAAAATCCAATCAACTATTGATGCATATAAGTCCTCACTCTACATTTTTATCAATGTTACACTCGGATGCACATCACAATATGTTTCACTAGCTATTTTTCCATATAAAAAAGCAAATTGAACTTGTGCGCAAAATTGAAATATCGCTTAAAATATTTGCGAATAAAACACCGTTTTCATCTCATGTGTTCAAGAGAATAAAATCGTCGCTTCCTGGGAAACTGGCACAAAATATCTTTAAGAAAAACAAAAGTCGCTGCAATCGGGAAGCCACTGTGGCTCTTTTTTCCTACTTCATAAATGACTTGCATCACAGAGAGCACAGACGAAATGCAATAAACGCTGTCATGTTATCTTGCGTTCAGATGCCTGGTGCTTGGAAATGCAATCATGTGAGACACTTCTGGGAGGGAATTAAACCAAATAATTTTGATGACAGACTTTGGCTTAGGCTTTTCAGAATGATCAAACCAACATTAGAAATGCTGTGCAATGAAACTAGTCAGCTGTATAGTCCAGTCATCCAATCACATCCACTGCTGAGACAAAGTCATCTGAGTTTTCGTTGCGCATCAAGGTATTTATTCTGTAAATGTGTTTCCATAGTAGTTTATGCGCATGGCTTCTTATCGAATAAAAAATACGTTAAAATATGTTTTTAGGCACATTTTTAGAATTTATGCACATCTTGGTGTTTCCATCCAACATGTTTTTGCGATATCTCAAAATGTGCATAAACATATGTGGATGGAAACATAGCTATTGTGACTTTAACAGTTTACAATCAAAAAAATAAAGTAAAATAAAATAAAATAAAATAACTGAAAAAATAACAAAAAAGATAAAATCAGAATCCTGCTTGCCACATGCTTCCCAGTTTTGTGTGCAATATGCATCAGACCGAGACTGCGTTCAAACAACATTTAAACAACTCCTAGGGACATCCCTTCTTTCCACCCCCTTATGGGCCAACTGATAACAGCTAATACCCAACATAGACTAATTGGAAATACGTGCCTCTACCTAAATTTCTGCAAAACTCCAAAAACGTACATATACTGTACATACAATTCACTGCAGTTTCCAGCTGAAATTAACACTAGAGGCAGTAAAATGCCAACAACTTTTGTTCCTTATGAATACCGATAAATAAAGACTTATTTTTGTACAGTTCCTTGCACAATACTTGCAGTTATGACTTAGTGCATGGTTTGTAAACTATTTTTATGTTTAACCAGCTCCACATTTATGTTTTTTTGTAGTAAACTTGCTCGGAAGCTCACCTAGTACAGCACTGCACTTGTGATGCGGAATAATCAGGTATGAGTCCCGTGAAACATAAGTCTCGATAAAAGAGCTCAAAGACTTGTAGAAGCAAGCTAAAAAAGTGTTTTAATCTCAAGTTTGCTTTTGTTAACACCATTGGTTAAGTGTAGGGTATGGTTTAGTGTAGGTAGTACGCTATTTTACATGATAAAGCGCTAACCTTTCAGGGGCACTCACCAGACATTTCCTAAATGCAGAGATACCTACTACAATAAACGTAATAAAACGTCAGATTCACGTTTATCTGTTTCATATAAAACTGCATGAGCTTTTAATGCAATTCAATGGACAATGAAATATATCATTTTGCAGAAATGTCGCCATAGGTACTGTAGGTATTTCCAATTAGCCTGGGTTGCCAATATGTCTGCTAGTTTATTAGTAATAATTCTATGTGCTGGTTGTTGCAATATCCTTCATTCCCCCGATAGCATCTCTGTCAACAATGTGCACTGCCAGAGGGGCAGTGAGAAAGACTGAGGAAATGCTGTGAAAAAGTGGACTGTTATTTTTAGGGCTACCTAGGGGAATTATAGCAGTCCGGCACCAAGAGCAATGTAAGTGGGTAACCTGGTTTTCCTTGAGAGAGAAACACAAAGAGAATATTTTCAGTGCGATGTCTAGCAAACACGAATTGTCAATGTCCTGCGTTTCTCTTCCTCATACTTTCACCTCATTTTACTTCTGTCGATTTTCTCTCCTCTTATCTTGTTACTTCCTCCCTAGATTCATTTTTCACCCTAATGTGTGTCTCATAAACCCACCCTCCCCCGCTCTCTTCCCCTCACCTGATCTTCTTGCTCTTTCTCGTTTATAGATACATAGATATATTACATTACGCCTCCATAGTAAGGCCTTGTGCTTTGTGTGGGCTACTGAAGTCATCACTTCACAGAACAATATCACTTTCACATTAGCCAGGCGTTCTTTACTGATAATTGGAAAATCAAAAGCTTGGCTTTGCATGTACGACATCACAACCACAACATGGCATTATTGAGGGCAACAATGCTAAGCAACTCAGTAACACTTAGCAACTGCTTCCAGGGAGACTGGTGAACCTTAAAAGGATTGGGTAGAAACGTGTTTGAATGAGTTTTAAAGGTCATGCAAGCAACAACACAATCCATACCTCCTTCAGTGCAGTACAAAATCACACATAACAGGCCTGGGATGGGTCAAGATGGCCGACTAGTCAAAATGAATCTCTTTTAAAACACAAACACTAACAATATTTAGAAAAAAAAAAAAAAAAAAAAACCCAAACAGGCAGCATGCGGAGGATCAAAATCATATTAGGTAGTTGGTCATAATGTTTTGGCTCATCATTGTACACTACCATTCAAAAGTTTGGAATTGGTATGATTTTTAATGATTAATACTTTTATTTAGCGGAGAATAAAACATTACATTTTTACAAAAAAAAGAAAAAAAGAAAATCTATTTAAAATAAATGCTGTTCTTTCTATTCATCAAAGAATATTTTGTTTCTACAAAATATTAAGCATCACAACTGTTTTTAACATTGATAATAATAAATGTTAATTGAGCAACAAATCAGCATATTTTAATTATTACAGAAGAATCATGTGACACTGAAGACTGGAGTAATGGCTGCTGAAAATTCAGCTTTGCCATCAGAGGAATAAATTACATTTGAAAATATATTAAAATAGAAAACAGTTATTTTAAATTGTAATAATATTTTACAATATTACTGTTTTTACTATATTTTTATTTAATAAATGCAGCCTTGGTGAGCATAAAAGACCTCTTTTTTAAAAAATCTTACCAAACCCAAACCATGTTCAGACAGTTTTATTCCATTACATTAAGCTGTTTGTGTTTAAACCAGACAGCCGTTTGAACATAAACCAGACTAAATATAAAGGGCTTCCTTAAGAACTAATAATATTTGCAAAAACCCCCGATTATGAATTAAAATATATATATATATATATATTAGTATTTAGATTTATCTGTGGTATGTCATTCAAATGAGGAAGCAAACAGAGAGCAGTTCCCATGGCTTGCTTATGGCCAGCAATTCCCAGAGAGTGACTGTACTGCAGAGGAGAGTGAAGGTCATCACCTCTGATTCCAGTTATGTAAGATAAACGGAAATGCACTGTGGGGATATGGAGGGAAAATGACAGAGCACAACAAACAAGGACTATCAGAGAAAGACAAAAAAAATGGGTAGGTAGATAACAAAGCGAGGAGAATGAAATGGAAAGAGAGGGGGAGTTAATACAGTATATCTGCAAGAGCGGAAGCGTTTTGAAAGAAAGAACACAAAAGGCACCTGTCTGTCCACCCAACCAACCACTTCCAGAGGTCATTCTAAAGTACTGTGAATACCCTTTGACTGTTCCTACGTGATAAATTACTACCTACAAAGCAAAGGCATAGTGGGGGAACATTTGGTTGGGCTTCAATCAGATGACCGTAACCTTGCTATTGACCTGCATTCAGAGTGTGTGGACAAAGCATTATCTTGACACTGTGATGAATGCAAACAGCAGGAATGGCATTAGGATGAGGGCAGAATGGAGATGTCATCTTTGAAAAATCGCTCCATGTGCTTGACTCTGATATGTTGAAGTACTCACAAATGAGAAAAAACTGCTTCCTGCCAAGCAGCCGGGCCTTTGACAATCCGGCAATCAATCAATTTTGGCAGAAAGGCTTCAAACTGCATAAAAACAGCCTAACTCTTGACTAGAAGGATTTTTCTGCAGGCCTAACTGGGCCACTTGAGATTTTTTACTTGTACAACTAACATTTTCTCTAGCCCAGCTACAAAATTGAATAAATAGGTACTTGTAGTAACATGTCAGGGAAAAAAACCCAAACATAATTAAACGTTTATTATTGCTCATGCGCAACAAAAGCAATAAAGCAACTCCATGATATCTACACTGATCAGGCATAACATTATGACCACCTTCCTAATATTGTGTTGGTGGGGACCAACTTTGCTGCCAAAACAGCCCTGACCCATCAAGGCATGGACTCCTCTAGACCCCTGAAGGTGTGCTGTGGTATCTGCACCAAGATGTTAGCAGCA
This sequence comes from Elopichthys bambusa, assembly GCA_037101425.1. Lineage (NCBI taxonomy): Eukaryota > Metazoa > Chordata > Actinopteri > Cypriniformes > Xenocyprididae > Elopichthys > Elopichthys bambusa. The sequence goes on from CM074449.1 coordinate 11,489,075, forward strand.
GATCCTTTAAGTCCTGTAAGTTGTGAGGTGGGGCCTCCATGGATCGGAATTGTTTGTTCAGCACATCCCACAGATGCTCGACTGGATTGAGATCTGGGGAGGCCAAGTCAACACCTCAAATTTGTTGTCGTGCTCCACAAACCATTACTGAACCATTTTTCCTCTGTGGCAGAGCGCATTATCCTGCTGAAAGTCACCAGGGAATACCGTTTCCATGAAAGGGTGTACATGGTCTGCAACAATGCTTAGGTAGGTGGTATGTGTCAAAGTAACATCTCCATGGATGGCAGGACCCAAGGTTTCTCAGCAGAACATTGCCCAAAGCATCACACTGCCTCCGTCAGCTTGCCTTCTTCCCATAGTGCATTCTGGTGCCATGGGCTCCTCAGGTAAGCGACGCCATCCACGTGATGTAAAAGAAAACATGATTCATCAGACCAGGCCACCTTCTTCCATTGTTCCGTGATCCAGTTCTGATGTTCATTTGCCCACTGTTGACACTTTCGGCACTCTGACTGGTCTGCGGCTATGCAGCCCCATACGCAACCAACTGTGAAGCACTGTGTATTCTGACACATTTATATCAGAACCAGCATTAATTTCTTGAGCAATTTAAACTACAGTAGCTCGTCTGTTGGATCGGACCACACAGGCCAGCCTTCGCTCCCCACGTGCATCAATGAGCCTTGGGCCACCCATGACCCTGTCACCGGTTCACCACTGTTCCTGTCTTGGACCACTTTTAATAGACACTGACCACTGCAGACCGGGAACACCCCACAAGAGCTGCAGTTTTGAAAATGCTCTGACCCAGTTGTCTAGCCATCACAATTTGGCCCTTGTCAAACTCGCTCAAATCATTACGCTTGCCCATTTTTTCTGCTTCTAACACATCAACCTTGAGGACAAAATGTTCACTTGCTGCCTAATATATTCCCACCCACTAACAGGTGCCGTGACGAAGAGATAATCAGTGTTAAACAGTTCACCTGTCAGTGGTCATAATGTTGTCTGATTGGTGTATAAACTAAAAAAAAAAAAAAATCATGGAAAACAATGGCCTTTAACTGGGTTTTTCAAAGTTTTTGTTTATATCACTGACACAGAGGCCACATTCACACTGTCAGTTTTTGAGACTGACAACCACATTTACTTACAGGTGTGAGTCTTGAAATGTCCCGTTCACACAGCAACTTACAATAGCGTCTGGAACACTGTCTGTATGAACTTGCAACAAGAGTCAAGCCCGTATTCTCTTACTAGTAACCATTACGACAGTGACCAACATAATATTAAAGATGGCGGCGTCCATAAAACTGAAAAATATTATCACTTTTGACATGACAAGAGACTAATTGAACCGCGAGTTCATCCATCAAAACATCATTAACCAACAGCAGCATGTAAACACGCGCTAGCTGGAGTCTTAAACAGATGCACTCACGTGTCACATCCTTTGCGATGTCTCGCGCATGACACAGCATTTGAATTTAGAAAAGAAACACAAAACTGACGGGACTGGATCTTAACATCTTAAGATGACGCACAGCTCATATCTCCGTCACTGTAAGTTACCGAAAGCGAAACCACACACAAAACAACTTAGAAGCGTGACTCTCTCGCACTGTATGACGTGACAGACAACTAGTTGTCCAGTCCTGTTCCATTCACACAGCGCGGATGTTCCGAGAATGCGGTTGTGAGTCCTGAAAAATGACGGGTGTGAGTTTGGTTATAGAATGCGGTTGTCACTCCTGTAAATAACCGTACTGTGTGAACGTAACCGTATTAAGGACTCAAATACAGGACTGACAACCGTATTCTGCTGCTGTGTGAACGTGGCCAGAAGACACTTCTCACTCAGACTCTCAGCCAACCCAGGTATAATTATCCGCAATATAAAAAAGGTAGAGTTTCTTTATAGTAAAGTTACTTCATAGTAATTTTTATGAGAAACAATAACTAACTTTGAGGGATGTATGGTATATCAGTATCATATTAGCCATTATTTTTAAATGTATCAGTATTAGCTAATATTGGCTAATATGTGAAAGCTCATTTACAGTTTTTTTAATTAAATTACTTTTCATCGACCACTTACTTAAAATGAATCTTTAATCACAACTAAATATTGAAAACATTGTTACAGTAGCTATTTTTTATATACATTGCTTTTAATGGCTTTAAACAAAATAGTATAAATTATAACTGATAAATGAAGACACAAAACACACACACACACACACACCTATCTATATAGATAAAGATTTGGGTTGTTGTATCTCCAATTCAAATGTGACAACACCTCTCTATAGCCTGATAGGCCAAATGAAAGTTACATCAGCTGGCCCCAAAACTTTTTTTTTTAATTAAAAAAAAAAAAAAAATTCTCACATACAAGCCGTTTATTAGTCTGGCTATGGGTTAGATTCACAGTGCCAGACCATCACAGACAAGATAGCAAGAGAAGCCCTGATAACTATAAAAAGCATTTGACTACTTATTGCCAATTCATGCTCTGCACTTATAAACAGACCGTCTTCAAACAACCAGAGCATGTTTGTGATTCATGCGACAGCCAGAAAACTCTTGAAACCTGAAAAGAAGATCAAAAGGAACATTTTACCATCTGTTCTGTACTAAAGGGACCTCAGGCTACTTTTTTAAAAAAAAAAAAAAAAGAAAGAAAAAAAAGAGAGAGAACGTGAACAAAAGACAAGAAGGTACTGAATTCTCTGACAGCTTTGTGAGATGTGTCAAACGTCTGAAGGATGGAGAAAAAGCAACGAATCACCTTGAGCTTAACGACTCTATGATTCTATTTCAGTTTTAATCTCGGCATATCTCTCTGGCTTTCACATCGGTTTGCGTGACCTGCCCAGGCGTTCATGAATATTCCATCCTGATGGAGAGCTCGTTGTGAGTTGCTATGGCCCACAAGCAAAAGTTTGCCAGGCTGCAAGTACCTTACATAAACATCTCCCTAAATTATGCATGGGAGGTATGAAAGAACTGGAGAAAGTAATGAAATCATACTAGTTTGGCCATGAATCATGATTATCTGTCCACAGGGAGCTGAAGTACTTTGTAAGTGTATTACAAGTGCGCATGCTGAAGTGATCGAGGGGACAGTTTAATGTACAATTATGAGGAGCAAGATTTTACACCAAAGTGGGTGGGGCTAGTCAGTGTGATGTCGCAGATATAGAAACAGAGATTGACAAAATGTCCTCTCACTCGTCGCTTTGTCAGGGTCAGCTGGGACAAAAGCGTACATTTAAATGGTAGCAATTTTGTCACATCATTTCTAGTTAGTATGAAATCAAAACTGACAATTCTTTTTTTTTTATGGAATATTGCAGTATTTATTATAAATGGTTTATCTGTGCACATCATTAATTTTTTTTTAAGTCCCCCTGTGGTGAAAATCAAGTTTTTAATGATGTTTATATGTCTATGTAGTGTTTTTAGTATGCTTTAAGACAAACCATGTGCAAATTCATATGTCAACACCATTGCTGAGTATTTTTTATTTAAAACTGCAGTGAAAAAAGACAGTCTCAAACCCACTGGTTGAAATCGCTGGTGTTTGTGACATCACAAACTACCTTGTAACAAATAACGTCAACGTGCCAGCGGCTTTATTATATCATTAACAGTGAACTAGTAGGGGAGTCTCGAGAGAAGCCAGGATATATATATTGTATATTTTTCTGTTGATATGAAAAATTGGGTAGATTTAGCAATATAGCGGGTGTAAGATGTATATTACGATGTTATGATGAACTATATGCCTTTCTCCACTGACATTCTGAGATGTTCAAAGCGTTTGTAAGGATGCTGATTTTTAGAAGGCAGCTGACTCTGAGATGGCAAACAGGAACATGGTTTGTGTAACATTAGAAACACATTATTAGCTGTTTGATAACATAGTCAAGCAAAAGACTAATATTAATTACCGTTATGTGTCCGTCGTTGTAAAGAGCGATACCATTGTACAGCGTTTACAGCGAGTTCATCTCTAAACTGGCGTGAGCGAGTGGAGGCGGGGATAATTAGCATATTTATAGATCCACGTATACTAAATGAGTCAAGCTATTCAAGCTATTTTAAGGCATGAAGACATTTTTTTTTCATAGGAAAAATGTTTTAAATATGTAATTTTGCTGATCAAAGATGAGTTTTAAGGGATACAATTATTGACTACACATGTCCTCGTAAACTTTAATAAACTAAAATAACTTCCCATTCCATTTCAATGACATGTCTTCTCTAATTAGTTTTTTACCTTTGTGAGGGTGGGGCAATCTGTCAATCACATGAGATCACAGCAATAGAAATGACAATGATCCAATCAATTCCTGATGTGCAAAATCAAGTCCTGCCCTACATTTTTTCTTGTTCTTGAAGCAGTTTTACTCTAATATATGTCACAATAGGGAAGAAAAGAATATCGCAACTTCCATTTCATGACAAATTTAAGCTGTTTTACTATCAAAAGAGTACAGCAAAAGACAATCAAGCCCTGACTGTGACTGTACTGTTGAAAAATGAATGCAAGTTGAAAGCCGCAAATTTCTTAGCTTGTATAAAACAGCTCAAAAATATACCTCTAGCTAGCTTTTTGCTGTTATTTAGCTCAATACTAAATTGTGCCATCTGCTTGTGTGAGCAAGATGTGGTAAAGGACTACACAGTCAGGTCTTTCTAGAGGAGACACAGGTGGCAAGGCTCGTCTCTCACCACTTACAAGTGACCCTCTTCAGAAATTCAGCCCATCGCGGTTTCTCCTCCAAACTGATTCTTATCTTACACTGCTCACAGCTGGCCATTTTCTTATAGGTGGATAAAAAAAAATAAAGAAAGAAAACGTAGGGTATAAAAATAGTGTATCTTTTCACAGGTCTGACAAAAAGCCATTTCAAAGCAGCATAAATCATAATTATATGTTGCAACAATGAGCAACATGAGAAGTGCTTTGCGACTGGGAATAGCTGAGAGGCTAACGTGATTCACCTCCTAACGTCAGACCCTTATATTAGCTCCTGCAGACAGTCTCCCACCAGGAAAAAAGGCAGTGTTACTAATTAAGTGCACAACAATCAAGTCAAGACTCCAAATAGAGAGGAAAAGAATAAAAAAAAGACAGGGCAGTTGTTGCAAAACAACAAAGTCCACTGTTATTTCTTGCCAATATTTCCTTTCAAGGAATTCTTAAAACATTCTACTTCACTTTTCAATGCGCAGTGCAACTGAGAAAGCACAATGCCTGTCAGGAGTGGGAATCATGCTTTTCAAAAACAAAGCTTGTTCAAAAGGCATGTTCAACCGCGTGAGTGCAGTTTTGTTTTGTTAAATTGCAAATGAGTTTAGCAGACCTACTGTATGCAGCGATCAGAGACAACTTGTCAAAAAAAACTATTATTTCCATTATTGTTAAACGCTAGCAGAATAACGATGCATCAGACAGCATCCTTTTACTGTACTGTCATTTCTCACTAAAACAATAACATACTCAAAAGCTACACTATACATTTGTTTTTTGTTAAACTGGCAGCTAGTTTCCAGAACTTATAAATACAGGTATGATGTTTCAGATATTACAAGATTGGATATGTCATTAAATTATGTAATATTATTAATATGCCAACCTAGCACGGAAATAATACAATAATTATAAGATGATATTAAAAAACATTGGTTTTACTTTACAATAAGGTTCATTTGTTAACATTAGTTAATGTATTAACTAACATGAACTAACCATGAGCAATAAAATTTGTTACTGTATTTGTTAATCTTTGTTAACGTTAGTTAATAAGAATACAGCAGTTCTTGTTTGTTCATGTTACTTCACAGTGCATTAACTAACGTTAACAAATACAACTTTTGATTTTAATAATGTATTAGTAAATATTGAAATAACATTAACAAAGATTAATAAATGCTGTAGAAGTATTGTTCATTATTAGTTAATGTTAACTAATGTGGTTAACTAATCTTAACTAATGAACCTTATTGTAAAGTGTCACTAAAACATTTCACAATACCATTTTTAATGTTTCTATGTAATTACAGTTGCAGTGTGTAAAGTTTGGCGGCATCTAGCGGTGAGATTGCGAACTGCAACCAACGGCAGCTCACCCCTCCCTTTCGCGTGATTTGAGAAGCTATGGTGGCCGTCTGACCGACATAAGTCAAAGATGTCGTCTGAGACAGCAGAGAGTACGTCAGCCAGTCAAGCAATGAGGTTTCTTTTTACTTCTAACAAAGAACGGTCTTTGCTTCTAATAAACCATACGACTACTACTACTACTTCTTATTCGTACGTATTCAACGTAGTGACGATGCAAGCTGCCTCTAAAAACACGAACGATTTGGAAGAAGAACAACACAGTAATGAAACACGCTCTGTAGAGTGTTTGTCCGTTTAGGGCTGCTGTAGAAACATGCCAGCTCAAAATGACGACTTGACATGGAGGGGGGGACCCGCGATGAATGAGATAAAAATGGCTCATTTTAAGGTAATAAATCATAACTGTTCATTATGTAAGGTCTTTATACAACACTGAAGACATAGTCATGTATATTAAATTGCATTTCTGTCATTAGATCCTCCCAAATTTTACACTTGCACCTTTAAGGTCATATACTTTTTTTTTTTTTTTTTTTTTTTTTACAATATTTTACAGTACAATTACTGTATATGTATTGTCTTTCTCGCAATATATCATTTTCACCATTAATATAATTTTAATTTACAATTTTTAAAGGGATAGTTCACCCAAAAATAAAAATTCTGTCATCATTTACCCTCATGTGGTTCTAAAAAAGAATGTTGGTAACCAAACAGTTGCTGGCCACCACTGACTTCCATAGTATTTGTTTTCATACTTTGGAAGTCAACATTTGCAGAAATATCTTATTTTGTGTTCAACAGAACAAAGAACTCAAAATACAGGTTTAGAACAATTTGAGGGTGAGTAAATAATGAGAGTTATATATATTTGGGTGAACTACAGTAGCATTTTTAATAACATTTTTACTACTCTTTCTGTTCTGGATATTTAAAAATAAAACAACTCTACCAATTCCGGGCATGTCATTCCTTTTCATCAAAGGTAAATCTTACATTTATTATCCCTGTATGAGCGATCACGCTCTTTAAAACGGTTCAGCACCTGGAGCTGTCCAGTGCATCGTTACAAACGACCTGAACAAAACCTAAATATAAAATTATATATATATATATATATATATATATATATATATATATATATATATATATATATATAAACACAAACACACACACACACATATACATATAATCTAACCGTATTTGATCACTTTTAAAATAATCAGTATTGGACAATTCAATGCATTAAGTGGGATTATATACCGATCCCTCGCCACATCAGCTCAATATAATGCGGTTGAGCAGGGACTATTGTTGTTTCATTACACAACACAGCGAACCTGCTGATCATGCCAATGATCAGCAGATTCATTCATGGCTAAAGTTTTCTATTTTCACACATTTTCCGACATATATCGATTTTATTTTAATCATAAGGTAAACCTTTCCTCCGATAAATGACAAAACTGTGTGTTGGAATGTCATCTTGAACATCATCCTTCATGCATGAGTGCTCTACAGTAAGGAAAAAAGTTATTTATAGTGTTGTACGGGACAAACCACATCATCCACTGTTATTTCTCCCCGTAGGCTGGTTATTTTTTTATTCTACAATTAAATCAGGCAAATCTCACCGACCGCGTGAAATAAATCATTAAATATAATTTCCATGGTCGATTAATCTCAATTCGCCGTGTCTCATAAAGATCCAATGCATTACAGAACAGTTTTTTGTTGCATTTGACGATCTACTTGCAACGGCTGAGCAATGCTGATGTCAAACCGCAAATGTCTCCTTTTGTTTCAAAAACTGCCTGTATTCATTATGTAAACACAAACGAACAGATGCTACATGAAAATATGTAAATGCATACTGAACATGCAATGCTTCCCGTGTCGCTTGCGTTGTATTTACACGGACATTTGTAGAGCACTCTGTAAAACATGGCTGTGCGCTGTTTGCCACTGTAATGATGTAACCCGCACTGCAATACTCCGACCATACACACCAAAACACATATTACAAGAAAAATAAGGAAAAAGGCACTCACTGTGATTCATAAATCCGTCCTCTGTTGACATGTCTTCAGTGAAGAGCCAGGCACCCCAGAAGTGCTGGTTAATTGTATGAGGCTGATGCACGCTGCTGTTGTTGGTTCAGATGCTCTCAGTGAGGATCAGAGAGAGTTTGAGCGCCACTGCTGAAGACTCAATATAAAACATCACCGACACAGGCACTACAGCGACTGGGCTTTACTTCCTGGTTGTTTCGGGTCCTAGAGACTCCTCCTGTGTGCGTAGAAATAATAATATTTATTATATAGTATATTAACCTGTTATTTTCTCTTATAAAACGTTTATATTTTTATCTGGCCTAAATAAAGCCACTATACAGATATTTATGAAGCTGCATCCCTTTTACCACAAAGAAGAACATTTTTTAATTTGGAATCAGCTTGTCCCCAACAAGAACATTGTGTTGAAAAATACCGTAAAAAAGAAGTCATATCACAGGCATGAGAGCTGCATAATTGTGATTCATAGTGGCGCATATTCAGTTCAGCAGCGTGAATATGTGGTATTGTTTTTATACAATAGTTTTGACATTAAATAAGGAATTAAAGTGCCCCTATTATGCTATTTTAAAGGTTTCTAATTTTGCTCCAAGGTAAAAAAAAAAAAAAAAAAAAAAAAAAAAAAACCTATTTAGTTTTCTTATCATATACACTGCACATCACCTAATAAGAGTCTGAAATGGTTTGTTCAAAGATTCAGTCTCTCTAAACCTACTCTGCTCTGATTGGTCATATGGCCCAGTCTGATGTGATTGGTCTACTGATTACAATGTGCGTTAGAAACGAAATTACCATATCTGAATTTCAGCTCCAGAGGCTTCCTCAGTGCTTGACACACAGTGATATGAATGATCAGTGTTGGGGAAAGTTACTTTTAAATGTAATGCATTACAATATTGCGTTACTAATTGCATTACTTAGTTACTTTTTATGAAAAGTAATGCGTTACATTATTTTATACCTTTTCTCACCTGGGCTGGGCTTGCTTGTTTGTTTTTTAATAACAAAAAAAGTTTTATTTTTTGGCAAATGTTAAGTCCCTTTTACACCAAAAGTGAAATGAATAAGCCTCAGGCTGAAGGAAATGCATATTTACACCTGTACAGTAAAGGGCGCAGCTCAATCAAACAAGTATAAAGTATATTTGTGTAATTTAATAGTTAATTATTACATGTTTGCGTAAAATTATGAAATTGCATTTCAATGTTTTTATTCATTTTGAGGAATACTGAATGTTTTCGTGAAAGTGCGATGAGTAAATGCATGTTCACATTTAGGGGCTGTTTACACGACACCGTTTTCAACTAAAAACATAAAACTTTTTTTGCGTTTTTGCCATTCATTTACATGACAACGTTTTGGGTGCCTGAAAATGCAAACTTTTGAAAACGGGTTTCAAAGTGAAAGGTTTTGAAAACGGTCTCCATGTAAACAACAAAGACGCGAATCTGTGAAAACGATGACTTCATGCACATGCGTATTACGTGTTCAGTCTATAGTGTTTCATCGCCATCTAATGGCCTGCCAGCAGAATACAGCGTTTTTAGTCGTTTTCACAGATTTGTGTGAATGGGGATCGTTTTGACAGTGGTGTCGTCTGTACGTGGAAAACCTAAAAGAAAATCTTCTCCGTTTTGTCGTGTAAAAGTACCCTTAGTCTAGAACTACAAAACGCATCATGTTTACACAACACCTCTGCACTTTATTTCTCTCAACATGGGGACAGGAGAGCTGTCAGTCAATAAATGTGAAAAAATAACTTGCGTTACTTATTTGGAAAAGTAACTTAGATATTTTGTTGTAAATTGAAAAAGTAATGCATTTACTTTACTAGTTACTTGAAAAGTAATCTGATTACGAAACTCAAAACTGCGAACGATGGCATCTGTTTTTCCATATCAATTCCAGTGCAAGCCCTAATACTTTTGAAGTGCATACAAAGTGGATTCGCAGCACTGAAAACATATTCTCGACATGTCGACAACACAAAACTCTTCCAGCCCTCAGCTACAACTAGTGTTTGAGGACGGGTCAAAATATACGTTGTTCACAGGCAGCCAATTAAGACCATAGGCTGGCATTATGCAAATGTATTACATTGTTACATGTAACAGGAAGTGAAACTGGAATTGCTGATGACTTCTTTCTGCAGTTCAGAATCAATTCTTTCTTGTAGGGGACAATAACTTTATTTGTCAAACACTTTGATCTTTGCATACCTTTAACATTCACAAACAACTATATATTACACACTGCATGAATATTTGAAAAAGCATAATAGGGGCACTTAAATATGCAGTAACATTTTAGACAAAAAACAGCCATATATTGCTTCTCCAATGTTGTTATTTAAATACATTTCCATCTTTTTAATTCTGACAGCTCCTCAGCAAAGTATCTACTGGTTATACATTTTAGATTCACACCGGATACAGTATGTCATCTGGGTACTGCCTTCGTGAATACTGTGTATTCTCACATTTGACATTTATGTTTGTAGTAAGGAATTATGCATATTTAGTCTCAGTGCACAGCTCTCAAAAAACCTGTCCCTCTTTCTGCTCTTATTCTGCATCATTCACATCACTCTGGTATGAGTAAATCCAACTGACCAAAAAGACAACTGGCAGCAAAATACAAAAAACCAATCAGAGAATTTGCTGCATTTATTAATGTTTTATGCCAGGGGTCTGTGAGACTACATGCCACATATTGTAACTTAAAGATAAAACTCTTTAGAATTAGATATACATTTTAATCTGAAGCTATTAAAAATAAAGATGCTTTTGGATATCAAATCTGCAATTATAAGTAATTTAAATGGATTTATGGTGAAATCTGTTACTTGGTATGAGAATAGCTCCTGAAAAGGAATGGCCTTAGAGCGAATTTGACATTTGGCTTGAAGCTGTGTTCCATTCATAGACGAAAACAGCACATCAATGGCCCGTGTCTGACCATAAAGGAAATTTCCACTGGGCATGTTTTCTTCTCCCCAGGTCCCCATCTTAATGGCTATACAATCAATACTGCATAGACAGAATACTTTGGAGTTTAGATAACACAGTTTAAGGCAAAGAAATAAACTACAACTTGTCTGCTCTTTAATGATTTAGCCTAACACAACACAGTACATCATAACCATGCATTTTAAAACTATAGAGCCAAATAAACAGGCTTTGGTGCCAAATAAAGTGTTTTAGCAGCCATGGTTTTACATTTAACCAATTGTTTTTTTTTGTTTTTTTTTTCTTTTTTTCTCCCCAAACAGAAACACCAAAAATGTAATGCTCTAAAACAGGGCTGGATCTCGAGGGCCAGAGTTGCCCACCCCTGTTCTAAAATAACATGTTTACTTCCCATTAAGGGTGATGGAAGGTTAAAACACATTCCAACACTGACCACAAGGTGGCGCCTGTGATCACTGGCTAAGCGTGAAGCTGTATAGTTGAACATATGGGAAACGTTATTTGTAATGATTTAATAATGGAAAGAGCCACTACATATTGATTTATCTAGGTCTCCATTGTGATAAATCATCTGATGAGACGAGACTCTGCATAACCCATAATTATACTGAATACATATGGGAATCTGCTGACTAATCTGTTTATTAATTTTTAAAGATGCATTTAAAGATAGACATTTGTTATACATCTAAGCTCGAATAAAAATGGGAATACTTCTGATTAACTTGGCTGGAAGGAGAAAGTGAAATATGCATAACCACTTGTCTCTTATCGAGACTGTCCTGGTTATGCAAGAATGGATTTGACCCGTTAGTCTTTTATAGAACATAATGTCCTCAAACAAGAATTCACCATTCAAAACAGAAAGCTTTGGATATGAAAATTATATTATGTATAATATGGATTTGTCCCCACATGTCCTGAAAAAGATCAGTGGGGTAAAATAAAATTCAAAAGGAGTTTTAGCCTAATGAATTTCTGAAGTAAAAATACTGTACAAATATTTTCATATTTATGCTGTTTCCTTAACTTGATTCATCTCGAGTAATTAAATTCAAAATACTTGAAAAAAGAAAGAAGAAGTGTAGTCTAATTATTAATTTATTACCGCAGGTTGTAACTTTTGCACTTGATTTCATGAGGGTAGTAGCCTAATTAAACTAAAGTTCTCAAAGGAATGTTTTACAGTGTGGAAAAAATTAATAAGGTAGTTTATTATTATTATTATTAACATAATAGGCCTGTACCTTAGATTCTGATATTAATTTAGCTTTAATGTTTTTCATTGTGATCATTAAAGTTTAGGATGTAAAGAACAGACGTGCTTCTTCTTCAGGACGCAAACAACACAGTGTTCGAGGACTATACACGTGTTTATATCCATGACTGAATGCTTATATTTAAGCCTCCACATGCTATTGGACGGATTTGGAGTAGTAATAGGAAACTCGGACTCTGATTGGCTGTTGAGTGCTCTTGGAAGAACAGCTGCCTCTTAGACCATTATATACAGGGCAGTAGCCTACATGCATTATAAACATAGCTATTGATAAAATTGGATCTCTGCAGCTGCTATATCTGCTATATCATCAAAATGAAGTTCGTCAGGTTTATAATGAAGAATGCTGCTTTGGCCAGTGTGCCTCATCACATCGAACACTTCTCCAAATTTTCACCTTCTCCACTTTCTATGAAACAGTTTCTCGATTTTGGTGAGTGCTCCTTCTGCTGTGTTGTTTGCTCGTGCATGCAATTGTATGTATTCCTAGATTGATAAGCTTAATTCGTAGCCTGAGTAGCCTATAAACGCTGTCTATTGCCAATGAAAGTAGTCGTGTGTCAGCTGCAGAACAGGCAGTTTTATCATATGGCACTTTATATCACCGGTTTTATTATTATTATGCACTATATTACGTTCATGATTACGTGCATGACTATGTAGTTGCTCGTGCAATTTACATCTACCTGATGCAGAAATTATTTGGTACTGCTCTACCAGCTGTGTGTAGCTATGTCCGATTCGGGAACAAATTGTTCTTTTGATTCGGATCTTTTCAGTGAATCAGCTGACCCGGCTCAGAATCAGTCTGAACGATATATTTACAAATCGGACTGAATAAATAACTCCCTAATTTGAAATTGAACTGAGCGGATAGTAAGATAATTTGGAGTAAATCAAGGACTGATGGGCTAAAATTACTTTTAAGAATATCAATTGTTTTTCGACATGATCGTAAATGTTTGACGTTTTTAATTAATAGCATTTTATTAAAACACTCAAGCATCCAAAACCATAAAACATTCATATTAATATAATTTAATCGACGAAAAATTCAATAAACTGCCATATTTTATAACGTAATGTTTTATTTAAACGTTTTAAAAGTTCCTCAACGTGATGACGTTGGCTCAAAATATTTTCTGAACCGGTTCTTTGAAACGAACTATTCGAAAGAACCGATTCGCGGTTATGACTCGGAATTCCCATCACTGTTCATACGGGGCTGACTGTTGCATCATTTAACTGCTGTTGGCTTTGCCTTGCAACACTGCTGTTTATGCATCTGTATTCTACTGTGTAGAAATAATTGCATTATTTATGAGCAACGTGACACTTGTGTAGTGCGTGTGTTTATCACTTTGCCATACATGTTTTTTAACATGTTGTATTTGTGCAGGTTCTACCAACGCATGCGAGAAAACATCTTTTGTTTTTCTGAGACAAGAGCTGCCCGTACGTCTGTCAAACATCATGAAAGAAATAAACTTGCTCCCCAAAAGATTACTTACCACTCCTTCTGTACAAATGGTTCAAAGCTGGTGAGTTATACAACATTTTATTGTATTTATAAACGGATCTACCAAGATTAGTATTGTTGTAGAAACGACGAATTGTTTAAAAGGCGATTAAATGGTCAGAGGCGTGTTATTTATTTTTTTAGTATGCTCTGTAATAACCGCGGTCTACTTGAGACTAGGCCAAATTCTAAACTTGTGTGACGTAGAGCACGTGAACTTTGTCCCATATCCTACTTCAGGGTGGGAGCAACACTTCTTCAAGGAGGGAGTCTGCTGTGAACTTCATCCCACTTTCACTACCTCGTGCTTTTACGCGTCATACTTCCCATGGTTTTTCTTTTAGGAAGAGTGGAAACTTGGAAGCATAGGCATGGCAAAAACAAAACAGTCTGCCATTATTATGCATGATATGCAACTGTTTAACGGTTGTTTTTCCACAGATACTAGGTCAATGTTTTTGTGAATTGCATTCGTTTAGTAGTGTAATACATTTATCGTCCATCTAACTGAAATCTCAGGTTTGCCGTTTATATCAAATATAATTTACAAAATGAACTACATATATATGATGTTACAAAGATCTGTAAAGAAGCTAGCAGAAGAGTCTCTGGACAAGCTAGTTTTCCAATGAATACAGTGCTTATGTACAGTTTCATTGTGTTTTATTACATTTATTGACATAAATTCAATTCATATTGCTTTTGTTTGTGTGCTAAGGTATATTCAGAGTTTGATGGAGGTCTTGGAATTCTTGGAGAAAAGTCCAGATGACCACAGCGTATTAGAAGAGTAAGTAGAAATACAATCTGTACATTTCATGAAAACATCTTAGGTTTGACCTCAAAATCAAAAGAAAAACATGAAATTATATTTAGATTTTTGCATTGTTTGCCATTATTTCATGGCAATTTAGCACATTTTCCTACAAAAATCTAATTAGCATAATGCATCAGGATGTTTCATGTTAAGTTTTTTTTATTTGTTTGAATTATATTGCGAATTGAAGAGATTGTCATAAATTATTGTCATGAAACGATGTTGCACATAAAAATGGGCTTTGTTGTACGCTTCTTATTTCTTTCCTTTTGATTTTCAGGTCAAATATGCCCCAGACATGTTCTTCCTTGTTCATCGCATATTTTAACACTCTTGACTCTGCACACAGGTTTGTGGATGCTCTGGTCAACATCCGAAACAGGCACAATGATGTTGTACCCACTATGGCCCAAGGTGTGATTGAATATAAAGAAGTATTTGGTCAAGATCCGGTCACTAATCAGAATATTCAGTATTTCCTGGACCGTTTGTACTTGAGCCGGATATCCATCAGAATGCTCATCAACCAGCACAGTAAGCACAATATTCAGGTCAAATAATACCTCTGAGCATCATTGCTTCTTAAATTGCTTGTATTCATGTTGTTTACTCTGATTTTTCAGCTCTTGTATTTGATGGTGCCACAAATCCAGTTCACCCCAATACCATTGGCAGTATAGACCCTCATTGTCAGGTGGCAGATGTTGTTAAAGGTATAGTGTGAAAAATCTATGTGAAAAACATGTAGAGTGGGTTTGGATCTATATGCTTCTTAAAGGGTTAGTTCACTCCAAAAAAAAAAAAAAAGGTCATCAATTACTCACCCTCATGTCGTTCCAAACCTGTAAGACTTTTTTTCATCTTCGAAATACAAATTAAGATATTTTAAATGAAATCTGAGAGATTTGTCCCTTCATTGACAGTCCATGCAACTACCATTTTGTCACATCAAAAAGTTCATAAAGAGATTATAAAACTAATCCACATGTATCCACAAGTGTTTTAGTCCAAATTTTCTGAAGAGACATGATTGCTTTATATACTGAATAGATTATATTTAGGCTTTTATTCACATATAAAAATAGATCAGCAAACATAAACAGAAGCTCAGCCGTACTTCCTTGACACACAAGAACAAACCTCATTGGTTCTTGTGGAAGCTCAAACATGCTGCGTAACACGACAATGAACCTCATTGGTTCTCACACATCAAGCAAACATGCTAGAGCTTCCATTTACCACAACTGATGTGTGAGTTGATGAATTTTTATATGTGAATAAAAGCGATCGAGTTTCTTCAGAATATTTGGACTAAACAACTCAATTCATTAGGATTAGTTTTACGATCTCCTTATGAACTTTTTAAGTGTTAAAACTGTAGTTGCGTGGGCTGTCAATAGAGGGATAGAAATCTCTCAGATTTGATAAAAATATCTTCATTTGTGTTTTGAAGATGAACGAAAGTCTTACAAGTTTGGAACAACATGAGGGTGAGTACATGATGACACAATTTTCATTTGTGGGTGAACTAACCCTTTAAAATCAGTGACCCATTTGTTTAGTCAATACACATAGACTCTTATATGTTTCTAAAAAACTGTTATGTCAACACATTTTTCATGTAGATGCATATGAAAGTGCCAAGATGCTGTGTGATCAGTACTACCTCAGCTCACCTGACCTGGTACTACAGGAACTCAACAGTAAGAACAGATGGAATATCTTTATGTTCATGTTAAATAGCGTGTAAAATAACTATCTATATATCTATCTATCTGTCTATGAATAGATTGATATAGATATACATATAAATATATTGCTCAGTGCTTAGCTGTTATAATATATGTTTTAGCAGCTATAGACAATATTGACACTGTGACTGTGTTCCTCCTTTTACAGCTAATAACAGGAGCCAGCCTATCAGCATAGTGTATGTGCCTTCCCATCTGTACCATATGCTATTTGAACTGTTCAAGGTGAGCTGTAGCCCATCTCATATTCTGCCCTGAAACAATGCTGTTTGCGTAAGATCTGAATGTTGTCATGACGATATGGTTTCTTCTTCAGAATGCAATGAGGGCAACCATTGAGAACCATAAAGAAGACAGTAATCTTCCAGCCATTCAAGTTATGGTGGCCATAGGAGGAGAGGACCTCACTATCAAGGTGATTTTAATTTGAACGAGCAGCATTATCGCAATATGTTGCGATAATAAGTTTTTTTTTTTATTGTTAGACATTTTCATGGCAATTATGCACATTTTCCCCGATATGACCCATTCATTTAATTTTAAAATTACTTTTTCAGTGTCGCCTTTTTGATTGTACTCTGATGTAACGAGCCATCGCTCATTTTCCCATCAGTGAAACACCTGCTGTTGCATAACGCAGTACATGAGAGCTGACTGGCTTTGTTTAGTTACCTTGACAATGATGATTTAAGTCTTGTTCATACTAACCAGTCATGATCAGGGGTTTAGTCACGGCCAGTGTCCATCTGTCCCTAATTTACTCTCATTGTATTTTTTCCACCTATCCAGTTTTTATTCTAAAAATGTCTTCTTTGTCTTTGTAGATGAGTGACAGAGGTGGTGGAGTTCCTTTCAGGAAGATGGAGAATCTCTTCAGCTACATGTACTCCACGGCACCAACACCCCAGATGGATGAGAAACAAAGGGCTCCCCTGGTGAGACTTCACCGGATTATGCATTAAATACAAATAGAATCGCAAGATATATCATTTAAAGTGCCCTCTTCACAGAGTTATTATAGTTAACTAAAACTAAAACCATAAAAACATTCTTGTTTCATAAAATAAGTGTTAACTGAAAAGAAATAAAAATAACTAAAATAATGAAATGAAATAAATAACTTTTTATTTCAGCTAATTTCCAAGGCAACATTTCTCATTTTCTTTTAGTTTAACTAGATGTACTAAAATAACTAATGCTGAAATAAAAACTATACAGACATATTAATAAAAAAAAATTAATAAAAATGTCAAAACCACAACAAAATTATTAAAACATTAACTAAAATGAAAATAATAGCAGAAAATATAAAAATAAAACCAAAATATGAATAAAAACTATAACCCCCTGTTTCACAGACAAGGCTCAAGCCTAGTTCCAGAGTAAAATGCATGTTTGAGCTGTTTTAACTGAAAGCAACTTTAAAATATGTCAGTGCCATTGTTTTGTCTCAAGATGCACACCAGTAATGTTTTTTTCTAAGCTACTTAAATGTCCTAATTGAACCTAATTAATCCTGGCTTAGTCTAAGCCCTGTCTGTGAAACCAAGCCTAAAAGTATCTCAATGATAAAAATATCACTACTTGTTTATAATTTTAGCTGCCTTTTGTCTACAGGCTGGGTTTGGTTATGGGTTGCCCATTTCTCGACTCTATGCCAAGTACTTCCAGGGTGACCTCCAACTCTACTCTATGGAGGGCCATGGTACTGATGCAGTCATTCACCTGAAGGTAAATTTAAACCCTATTTAAAGGGATAGTTCACCTAAAATTTTAAATTCTGTCAATTTTCAGGTCATTATTTACATCATTGCATTATTTGTGAGGTTCCAAACCTGTATGATTTCATTTCTTCTATTGGACACAAAAGATATTTAAAGAAATGTTTCAACTGATTTTGTCCATGCAATGAAAATCAATGGGGTCCAATGCTGACAGGTTTGGAACAATACTATTGATAGATTTGGAATTACCCCTTTAAAACATGTGTCAAACTCCACACCAGGAAGGCCACTGTCCTAAAAAATTTAGCTCCAACCATCTCCAAAACACCTGCCTAGAAGTTTCTGGTGCTTCCCTACTATGTACTATGTGAAAAACAGTATGCCAAAAGAGTAAAATAGGAGGTGAAAAGTACCGGAATGACCTACTACTTCCGCTGAGATTCTGAAGTGCACATTTGATTGACACTTTACTATCCCATGAGGCCACGGGAGAGGATTTATGAATGACAGTGTAGCAATGCAACTGATGCTGATAGATCACGTGACAGTAACAGCATGGCGGATGTAGTACATCTGAATTTCCTTCATACTATCCATATTCATACTATATATAACATACCTTTTTAATGGTCGTAAACAATGACACTATTTTCTTTTTAGAGCTGCTTAACAGCTGAAGTGAACTCTGTCACTGTAAAGCTGCTCTGAAACAATCTGTATTGTATAAAGCGCTAAATAAATAAAGGTCACTTGACTTGACTAAACTCTAAACTCTTGAGTTTGACACCCCTGCTTAAAATTCTTTGAAACATGTTTAAAAATGCTCTGAACTTGTTGGAAATTAAAGTACTTTGAATATTTTGCATTGTGTTGTGTTCTAACAGATTACATCATGTTTTCACCTCAGGCTTTATCCACTGACTCAGTCGAGAGGCTCCCTGTGTTTAATAAGACCGCTCGACGAAACTATGAAGTCACTCAGGGGGCAGATGACTGGTGCGTTCCCAGTCGAGAGCCTCTGGACCTGGCCGTGTTTAGACTGGCCAAGTGAAATGAAGCATTAAGCCTCCAGGAAGGAAATAGGACAGTTCTCTAAACCTACTGACACAAGTGAATGGGGAAGGACATGATGTTGACATGGCCGAGCCCTAATTCTCCACTCACTGTGAAGCCGTGTAGTCTCACAGCAATACCGTAGTTGTTGCATGCAATGGTTTTCCTCTGCACCACCACCATGACTATATCCTATAATTTTTTTGGTTTGAGAAACTAGGCTTTGTCACAGTGTTATCTGCAGACCACACTAATTCATATGAAGTGGAACAAAGTGCCAAGATAATCTGCACCAAACTAGTCTTCCTTTATTGGAAGACTCAAATGGACAAGGAGAAGTGATCCAGAAGTTCAGTTTACTTTCCGAAGCCTGTGTTAGAGGACAAGGGCCGTCTAGACTAGTTGTTGGAACCAGCAAGTAACAACAGGCATGTGCCAAGGAACCTTAAAAGCACATGAAATCAGAAATAAAGGGCCAAGAATGGGGTGATAAAAATCCATATACAACCCATGATGGATCATTTATGTAAGAGTGTACTGGACTGCATTAGTAATGCTGAAATCAAGGAATACTTGTAATTAAATGACTTTGATTGCTAATGGAGGGGTGTTCATACTCAGAATGGCCAAAAGCTGAGAGAAAGCACTCATGATAGAGGCCATAATTCTGACTTTATTAGTGTGGCCAAATATGTCAATGTGATCCCTGGTATTTTCTTCACACTTGAGTTTAAGGCACTAGAAGGGGATCATTGATGTAAATGGGTTTAAAACCAGTTAGAATGTACCAATAATCTCATTGATTTAAACTTGAAACACTTACAATTTATATGCACCAAGCATTTCAAACTCAGTGTTTTGTTGTTGAATGTTGAAGCATTTTAGATACCTCATCGACTGAAGTTCAGACCTTTGATCAGTTGTTGCCTTTTTCATATCTGTGGGCCTTTGGCCACTAGTTCTCTGCGAATATTATACAGCTTGAAATCAGAGCTTCTAATTTTAAGCCTACTCTTTTGAGAGCATGCCTACTGTATTAAATCAACCATCTGCTTTGAACTTGCACCATATAACCTTACATGTAAGGACCATATTTTGTGTATTATGTTTTTGTTTTTGTCGTGTTTTTCCTGGAAATCTAAACTTTATTTTTGTAATATGTTTCCATCTAAAGCAAATGATGTGTATAGAATTGAAATAAAAAAAAATTGTCACTTATGTCAATTATGGGAGACATTTTTTGAGTCAACAAGTACTCTGAACTCTATTGATGGTTCCTTAGTGCAAGGCTGGATTATAGACAGGACAAAGATGATTGACAGGTGTGGATTGAGATACTACACATTGAACTATTGCCCAGTAAGTCAGAGGTTACATTTCATAGTAAACAGCATATCTTTTAAGGTCAGAAGTTACATGGAAAGTGCATGAATGGAAACAATGAACTTAGCAAATTTGTAATACATGACGGTCAGACGGGCAGTGATAGAACAAAATGAGTTCTTGCTAAATGTGAAACCATCAGGATCATTTTGTGTCCATAAAGGACTACTGTGTTCTTGATGGATTAACCTTCTCAAGAACTGCTTGATAAACAAGTGCTCCTCTTACAATATGCCACATACCATTAAGCACATGCTATGAGGTAATCCATATAAGGTTAGATGGATAGCTTGTTTACGTGCAGAAGTCTCTGGAATGTTTCAGACCTAGGTAAACAATAAATCAATGTGATAACCTTTCTATTTACTTTTCATTTTTGAGCAATCATAGACAGCTTCTGCACATATTCAGTATGTTTGCATGGTGTGTTTTTCATATGACACATCTCCACACTCTCAGATAAAGTGGTAACTTACAGAAAAAAATGATACAACAGCTTGTCACTGAGACAGAAACCTTAAAAAGGAACTACCAGGTATTTTTTCCGGTTTGGTCACGTGACGTTCGACATATACCCTATAACACACTAATGCCCTGTTTCACAGAAAAGGCTTAACTAGTCCCAAATTAAAAAGCAAGTTTGAGCTGTTTTAACTGAAAGCAAGTAAATATGTCAGTGCCATTGTTTTGTCTCAAGGTGCACACCAGTAATGTTTTTTTTTTTCCCTAAGGCAGGTTTAAAAAGCTACTTAGGCTAAGGTCCAGTTTCACAGACAGTGAAAATGTCCTAATTGAACTGAAACTAAAATCTAAAACTTGAATATAATAAACAGAATGTTATAGTCTGTTGGTGTAGACACTAATATAGTTATGGTTATAGTTATTGTTCCTAGTGTAAACGGGCCTTTACTTACCCTCATTGTAAACATGTATGATCTTTTTTTTTTTTTTTTTCAGCAAAAAGAAGATATTTTGAAAAATTTCTCAACATTTTGTTGTTTTGGACCCCACTGACTTTAACTGTATGTACAAAAACATTTGAAACATTCCATTTGAGGAAAAGTTATACTGCTTTGGAGCAACTTGAGAATGAGTAAATGATGACAGAATTTTCATTTAGGGGTAGATTTGGAAGGTACTGCCCCAGTGACAAGCTGTGTAACCCTAAAAGTACTATTTGAGAGTGCATTTTACCAATATTACCTGCTAAACTCTCTCTCAGTTTGTCATGTTTCATTGTGTTATCACAAATAAAACAATTGACCCAAGCACAACTATGCAATATACAATATCTTAAACAAATTTTTAATAATATTTGAAAAAAGTGTGATGTCAATTTTTCTATGCAGGACATCACTTTTGGCCACTACTATATTTTTAGCCACACAGATGCTGAAGACTGCATGAGTATCTAAGTATTAAAAAGAGACTGAAACAGATGACTTCCTATATAGAGTGCCCTGTTACACAGCTGTTAAAGATTGAACCCTCATGTGTTAGAATCTACAGAGACGTGCGAGTACAGCAATGGGGCCAATTCCAGGAACCCTGCTAGGAAAAGTACAGCTCTAAGAGCAGGCCATAAATGATGGAGTGTATGTGTTGCTCTATGGGTGAGTGGAGATGGGGGTGGGGGTGGGGGCAGGGTAGGGGTGAGTAATGTATGCAAACATATCACAGTTCACAACAGGCTGCAATCAGATTGTCCAGGCGGCTGTTCTCTGTAGCATGCCTGTCATTCCCTAGGGCTGTTTACTGATGTCTCCTGCTTATGTAAAAAGGCTGAGGCCTGTGCTTCACATCAAAACATGAACATGTTTTCCTGGGCGGACTATTGTACTGACTGGATTGGTCTTATCTAATCACACAATCGACTGCTCATTGCTCTATTGACAGTGAGAGCTGAGGTTGCCAAGTATTTTAATACATTACCAAATGATGTGTGGCATGGTTTTTACAGTTAAGGAGTGAGAACAAAACACAATGTTCTGTTGACTCTATTCTATTATTGTGCCCATATGAGATAAAAGTGGATTTAATTTATTCAGAAGGACTCTAAGACTTAATGAGCCACCAGTGAAACACATTACTCCCATTTTACTCATTAAACCTGTTTTAATTTGTTTTTACGATTACAGTTAAGTACTTTATGGGGATGTTTGTCATCAGTACTCACAAGTTCACACAAGAAAAATAAACACACATGCACACACGCACGCACACGCGCGCACACACACACACACACTGACAGATAAATAACAATAAAACAGAATGCAATGTGCCATAATAACAATATAATAATAATAGTAATTGAAATATACAATGCAATATGAAATATGAAAAAATAAAAATGTTATTTTAGTATCAATGAGATTATATTTACTATATTATACTAAATATACTATTATATTTTCTATTAATATTTTGAATTAATTATATTATTATAGATTTAATTTGATTATATATTTAATTTTTTTAGTTTTTATTTTAATTTCAGTTAAAGTTTTAGTAATTTTGTTTTTTCCCCCATTTTTATTATTTTTTAAAAATATGTATACATAGTTTTTATTAATTTTTATTTCATCTTTATTTTTTTTTTAGTACAATTTTATTTCAAGTAACAAAAATAGGTTTTTATGGATTTAATTTTAGTTTTAAAATTATGATTTAACATTGGTTTGTGGTGATTCAACAATTACATAATTAGTGTTTCACCAGAATAACTGTTCTTTATTTCACCAGATTTGTAATTTACAAGTTCCTGTCCAGTAAACTTGTCAAACCCCAACGATTTGAATTAGGTTAGAGGTCACCACCTAGTGGTGTCTTTCGTTATTGCAGATACTTATTTATTTCAAGGAACTACCGCATCCTTCACACAGACACTACTGGCAGTTTCATTTCCACCTGTCAAAGCAAGCGCATATTTTACACGAAACGAAAATTCTCTTTAAATCTTCCTTAAGGGCCATATTTCTCCCACCATGTGATTTTGAACCTTTGTTTTTAAATGTGAAAGTAATCTCATTTATTTTTCAGGAGTCTAATATTAATTTGTACTAACATGTTAGATTTAAGAAGCAAATAAGATTTAATGTATTATTTTAAGATATTATGTTAAACATAATGTGTGTTTGAACAAAAGGGAGTTTAGGTCTTGTCACGGTTACGCTGATAATGCAAAAATAGTTTTTTTGTTTTTTTTTTTTTGCTTTAACCAGTGACTTGTCATGTGGTTTTAGAATGATGCTTGAAAAGGCAAAAACTATAACAGTCAAGCAACTTGTTAAATTGCATTATGAGAGTAAGTAATTGCTAACTTTCATGACCAAAACCTAGTTGATCACAAAAACATTTACTCACCCTCAAGTTGTTCTAAACCTGTATGAATTTCTTTCTTTTGCTGAACACACACACAAAAAAGGATATTTTGAAGAATGTCGGTAACCAAACAGTTGATGGACCTCATTGATTTTCATAGTATGGAAAAAAATATTCTATGGAAGTCAATGGGGTCCATCAATTGTTTGGTTACAAACATTCTTCAAAATACCTTTTTTTTTTTTTTTTGTATTCAGCAGAAGAAAGAAATTCATACAGGTTTGGAACAACTTGAGGGTGAGTAAATGATGACAGAATTTTAATTTTTTTTGGGTGAACTATCCCTTTAACTTTTCCAAATGCTCAAACAATAAAAACTTAGTTTAGTGTAAAATATTGGCCTAGCCTTGACCTTGTTCCTTTTTAAAAAATATTTTAATACATTTTTCTCCTGTCTTATTTGTTAACATTGTAAATATGTCTACCAACAAGTTTAAGTTATTTTAACTTATTTCAAGGAACTTATTGTAATAATATTTTGCATGCATATATGCAAATACATTTTGCACAACATTTTTTGCTGACCTCATGAGCTCAAAAAACTGCCTGTGGCTACTTTTCATGTGCATGTTAGCACCTTATTTGTGAACAGTGTCACCAGAGTATACTGGTGTGAAAGTCTAACCAGAAACTTCCTTCTGCATGGCAGTAGTGCCACCCCATCATCTAGTGCAGTATATAAACTCTATCCTATATAGTTGACTTGCATAACGCATAGAGATCTGCTCTTTGTGAAAAGGTAAGCTTTAAATGTTTATAATTTTTAAAAAGACAAAAAATAAATAAATAAATAAAATAAATAAAAATCGATCACATAAAAAACAAAAAAAACAAAACAAAACAAAACAAAAAAAAAAACATCTCTTTAGCACAGTAATTTAATTACCTGTAAATCCCAAGAATTTGCCTTCTTGATTAAGGCAAATTAACCTAATAGCAAATCCATTTTTGAATTAGAAACACATACTTCATATTAATATTTATTTAAAAAAATGTATATAAATAAATAGTGCAAAGTCTAATGTCGTTTTTTACTTTAACCTTTAGATGCTTTCCTTATGCATCCAAGTCTTTGCCGTGCTGGTTGTCTGTTCGGCTGACACTGACAAAAAAGATATTTCAGTAAGTATGATCGAATTGGTTAAAATAATTAATATTATAAATAAAATAAGACCAACATTTTACAATATTCTTACATTATAACTGCAGTTAACTGTGCAAATATTATTTCACATTAATTCATTGCAATGTCTTTTAGTATACATTCAGAGCTTGGAATATTGACCAACCTTTAAAGGAGCAACTTGCTGTTGTCTATAAGGTAGTGGTGCATTTAAAATGATTTGGTATCTTAAATGTTTCAATTTCTAAAGGAAAAGTTGTATAAGCATTGTTTTTCTTTCTCTGTGTATTTATGCAGGAGATGGAAAGCTTGAAACATGAACAAGCAGTAATGAAACAAAAGCAAGAAGCCTTGAGCCAGGTAACATTAAAGCTAATAATTACAGTCTCTTTACTGGTTAAATAATAATAAAAAAGTATACTAATTGTATTTTAATCAGAAAAATTTAAGCAAGCTGTTGTTAAAAAAATAGCTATATAATGCTCAACATCAAAATATGGCTCAATGTATTAGAATTCATATGGTGAAAAACTATTTTGTTTTGTTGTAGGCATTACCATATTGTTCACAGAAACCTATTGATACAGATGTGGAGATGAATTTGACATCACTACAAACTGGTTAGTTTTATTTTCTTTCAATTATTCTTGTATGGTTTCTTTAAGATCAATAGATAGAGGACTATTCAGTCCTCATCAAGTTTTTTTTTTTTTTTTTTCCCTATTAAAAATGTGTGTGTGGATGTGTTTTTAAAGGTCTATATAAATTTGTCTTTGATAGGCAGCAGCTATCTGCCGTATACCCTCACCCAGGGTGAAGATGGAGCAGAAGGCTCCGGTGAGGACGACAGTGATGAGGCCCTTGACCCCTGCTTTCACTATTCCGTGTTGGATCAAGCCTGGAGAGCTACAAACTACAGCTCCAAGAAGGTTGTTTGCGACCGTAGTGTCCAGTGGAAGGGCTGGTACCGTCTCTTCTACCGTGGAAAAACCATCCAGATGCCTGAGAGGTGTGTGAAGAAAGAAATGTGCGGCACACACGCTCCACTGTGGCTCGTCGGCGGTCACCCCCGGATACGAGACGGAGTGGTCACCCGCAAAGTGTGTGGAAACTGGAGAAACAGTTGCTGTTTGTTCAAATCCCCTCCCATTCAAGTGAAAGCATGTCGGGGAAACTACTACGTCTACAAGTTTGTCAAACCGGTAGCTTGCTTTTTGGCATATTGTGCAGGTAAGATGTGATGCACCCAGACTTTAAGAAAATAATGAATATTGCATATATTGACTGTTGCACACCATCCTTTCAGACATTAACACGCTTGTCTGTGGAAAGTGCAAAAAAAGTGAGTCTTGCATCAGCAGAGACAAAATCACCTGGATGTGTAAGAAAAACAAAATGAGAGGTGAGTCATTTCTCTTCATTATTAATAATTAAATGAATGCTGTGAAATGTAGTTATTATAATTACAATTATCTACCTTTTAATAAAAATATTGAAACATTTTCTTTCCTTGTGATCTGTAGTGAAAGCAAATGTCCATTTTTTTGCCACCTACCCGGCCAACATCTCAGGAAAAGTGAACACGATTGTGTACAGGAAAGTGTATGTGAATCAAGGCGGGGCTTTCGACTCTCGCACCGGGGTATTCAGAGCTCCATTTTCAGGCGTCTATCAGTTCTTCTTCTCCACACAGACTGGGGGGAGTGGGACAACGGACCTATGGCTTGTTGTAAATAATTACTGGGTGGCTGTCTCCCATAGTAATGTTCAGGGCTCCAACTCAGTTGGGAATCTCTCTACGTATATGACGACTCTGCGCAAAGGTGCTACGGTTTATGTGACCCAAAATCGCGGCAGATCTTGGGCCACTGGTGCATCCAACACCATCGCTTTTGGGGGTTCATTACTTATGGTGAGAAAAATCTAAGAGAATGTAAAAGTCAACTGGAGCAGAAGTATGAACATTTATAGTGTAATTAGAGGCTAATTTAATAGTACCAACTATGTTTGACTTAGTTCTGTTTATTCATTGCTTAACTATTTTAATAGGCTACATGTGTCTTACTGAGAGATATATTTCCAATGCAAAAAGTGCTTTCCAATTTATAAGTGCTTCTTTTCTATAAAATTTATTTGCCATAAAACTCCTGAATTTCAGACTAAACCAAAACTTTTTGTCATTATTTATATATATATATATATATATATATATATATATATATATATATATATATATATATATATATATATAGCCTACCTATATTTCTAATAATATTTAAATGTTATATTTTTGTAAATACTATTGTTAAAAAATAGTTTACCACAATAGCTGACTAATACAATAACAATAATAATAGTGTGTGTGTGTGTGTATTAACAAATGTTGTTTTCTTTTATACTATTATTATTGTTATTGTAGTAGATAACTATTATGGTAAACTAGCTAGTAATAGTAAAGAGGTTAAATAAAGTAATATTATTGTTCCAGTGTCGTTGAGACACAGGTGGGGGCAGCAGAGTCAACTCGTTGTGTTTAATCAGGGAGGATGTCACTTGGCCACAGATACAGTAGCTGCACAGAGCAACCTGAAGCCATCTTCAGTCCTCATTAAACTTATACACGTCCTTGTGTCCCGAGGTTACCGCAAACACGCTGACAGCACGTGCCAGAATCATGTTTTACAACATGAAAGAAATGACGAAAATGTGTTTTACTAATGTTTTTGCAGACCAAAAATTGGTCACGCACCGTTGTGAACACCTGTAAATTTGGTTTTGGTTAGTTCTATTGTCAGATATGTTATAATTAACTGAAGTTTTATGCTAAACTACTGTTAGACAGTTCACTCAAATGGGATTTTATAGGCATTGCCTTATATGGTCAGAGGAAAGACGGACATTCCAGAGATATTCAGAAACTCACTGATGACTAACAGTAGTCTTCAAAGAATTCTAACTATGCACAGTTCAAACGTCAATATCCCCTTCAAATTACTGATAATTAAAACGTTATCTATGGTAATTCATTTTAACATTGGCTCATTTAAACAAAGTAGTACGTATTTTGTTTTAAACACACATCTTTTTTAATTTCTTCACTAATAAGCGATCCAGTGCAGTATATGCTAACCAATGTCACTTTCTAAATATATTAGATAAGCTACCAGTACTACTTTTCCAATAACTACTTACTTATTTATTACAATAGGCTATTTATATCTAGCACAGCAGTCAATATTCAAATAGTGGCAAGTAGCTTCCGTTTTAGCTGGTAACAAACATTTTCGCCATTTAGCCTACTGTAGTAGGTCTAGGTCTAAGGTGATCTAAGTCTTTCAGCGATCAACTATTCACTTCTAACTAGTAGCCTATGAATTCTGTGCGTTGATAATTTGGGATAAAGTAATAAAAAAAAGTTTGCTGCTAGTAACAACAAAAATG
Organism: Elopichthys bambusa; assembly: GCA_037101425.1. Lineage (NCBI taxonomy): Eukaryota > Metazoa > Chordata > Actinopteri > Cypriniformes > Xenocyprididae > Elopichthys > Elopichthys bambusa. Next base: position 11,517,726 of record CM074449.1, read on the forward strand.
TAAGGGAAAGATGTTAATACTACTTGCCATAATCGACGGCAAAAGTATCCACCTTTGTAACTGTGTCATTCATGTATAGAGGTACGGCTTAGCTCTCGCCCGAGAGGGGAGGGGCTTACGCTAGACGGGCAGGATACCGAAGCCACAGTGTGTTTAGGAGAGACGAGTAAAGCTCGTGGAAAAAGGGATGAGAGGTGCGACTCTCGGTGTAGCGGACTATCACTCAAACACCGGGAAGCTCGAAAAGTTGCGTGAGGTTTTCAGGCGGCGGACGAGTGTGTGGCGTTAACTATTTCAACCTTTAACAGACGAAAACAACGTATAGTTAACAAACTATTCCGTGTTTATTTTTTCCTTTACTAATAACATGAAAGGAAGCCGACGAATTGTGCGCTAGGCAAATGTAAACAAATTCAAGAAAATGCATTATAGCCCCGGTATGTTATTGTCGAATTGACTTGTGTATTCGTGGGATATTCAACAGTTAGCTTTACATTTTTTTTGCTTTTTTATATTCCTAACGCGTTAAAATGGCAGAACACGAAAGTTTGGAGTTCGGAAAGGCGGACTTTGTTCTTCTGGACAATGTGTCTTTGGAAGAGTTTATGGCCAACCTTAAACTCAGGTAAGATAATTCACCTACCGGCATCCCTGTTGCCATGTGCTTTAGTACAGGACAGGTATGACAATTGTAGCCTACCTGTATTTGGACAAAAGCTTTGCTTTGGGTTTTAAAGTAAAATTCCAATAATGTTGAATTTTATATATATATATATAATTGCATAGTGATGCAAATTAGTGACGAAATTGGATATGTTTGTGGACTGGTAACTAATAATAGGTTGCAAATCTGAATCATTGTCATTAATCTTCTGTAGCCATGATGAAAGAGTTACTCAAATCATCTTGCAAAACATCTTGAAGTGTGAATCATATTAATGGACAGATACAACATATGCATTTGGAATAAACTAGCTTTAAAAGTTTTTCAGGTCAAGGGAACAATTCATTACACATCTCATGTCTACATTAAAGGAATTCATGGCATTGTTGTGTTTATTGTATCTATTGTAGCTTAAAATAACTGGATGCACCTGCTGAGCCAGAGTGCCTGGGATGGCCTGAGGTTTGTTGGCCATGGTAACACCAATTCTGATTGGCCTTATTATTCAAACAAGTTTGCAGTGGATATCCTACCATTGTGTTTATGTTTTTGGTCATGTGAATCACATTTCCTCATCAGCACACTGTCAATAAATGACCTGCTATCTTTGATAAGATGGGGAATGTAGTTTCAGCACGCAGCTCTTTTTGTTAATGGTTAATATAACAATGCCATAAAATTAGTTGGATAATGTCTATTAACTAGTGACCTATATGTGGATTTCTGATATTTTAATTTTTTTTTTTAGTTTTAGTGCCTTCATAAAATTACATATCTTGTTCATGTTAGTTATGGGGCTATTGCATGTAATGTTTGCAGTGGATTAAAGGATTTTAAATCACATAATAAACTATAAGTAATTATAATAATAAATTCAAATGTATTAATACCTCTGAAATTGAAGTTGGTCATAAAGTTCAGTCCCTTTTTTAAACCTGCTATTCAAAAGTTTGGAGCTGGTAAGATTTTAAAAATGTCTTTGAAAGAAGTCTCCAAGGTTTCACTTATTTAAAAAAAAAAAAAATTAGAAAAGAGTAATATTGTGAAATATAATTACAATTTAAAATCACTGTTTTATATTTTCATATAAATATAGCATATATATAAATATATTACTCCTGTCTTCATTGTCACATGATCCTTCAGAAATCATAATATTATGCTGATATGCTCAAGAAATATTTGTATTATCAATGTTGAAAATAGTTGTGCTGATAAATAGTTTTGGTAACCGTGACAAATTATTTCAGGATTCTTTGACGAATAGAAAGTTAAAAAGGACAGAATTAGTTTGAAAATAAAATCTTTACTGTCACTTTTGATCAATTTAATGCATCCTTGCTAAATAAGGAAAACATCTTGCCCAAAACTTTTGAACAGTATTGTATATACTATATATTATGAATCCATGAATTGTTCAAACACCATGCAGATGCGGATAAACAACTTGGCCATTAAGTAGCAGCAGGAGATGCTTACTGGTTCCATTGAATCAAAGTACAGGGTGTCTGTTTTTCCCACCTCTCTCTCTCAGCCATGGCCTGATTTTCTTCCTGGCTGTGGGATGGCGTGTGCAGTTTGTTATTTGCAGAGGGTGTGACCAGGCCAGCTTCCTGATTCTTCAGTCTCCACATCTGTGTCTGGGACTTAAGCTGGAAAAGCAGCAGCTATGTGATGCCAGATCACATCCTGTGCCCTCTGGAGTGATAAAGAAGAGTTGAACTGGAAATGGCTTTTTATGTGATGCCTTTTGAAGGCCATTTGCTCTGAATTCAGAAAGACTATTTATCATGTCAAAGCAAAACTTGATTTGAATTAGCTGAACTCCTTTGGATAATGTAGATACCTTTTATCCAGTGAATTCAGCTGTGTTTACAGTCAGCTTGGGGTTGCTCTGCTAAAAATGCTCCTATATAACATTTGAAATGCAGACTTTCTATTCAGTGCTATTACAGAATATTTAACCATCAGATTTAAAGCAGTTTTGTCAGTCTGTTTAGGTGTGAGCGTTTAAGCTTCTTACAGTGAGGTGTCAAAGTTAAACAAGTGTCAGGACTGCTGACACATACTGTACATTGTAGCGTGATTTGAACTCTGCCCAAGACTATGTTTACTTAACGCCCCCTTTTTTGAACAAGAGTTTGTGTAGGCACTCTGGAATCACTGCTTAATTTGATGTGTGCTCAGGGCTTGACTTTATATGGCAGTGTTGTTTTGTCTGCCGCTAGGATCTTGGGGAATTTTTTGGCAATCTTCTGCACATTTCCAAAAACAATTACAAGTGCTGCCTGAGACCATGCTCCAAATTCTTCCAGACACTGGCTCTGGTACTGCAAATGAAACCGTTATTAATCAGCGTCTTCCAGCTTTCTGTCACATTTTGTGTTATTCAGAAGAAAGTCAAGTCTAAAAGAAAAATCAACAAACTAGTAATTTTCATGGTTTGAACTTCTGGTACTGTATACTTGATGTATATATAGTTGAACCTTTCCTTGATAGACATTTTCACTTTACTTAGATGATGAGTTTAGTTTAACCTCTGACTCTTTTGTAGTTGCACTAAGGGTCTAATGGCTGGAAGTGCCTGGAAGAATGGGCTCAGGAAAAGAGTATTGGCAACTTTTTGTGAGGTCTTGCTGCTCTTCCTATTGACATTTTCCTGAGACTTAACTTTTGACCCTCACAGTACTAGACACTAACATAATGAGTTTGATTGTTCTGAAGTCTTTGTGTCGGGCATTCTAAGAGTGAGAAACACTATCCTAATGCAGTGGTTCTCAACTTCAGTTCAGCTTGGACATGATGTTATAATTTGATTTGAGTCATAAGCTTGCGATTCAAATTAGATTCAGTTCAATTCAATATTGATTCATTTGGATATGAGTATATAGATCTTTCTTAAAGGATTAGTTCACTTAAGACTTAAAATTTCCTGATAATTTACTTACCCCCATGTCATCCAAGATGTTTGTCTTTCTTTATTCAGTCAAAAAGAAATTAAGGTTTTTGAGGAAAGCATTTTTTCTCGATATAGTTGACTTCAACAGCTACCAACAGGTTGAAGGGCCCAAATGCTATTTCAATGCAGCTTCAAAGGGCTCTACATGATCCCAGCCAAGGAATAAGGGTCTTGTCTAGTGAAACAATCTGTCGTTTTCTAAAAAAAAAAAAAAAAAAAAGTATATATTTTTTAACCACAAATGCTCGTCTAGCACTAGATCTGCGATGCGACATGCATTACTTACTCACGTTGAAAAGGATACGCGTGACGTGAGCCGAAGTACCGCGGTAGGGTGAAAAACTCCCATCTCATTTTCTCCTCCAACTTCAAAATCATCTATCATTGTTTTACCTTTTTTTTTTTTTGTAAAGGCGTTTGACTTTGTCTTTGCACATTCACTTTGTAAACACTTGCTCGGTACTTATGCCTATGTCACATAGGACCTTTCCAACATGATTACATAATGCGTGGCGCATCGTAGAGCTAGTGCAAGATGAGCATTTGTGGTTAAAAAGTATATACGTTTATATTATTTTTTTTTTAGAAAATGACTGATCGTTTTGCTAGATAAGACTCTTATTTCTCGGCTGGGATTGTGTAGATCCCTCTGAAGCTGCATTGAAACTGCAATTAGGGCCTTCAACCCTTTGGTAGCTGTTGTAGTCCACTATGTGGAGAAAAATCCTGGAATGTTTTCTTCAAAAACCTTAATTTCTTTTCGACTGAAGAAAGAAAGACATAAACACCTTTGATGACATGGGGGTAAGTAAATTATCAGGAAATTTGAATTCTGAAGTGAACGAATCCTTTAAAGGTGCAATATGTAATATTTCCTGTCCGCTAGAGGTCGCTAGAAGCTTATTCAAAACAAAGGCGTAGCTTGATGACGCCAAGTTTGAGCGCGGAATCTTGGGATATGTGGTCTTCATGAAAAGAATTGGGATAGGACTCAGGAAGAAATCATGTTCATGGATGCGATTATTAACGTTACTGTAGTATGAAGCAGAGCAGGACCGAGTGTTGTGGGAGCTGAACGAGGCCGCTGGAGCGATTGCGCAACACACACCGCGAGCAGCGGAACTTTTATTATGCCGCAGTCGCCAGTGCTGCTTCCGCTTTTCCGGTCATGAGTATGAGGTAACGCAACTCTATTTATCATATTAGATACATTTGAGTGTGTTGAAAATGTTATACTGTTACTCTATGCGTTTACTCGGTGGCTGCTGTGAGACACTTGTTGCACACTGCAGTGCGCTAGATCGATTTTAGAATATCATATTAAATGCTGGATGGCTTGTGTTAATAAATGTCATGCAATTAATTTTAAAACGTATTGTATGATGGAAAAAATGATGTATTACTGTTACTAAAAATAAAGCTGCATCTGATTATGCTATGTTAGCTACTTCACAAAATAGTGTTTTTCTCTGTGGCATGGTAAAGCATGGTACTCGCAAAAAATCAAGAAAAATAGATTTAAACAATAAGACTAAATGAGTTGAGCTATATAACAATAATTCGTTTTCTGTCTATAAATATATCAAAACAGTTGTTCTCTTGTCTATTAAAACATGTAAATATTAAAGCATCCCATGGATTCTACAAAATAAAACCGGAAACCGAAGGTAACGCCGGTATGACACAATTGACAGGCGACTCCTCACACATCCAGGAGCCTTGGTTAAAATTGCAATTTTCTCATGATTTACAAATAGTTGCAAACATTTGGGATATTGCAAGAACTCAAGTGAACAAAATATATAACACTGGCCTAGTGGTTTTTAAATATTTTACTGCAAATGCACCTTTGCAATGGTGTAAATTATACAAGAAACCTTGTCAGCTGTTTGATTATTATTGAAGGTTAAAATGAACATCTGATTGCATATAGGGCTGTTTTAATAATAATTACCTTTTCATGATATAAGAGTGAAAATATAATGATTTTAAATGTAATTTTCAAAATGCTCCTCTCTATAGTAGCCTACTAGCTATTTGGACACTGAATGGCTTATGTGACATATTGTTTATAGGCTGTTATTGCCGTCTTTCCATTGTTGAAACTGACTGAGCGATTACACAAGACTTCAGTTAATTTCAGTTGTTTCAGTTTAAATTGTACTGGTTCTTTTAAAATACCCTAGGATGGATGTTCATTCATGTTTATTTTGTGCTGTAACTAGTGGTAAAGAGGAAGAGATAATCGGTTCAAGTTCCGCTTCTGAAGCTCTACAGCAATCTGTCATCTGAATTTCATAAATAAATCGTACACAATTTGAAAGCTGAGACTTCGTTTCATCTCAAAGGTAACTTGCTCTGTCTTGGCTGTCAGCGCGACGACTGCACCCTTTTTGCTCTGCGATGCTTTTTCATTGTGTGAGAAAATGGGTGTGTGGAATAAGAGCGTGAGAACAATTGTGTGAGTCTCATGCTGAATGCGTTTATAGTTGGCAGCCTGACTGAATGCAAATAATAAAATGCAGCAAACCACATATTCATGCATATTTCAGATTTCAGAAGGCTTATATATTTAAAAGAGAGTATTCTTCCCACATTTTGCTTTGATACCATTTAAAAGTTTGGCTTTGCGAAGTAATGTCTTTGAAAGAAGACTTTATGGTCACCAAGGCTACATTTATTTGATCAAAATACAGTAAAATATATATTATACAAATTGTATATATTATTACAATTTAAAATAACTATTTTCTATTTTAATTCATTTTGTGATGTAATTTATTCCTTTGATGGTAAAACTGAATTTTCAGCAGCCACTACTCACTACTGTGATACATTTTCAAGATTTTTTAATAAATAGAAAGTTCAAAAGAACAGGATAAAAAAATAAATAAAAATAATTCAGCCTAGTGTTTCTTCATGTTCTTCATCTTGCTAAACCAACCTGTTAAAAATGTTGCATATTGTTGTGCAATTCATTGTGATATGAATTACTTTTATATTTAATTTTAAAGACTTTATTGTTTTTTTGTCACTTCATGTGAAATGTAAAGTCTGCATCCCAAAAAAAAAACAGAACCACTGTTGTAATATATCTTGCTAGTCAGCTGTTTTTCAGGTTTATAGTTACAGGGGTCTATTTTTTTCCCTTTTCCTAAGAATAATTACACATCCAGTGCGGATGATTGCTTAAAAATTGACGTGCAGTGTTGTGTGGTCATAGAGTGGAATGAGGGAAACTTTTAAAGCAGAAGGTTGTAAATCTGTGCCATTTCCTCACAGCTTTTTATCATGGTCTTTGTTGGGAAAAATCAGCCGAATGATAAGCGTAAGTAGGGGTCTAAGGTTAGGTTTAAAGAGGGCTACAGGAAATGATGAAAGCTGAGCCCAGATGCTTGTTTCTGTTGACACATGGCAACCCGATTCCCATCCTGCACAGCAACTAGAGGGATCAAAGTCCTCTGAGCTCAGGTGCACTGCGCAGAGCCAGAAACAAGGTCAAAGGCTATATTTCCCTATCCTGTAAGGATAGGTGCAGCAACAGAGATACTGTACGGTTTGGCCTGTAAGAAAGAATGATACAGTTATAAATCTTTATATGGTCAGTGCATTGTGTATATATTTAGGTACTTTGACCAGCACTGTTTTTTAAAGGTCCTCAGTGTGAGAGATGAAGAAAAAATTCCACTGGAAAAATACTTTCCATATAAATGTTATAAGCCCAAAGGATTTGTCCTGTGATGTTATAATAGCCTCTGACCAAAGACATGGTACATCTTGTCCTGCTTTGAGCTCCATGCTTGTTTGCTGCTTTGGGTCCTTGTGTGGTCGAATCTTACATAGTTTCTGTCTTTTTTTTTTTTTTTTTTTTAAATAAAATAATCACAAATAGTATTCCTTGCTCAACTAGAGATAGGATTTACCTGTTCGCTTTCAAAAATCCCCTTCTGGTCTGCTCATCTTGGCAATAGGCGTGCAAGTACCTTGAATAGGGACAAATTAAAATATCTGTTTGTCAGGATTGTGTTTAAACAATATATGTTGAAAAAAAAAAATTTCAGTAATTTCTACTATTTTTCTAAAACTGTATGATTTTTATTTTATTTTGTTATTTTATTTTTATTTATTTATTTATTTTTTGTAATTTACTACAGGTTTCAGCTCTATCCCTGTTGTTTTGGAGGATTGTTTCCCATTTAGAACAACTTTTCAGATCATATCCATTTCCCTTTATTTTCCTGCTAAATCAGATCTTGCTGGTTAAGCTAGTTAAATAGCCTGGCCAGGACACATGCATCCAAAACATAATAGTCAAGTCACCTTTATTTATATAGCGCTTTTTACAATGTAGATTGTTTCAAAGCAGCTTTACAGTGATAGAAGGAACATAATGTTGGCTGTATAGAAGCTCTAGAAGAAAATAGTGTCATTGTCCAGCTTAAGTAAGTTCAGTATTGATTCATTCTGTTGTTAAAAAAAAAAGAAGAAGAAAAAAAAAGAAAGTTATTAATTTAGTGTATGCAGTTGACTGGCAATGCTAGTTTTTAATTCTTTCTTTACATAAAACTGCACTGCTGCGTGGTCAAAGGCTTTGCACACTCCACATTAAGAAGCAAGACAAATCTCTAAAGGTGAATATGTCCCTCAAAAGGCTGCTTCTAAGTTTGCTTCAAAAAACAGCCTGATTTTCTCTCACTCTCCAGCGAAGAAAAGGGCCTGTCTGCCCTCAAGAATTTCCATACAACCCCCTGTAATCTGAAACATATCACCGGCCTTACATAAACAAGGCTGTTGCTTTTTTGGCTTTTTTTCCCCCCAGAATAAGCTTCAAGCTCCACAGACGTCTCATTTGTGGACTGTGTGCCTTGGCTGGCGGTCACTGAGATCACTAGGCATGTTAGAGGAGCTCTCTCTCACTTTCACTGTCTTTAGGGTTTATAGCCTACCGTCTTGAATTGACCCCTCACCCGCTTCATAACCCCTTTCTCTCTCATGTTTACAAATTTCATTATTCTGTTTTTCCTTGTGCACATGAGTGATTTGTTAATAATTCCCAAATTGTGTATTCGCCCCTGCTGGAAGCTAATTTCCCCTCTCTCTAACCGATGATGTGGTTTGATTTCATTACATAGACACATTAATGAAATTATATATAATGTTAACAACATTTAGATTGGACACAATGATGTGTCATGTATTTCATTGCTTAATTTCATTTTTTTATGTCCTTGATGCAGACAATCACACAGTTTAGTCACATATTTTCAGGCAGATCTGTGTCCTGCTGTGTCGGTGCAGCCGTGTTATACAGCCAGGTGTAACATTCACATTATGTTCCACTCCGCTTCTCCATTTCCTTTATTTTTTAGCCAATTACCTCATTAACTGTGTTTCTTTCTCTTTCTCGTCTGTTTTTGTACTTTCCATCCCTGCCCTCTTTTTACCCTGATGGAGATCACTTCTTGAAATAGCTTGCTGAGTAACGTCTGACTCTGTTTGGCTGAGCTTGTCTTTTTGTCTGCTTTTTTCTTCTTGAGTTGGCCGTCATGTCCTCTGCTACTGCTCAGTGACATCATATTGGGATCAGAACCATGTGCTAAAAGCTCAGATGAGTTAGAGATTGGCTCAGGGCCTTGTCTAGTCACTTTACCGTTGACCTCTGAAACACAATCGTCAAAACATGCCTCCTTTTTCTTTCCGTCATCCTGATGGGAGAACAAAAAGTGCCTGTGATCTCAGGGAGACAATGAAGGGAGTGGGCCAAAATAACAAAAACCTCAGCTTACTAGCGAGCTCTGAGATTTACACCTGGCTCTCATTTCCTGAGTAGTCAGTGCAAAGCTAATGAACGTTAGCGTGAAAGCTGCACGTTTCAGACATGGCTTGAAGCTTTAACAAGTGGGACACACATTTTCTCCTTTCAGGCTTTGTGCACAGTAGTATGTTTGTAAAGGAGGTTAGCTTGAAAAGAGTGAGACAAATTGAGTACAAGTGGGCATGAAGAGCTTTCCAGAAAAATAATTTTTTGCCGTTGAAGGATGTGTGTGTTAAGCTTTAAAGGATTGTCGGCAGTACAGAAGCAGCTGGTGTTTAACAGTAAACAAATGTAAAGTTGCACAGAAACTCATTTAGAATGTGTAAGAAGAGTTGTTGTGGTGGGGGTCGCATGCTGCTTCAAAGATTAAATTCAAGTGACGAGAACAGCAGCTGTCTCTTATACAATAAGGGATATATTGGATGTTTAATAGTACATGCTCAATTCCTTTTTACATTTATATTATATTTGATGTCATATGTCTTATGTTCACTTAAAGTTTGCTTTTAAAAACACAACACATAATTTAACAATGTTAAATGCAAGTCTCAAAATGAATATCCATTATTTATACTGTGCATTTCAATATTGTGATACCTAAATTCACTTGTAGTATTGGTAGAAATGATTGACTTACTTTTAAGTGTTTATTTATTAGTTTATTTTGACAAAGTTTATCAAAAATTGAACACTTATTGGTAGGGGTGTGATCTCTTGAGATTAAAATGTGATGAGATTTCTCGCCGAGGTGAGAAATCTGTCTCACGATATTGCCATGACGGAGTGTGAGGTTGAAATTAGGATAGAATATGCCACTGCTACATTTACAATACACCTCCACTGTCGTTTTGCTTTTTATAGAAATAAAAACCATTTAATTCAGTTGGATAACGGTCGCTTCGATCCCATCCAGCTAATCCAACACAAGCTGCAGAGTCATACGTAGTCCAGCAGGAATCAGAGTTCACTGATCACGTGACGAGAAGTGACGATGACTGACAAGACCATGGCGGAGGATTCATTGCACAACAGAGCCTAAGCGTCTGTCAAATGGCTTATCTTGTAGAATGTGCACTCAGCATAGCTGCTCCCTATTCACAGAGTACGTGCCATTGTGAAAATCGAAAGCAAAAGTAAAATGCGAGCACGCATTCAAACGTGTTTTCAATACCCCACATTTTGAAAGCGGCTCCCTGATGCATGCAAATATCTCCCAATGTGACTGCTAAAAAAATCAGAGATTTTTGTACTTTGATTGTTGGTTGCACTTATTGTTTGCACTTATTAAGAGTAAGAGAAAACTGTTCAATTTATTTATACTGTTTATATTTCTATGATCAATTTGTGGAAAGGAGTTCAGTTAGGAGGTCAAAAGTTGTAGAAGCTCATAAATCATGTACAGTTCTAGCTTCTAAGGTCTGAAGTCATACAGGAGAGAAGCCAGTCAGTTGAGTTTGTGGCAAAACCTTTTATAGTGCTTGAGTATTGTTGTCTTTTACTGCATATGATAATTCATACTCAGAACAGAAAGTAGAACTGAAATGACATTCATTACAAGATGATTAGTTAAAACATTTCAAATGCACCTGCAGACTATTTTTGTAGTCATGTATTTCGTCAATCTCATGTCTCGTCTCGTCTTGTGAGCTAACTGTCTCTTCACACCCCTACTTATTGGTCATCCATGCCATAACATGAAAATAAGTATTAGTAGTTTATCATGTCAGCATCCCTATGTTGGCCAATAGGAAAGAAAAATCACAAATTACATCTCTTTTATATTTCTTTTATTTCTCTAGACCGTGAGATTCAGTGGAGGTCAAATGTAGACTTTTGCATAAGTGCTGAGAAAATGACCCCAGTAATCTTACATGTGTTTCCTCTAGAGTTTCATATAAGATGTGAAAAATGTCTCCAACTGTGCTCAGAGCCATTTGCCAAGATACTAAAGTCTCCAATCAAATCTGAGAGGTTTTAATATGATATCCAAAATTTCTCATCACATTCTCCCCATATTATTGTGCTTTCATTTTATAACTTTTATGACAATCGTTTCTTTTATTTATCCTAAGGAATTTTAGGATAAACATCTGAGACAAAACAGAACTCTGAAGTCTTCTGGGCTGAACCTCTCAGGGGTTGCATGATAGACAGTCCAGAGGACAATTCGCTATCAGGTCATACCCCAGCTGTGGACCGAGTAACACTGATTGCTTGGTGGTAAATTGTGTGCAGGGGATAAACATGGATCAGGAACAGATTATCCTTTCATTGCTGGGGTTGTGAATACACAGGTTTTGATGCGCTATCTAGGGGTTGAACCATCTTATAAGTTCAACACTTTAGTCTGCATGCATTTATATGTTTATATTCCTGTGTTCCCTCTTCTCTGTGTGCACATCATCTTTTCATCTCTCTCTTTGTCTCTAATTCTCCATTCTTATTTTATTTATGCTGTACTGTGTCCAGTTCAGTTGATTTTCACTCCTCTCACTTTTTACTTTTTACTTGCAACTGGTGTGAGGGAATTTACAGGCTGCACCCCACCCCGGTCAACCACAAGCAAATAACCGCAAGAGACCCACCCAAACAAGCCTGAAACCAGTAGTTATCCTCAGCCTGGCAAGTGATCCCTTTCTAAAATTGGTGTCAAGCTCTTATTGTTTGAGACTTCGGATGACCCAAGTCTTTTAAAGGTTGGTGAAGGGTGTAGCTCTGACTTTAAAACCTTTTAAGCTTACTGAAAAAGTTCTATTTCTTTCTCTTTTTAAGCTATTGAAAAGGTATAGAGCAATTAAAGGGATAGTTGCCCAAAACTTTCTTTTTTTTTTTCAGAATACAGAAACTTTTTCAGAATATATATGTTCCACAGTAAGTCATAGTTTTGATCAACATAAAGTAAATGATGACAGAATTTTCAGTTTTGTGGTGAATTATCGTTTTAATGAAACTAATATTTTCCTCTGAACAATAAAAATACTAGTAGGTACGCATTGTTTTTGTTCAGAAAAATAAATTACTGGGCATAAATAAATAAATAAATGCTGATGCTTCAACCTGTGGAGTAGGTCCAGCTGTTAGAGGATGTGGCCTGTTGCTGTCTGACACACATCCTTAATCTCCATGCAGCAGCAACCCCTCCCTAGGCCTTCTGGGAATTGGAGGAGAAAAGATGACAGAGCCTCAGCCACGACTGCCCTTCCCAGATCTCCCTGCTTAGTTCCAGGAAAACTTCTAAACCCTGGACCCCACCTTAAAGCCCTCCTCTGTCCAAACACTTTATATTTATCTCTCTATGTTGACCTGCCTGATGAGAGAAACACTGAATTTTCAGGAACACCGATTCAATGATTTTGATGACTTTTTTGCACTTTCAAGACTGTTTTTTTTAAAAAAAAATGTTTTTAGAGTAAATATGGTAAAATGAGTTAAAGTAGAGCTGGGTAAATCTATGAAGCTTCTTGATTTAAGCAAGAGCAGATTCTGTATAGGCCTGCTTATCAGGTGTTGATGATGATCTGATCGTAGAAGCAGATGGGAGATGATGGTTCTGTGCTTTCCCACACACACCTCATGGCATGCTGGTGTTTCAGTCACAGTTGATTTCTGTGGGCAGTTGTCCTCTATGAGCAGGGCAAATCTAAAGGGTTAGTCATGTCTCTAGATGAAAATGAAACGTGATGGAATTAGCAAGATTTACTGACAGGTTGTACACTGTACAAATACAATGTACACTACCATTTAAGCATTTTGGGTCATTAATGAATAATTTTATTCAGCAAGGATGCATTAAAAGGGGTCATGACATGTATTTTTTATTATTTTAATATGTTCATTGAGGTTCACTTATGATGTTAATAATAATTTTGCAAAAACAAAAAATTAATTTACAGACAAAGGATTATGATATTGTTTTCTTAAGGTTTGAGATGGAACTCTCAGGTCCAATACAGTTAGCTGCTTCATCTTTCAACAAAAGTTTCTTTGCAAACTCTAGATTACAATGTGCCTCGTTTACAAAACTATCTGCAGTCAAATGCTCCGTACAAACATATAATCCTCTGTCATGATCCGGGACACCAAAACAAAAACACCGAAAACTAAGTAATGGCTGCTGAAAATTCAGCTTTGCCATCATAGGAATAAATTACAAAATATATTAAAATAGGAAAGTTATTTTTGATAAATAAATGCAGCCTTGTGAGCATAAGAGACTTCTTTTAAAAACATTAAATCTTCACCAATCCAAATCTTTTGATCAGTAATGTAAAGTGAAATGTGGGTTATTATGACTATGCTCACACTGTAGAAAATCATTATTAATTTCCAATTTCTTTATTTATAGCTGTTAGTTTCTTCAATACAATGAATGATGAAATAAATTTTTACAATATACTTTTTAAATAGATTTTTTTTTTTTTGCCATCAATGCCACATGCCTGTGAATTATGAGGAATAATCATGTAATGTGGAATACATTTTCCTTGAACTTTTCAGATAACAGAGTTCATTGTAGATTAAATATCAGGATGTCAACTTATGAAAAACTAAATTGACTATTGTACAAAAAACAAACTTGACTAACATTTTTATTGGGCCTTAAAATTAAACGATAAATTAAAAATGTAAGATATTGCATCTTTAATCTTTAAGTTCTGAATTGAACACTACAATCTCTTCATTAGGAAAATGGATAGTTCAAATATGATCATATAGTTCAAAATGACCCCTCTGGCATTGTCATTAGTTGACTTTGTTGTCCCTTAGGGGCTGATGTGGGTGAGTAGAGTCAGCCTGCTGTGTTGGGGTGTGGAGGCCTGGCCTCTGCTCCTTACACACAGACTTCACATTGACAGAAGAACAATGGAGCGGGTACACCGCAGTATCCTACCCCGCAGGCTGGCACAAAAGAGCCTTTTCATGCATGCTGCTCCAAGGCTGGCCTGACAGGCTGCTGCAACCAAAGGCACAAGCATCACTGCCATCACTGCCATGCCTGAAACATTTCTTATTATTATCAATGTTGAAAATAGTCAAGCTGCTTAATGATTTTGTGGAAACTGTTACATATTTTAATCTGATTAATAGAAAGTTCATATATATTTTTTGTAACATTATAAATGTAGCAACGAAAGGGTGACTTTATGTTGACATTTTTAGTATTTTGGGTGAATTAATTTGGGTGAGTTTTAAAATACATACACCATGTGCATACTTGGATCTGACTGAATCTGTTTTAAATATGCCATGTCCATGGTGATTTATTCTTGTTTAAATAATCGCTGCTCATTCTATGAATCCCTGATGCATTTGTAAGAAGACCTAAGGGAATTGAGGCCTGTTTCTGTGACTTGTTTGTGTGAATGTTGTTGTACGGTACATTTCTGCTCTGCGGGGTGTAAGTAAGGTACTCCCCGAGGACTAAGCAGTTCTTATTACTACTGAGTCTAACTGTTCAACTTATACCTGGATGTTTAAATTTAATTAATTGAGTCAGAAGGGGATGTAAAGAGGATGTATTATGATTTTTTACATTTCCAACATTCTTTAGTGTGTAATGTTGCTGTTTAAACATTAAAAATTCTGCAAGTCTACAAAGCAAAAAAGGGAGTTATTCTCTATATCAGTAAACACTGTTTCTGAACTTGATTGTAGTCTTGAGTTTTCTTCTGGAAATATACATCTCTCAATTCCTAGTTTAAAGGTGCAATAGGTGATTTTCTACAGAAACATTTTTTCTTACACTGGTTTAAATTTTCCTCATATCCTAATAGCTATCACTATGTTAAATATTCTGTATTTTTATAAATACATATCGTCTGTAGACGTCAACAGTATCAACACCGAAATTAATCTGCAGCAGTCAAGTACAAGCTCTCTTAAGTTATTTACGTTCATTATTATTGTAATGTTATGTGCTTTGAGACATGAGGTAGTTTAACACCGTCTCTTGTGATGCTTTGCAGAGAGCAGCTGTGTGTGTGTGTTGTGTGTGTGTGTTTCGGAGGAGGCGTGGCTTTGGACGGCGATTGGCAGGGAGAGTGGGATCGTATGCTTTCAATGCTAGCAGGCTAACGTTAGCATTTCCCAGATCTCCTACTGCACCTTTAAATAAATCCCACCCAAGGCATACAAAAAAAAAGGTGGCATGGCCTGGTTGAGTACATTAGTAATGTGTTGCAACTCACAGTTATGATAACGGGGTATGACATTTCAGAAATACGCTCAAAGCGGTTGACCAATCACAACACACAGGTCCAGCTGACCAATCAGCACATTACGCTTTCAAAAGGAGAGGCTTCATAGAAACAGTAACTGAGCGTTACTGACAGACTGGGAAGAGAGGTGCTGCAACAATGTAAAATATGTGAAAAATAATGTTATTTGATTCTAGTAGACCCAAAACTAAATCAAGACTTTGTAAATGGGCATAATATGGCTTTTTTAGTTCAGTATGAGATTGAGGTCATGCCTCAAACTTTTAAGCACACTGACTGGGGCAGGATGGAGCTGAGGGAGGCTTGGCAAACCCACAGGTTGAGAAGAAAGGATGCTTTATTCTACTAGGCTTGACCCAGGTCTGCTCGGAAGAACAAGGAAGTCAGGTTCCCCTGAGGATGGAGCTCAAAGCAGGGTAAACGTCAACTGTTGGCTTCATGTAACCAAGGAGTTTAGGGTGGATGTGGAGATATAATAGTTGTTGGGTTGTCTGAATGACTAGTCAATTTGGCTGGTGCTGGTCCAGCACTAACCAGCCTGAAAATTCAAAATTCAGGATTTATTATTGTGCAAACAGATTATGCAGCTCATGAAACATGACCTTGACTATCCTGCGCTTTTTATTTGCTTTTGATTCCTGACAGAGATAATTCATTAAGCTGCCCTTTCTTTACATAAGGCACTGAAATATGATTATACAAGCCACACTGACCACAAACCAAACAGATCTTTTATCATGGTTGAACAAATAGACCATATGCATAAATGTGAATACAGCAAATCAATGATGTGCTCGTCTTTCTGCTGCAGGTTTGAAAAGGGTCGTATCTACACCTACATTGGAGAAGTGGTGGTGTCAGTTAACCCTTACCGTGCCATGAACATTTATGGACGGGACATCATCGAGCAGTACAAAGGCAGAGAGTTGTATGAGCGACCGCCACATCTTTTCGCCATCGCAGATGCTGCGTACAAAGCCATGAAGAGGAGAAACAAAGACACTTGCATTGTTATCTCAGGTAGACTATGTCTGTGTTGTGACTTTCACAATCTGTGTTGTGACTCACAATCAAGTTTATGGGTAATTCTGAGGAGCAGTAATCTTATGATTTAAGGAAAAAAAGGCATTACTTAAAGGGATAGTTCACCCAAAAATAAAAATTATCCCATGATTTACTCACCCTCAAGCCATCCTAGGTGTATACACCTAGGATGGCTTGAGGGTGAGTAAATCATGGGATAATTTTCATTTTTGGGTAAACTATCCCTTTAATCTTCAAATAATACTAAAAGCAGCCTATTGTCTTCCTTCTATCTGATTAAATAACAGGCCTTACTGGAATACAGGCTTTCCGGGGTCTTCTTGTGGGGCCTCAGCATGACTGGGAATGATGTGATTAGATCTGTGGTCAGATGAGAATTGCTTGGCACTGACGTGGTGTGTGGTTTCCCAGTCACAGTGGACTGCTTGAGAAGAAGCTCACAATAGAGTTCAGTGCATGAGCAAATTGCTTTCTCAAGACATGCCTATTGTGTGAAAAAGATTAAAAACAATATGGTTGTTTCACAGTTTCTACAATAATGTCTCTTTGAGATGGTATCTGTTTTGTGTCTGGGTCACATAGCTCAAGGGGAATAATTTGGTGGCCATTCAGATATTGCCTCTATAAGAAAACATGGATTATTATCCAGAGAGTGACCACAGGTAGTGACTACATACCACAAATATTTGGTATGTGTGGTGCCATCTTGTGGCAAACAGAGGAACTTGCTGTTTATTTAGAGCATAATTTTGTCTTAATTTAACAAATAAATTCCATGAGCCCTTTTTTGTGGTTTAGCGTAATACTGTCTTAAACGAAAAATAGGTTAAGGGCCTTACCAAACAACTCAGAAGAGTGATATTCTGATCTTTTTTGTTTGTAGCCTTAATTTTTCCTCCTAGACTTCCTCTCTGTTCTAGGGAAATGCAAAAATGTGTATTTGATACTTATGATAATTAAAAACAGTAATATTGTGAAATATTAGTACTGTTAAAGTAACTTGTTTATATTTTAAGAAAAATGTGATTTTAATAAATGTAATCTACACTGTAAAAAGTAATACGCTCTAGCTACTCAGTAAAATTGTGGCAACAGATTACAAGCAATATTATTAATTAAATTCAACATATAAGAATTGAGTTAGAATCAATTAATCAAATTTAATTCCTTAAACGTCAACCACTGAAAATGTGTAAAATTAGCAAACACCATTACAAAAACCACAAACTGACATAAAAAGCAGAGAGTGAAACTGCCCAACTGAATGAAACACCAAACATTTTCAATAAAATCAACATGTTAATTCTTGTGTTTCTCTATCCTTCAGTGATTCTGCTTATCATCAGGTGTCTTCAATGTTGGCAAAAAAATAAAGAGTTCTTAATTCATCTTTGACATCTGTCTGTTATTCAGATATTTCGTTTGAATTTTACTTAAATTTTACTTATTTTAAATGGTTGACATTTTAAGGAATTAATTTGATTAATTCTAACTCAATTCTATTTAATTTAGAATATTGCTTGGAATCTGTTGCCAACATTTTGATTGATCAATTTAATGCATCCTAATGCATTTAATGCAATGAGTATTAATTTCTTAAAATACTGACTCCAAACTTTTCAACAGAAGTGTACAGTGAAGTTCAAAAATAAAAATACTACAAATGTAAAATGTTCAATTCATTTTTCATTTGAATTGGTATGCTATTGGTATGTTACAAATGTGCTTGCAAAATATACAGATTTTCACCAGTGGTCTCAGATTGTATTTCATTGTAGAATTTAATGGTATTTACTTTATTTTATCCAGTTATATAATTATACCTATAAAGCATTAGTCATTGTTTGTTTATTTTGCAGGGGAGAGCGGAGCTGGAAAAACAGAGGCTAGTAAATACATTATGCAATATATTGCTGCTATCACCAATCCCAGCCAAAGAGCAGAGGTGGAGAGGTACGTACAACAGAAGCCTTTTTGTTCCTCTCTACATGCTGCTGCAGTGATGAGTCATATTAAGACCATGCTGCATAGCATGCCTTCTTAATGTTATAATCAACAACCGCTGAGTATTTGTAGTATTTTCACAAGTATTTGATGTTGTCTATGTGGATGTCATTCATAATCAGACGAATCTTTGCTTATTTACGACTAAGAGAAAGCAGAAAGTTTCTCATAGTGAATGAATGAATAATACATTGGAATTAGCCTCACTGGGAGCAATAGTGATAGAAGTGAAATGTAGGGCAGAGATTAAAATAGTGCTGGGTCACACTAATTGAAATATGATGGATCTAAGTCAAGCTTTGTGAATAAATGATAGGAAAATCTACTGCGCTTCATTCTTTATCTCTGTTTTATCTATGTAGATTGAGAAATATAGCGCTCAGTATTTCGGGCTTGTAATGTTTATTTAATCATAAAGATCTTTATATATCTCTACTGCAACATTCTGCATAGACCTTCATTCTTGTATCTTAACTATGACTGCAGTAATAGTAATAACAATAAAATCAGGCTTTGTAACTGTTATCCACTTTTAGATGTATAATGCTTTGTGCTACATTTCATATCACTGTTATTGCACCCTGTAGATATGGTTTATTTTCTCTGCTTGCTAAAGGTTAAAGCTCTTTCAAAACTGGGCATTGATCAGCGGAAAATATTTTCCAGGAAGTACAAAACAGGGGTTTTTGTAGTCTATAGTAATTTTCAACAAGGGTAACATACAGTATTCTTGAGGGAGTACTTAGCAGATTTTAGAGGGTAATAAGGTTTCGATTTTGCTTTGCTAAACTGATGAAACAGAAATTATGACTTTAAAATAAATAAATTATTAGGGCATTTAAAAGATCATTAAAAATAATTAACTTTAATGGTGCTTTTGGGATGCCTAAAGAGAAAGAAGTTTGGCGACACTGCTGTAGGCCTAATGCAAAAGCAAAGTGGAATTTTACAGGATGTTGTAGCTATTTGGGTCACAAAATGGAGGAAAGTGTCCCGTATAATACCTGACAGGCTTGCAACAGTAGAGTTAGGACCTCTTCAGCCTGTCAGGCACTAAAGCAGGGCACTTTCCTCCAATGTGTAGTATTGGTCATGCATGTCTGTACGGCAGGAGAACCAATGCTGAGCATTCTGTGGTCTGACCGATGCAGCAGGCCCCATAAATCATCCTCTGAAGCACTCTTAACCACCATGCTGGGATACCACATGGTGATACTATATACACTAAAATAGCCAGATATAACCATGCATACTGGCTCGTAAAGGCTTCAAACAGACAGATTAGTGTATTTATTCTAATACCAAATGTCAGGAGCAATCAGATCCATCAGCCTCATATTGATACTGACGCTCATTTAGCTGTAGTGGTGAAATGATGCACAAGTGGCTTATAAATGTTGTAGAAATGAAAAGAGTGTGTGTTTATACAGAGTAAAAAACATGCTGCTGAAGTCCAACTGTGTCCTGGAGGCTTTTGGGAATGCCAAGACCAACCGTAATGATAACTCCAGCCGGTTCGGCAAGTACATGGATATCAACTTTGATTTTAAGGGAGACCCCATTGGTGGCCATATCAACAACTACCTGCTTGAGAAGGTAGGGGGTGCTAAAGAGGAGCAGCTTAGAACTGACTCTTTCATAGGGTCAAATATATATATATCAATCTTTCAAAACCACCCAAAAAAGCTGCCACCTAACTACATCCCTAGAAATGACTTAGCAACCACTTAGCAATGTGTTTAAAACATTCACAAAACAACCACCCACAACACCCTATCATTATTGCAGACCGTTTTGCTCGGGCACACACCACTCAGTTTTGTTTTGCTTGATCGTATTATGTGTGCTGGAGAAGCTGTGACATTTTTATGTTTATTATAAATGCATATGATTTTTATCCTTAACATTTGTTTTTGATTTCTTACTTAGTCCCGAGTCATTTTTCAGCAGGAAGGAGAGAGGAGTTTCCACTCTTTCTACCAGGTGAGTAAAGGACTCGTCGCAGGAGTTGAGATGCTGTTTTTATGATGCTAGACACCAGACAAATCCTACCAACCCTGTTTATGGCTCCACTGTCAGAGCCTTCAAAGGCCAGTCATTACTTACTTTTATTGCCCCTACAAAATAATGTCCTATCGCTTCAAAACATCAGAACAATTCCATCTGTCTTTTAGTGCTCTGCAAACCATTATTATCAAGACTATAATTTACATGCTTCACCATATCGAAACAAGAGAAATGATCATGTGGGGAAAGTCAAAAGTGCTTTTAAATGTGTTTTTCAGCTGGTGAAAGGAGCTCCAGATGCTCAGCTGCGGTCGTTGCACATTCAAAGAGATCCCACAGCATACACCTACATTAAAGTCGGAGGCCAGATAAAGGTATTGCACCATGTACAAATTAAAAGAGACAATTATGGGTGGTAATGTTCGTGTAATATTATACAGACAATTTTGCATTTTTTTCATAGATATCATAAAGGATCTCAAGACCTTCTTTGGGATCTCTGGAAAATAAAATCATTGCAGGGGAAATCACAAATAATTGTGCAGGGAATTTTATTATTGTTTGTTCCTGGGTACAGCCATTGGTGCATATTAAAACCTATTTGTAGTAGCCTGTTGAGTCACCCAGCACTGTTCCATTGCTTCTGCAGGAAGTTTAATGAGCGGGCGTGAAAACAAATTTATAGCAACAAACAAGGTGTCGTCATGGAACAGGCTGGATTGCTGAGCTCATAGAGGTCTGAAACAAACAGCCTGGAGTGTTTTGAACATTTCATGCCAGCTCCCAAGTCTTTTGTAGGTGAACATGCTGGCTAAACTTCACACTCTGTCCAGTACAACTGTGGCTGCAAAAGATTCCTGCTGTATGAAATCAGTGTTTTCTCTGCTGGAGCTGTTAGCAATGAGTATGCCAGCATAATTACGATTTGAGTGTTGCGCTTTTGCTTTAGGAAGTCTGGGGAATTTAGTAGCTGTGTCAGCAATTTCCAGCTTTTAATTGCACTGCTATCAATTAAATGTGAAACTAATAGTAGGTTTAATGACCTTCCATTTCAATATCATTGATTTACCTTCACTAAATGAAAGGCTTTTAGCCAGTCTACATTTCGGTAAAGACCGACCGTGCTGTTATCCCTAATGCTGAATTAATAGCATGTACTGTTAAAAGCAAGATCAGGAAGAAGATGTTTTAACTAAACATTATTTAATCTGTCAGGATGTGCTTTTGTTTGTGACCGTAACTCACCTATTGTCTCTTTTCAATCTTGCAGTCGTCTATAAATGACAGTGCTGAATATAAAGCTGTCGCTGATGCCATGAAGGTCATTGGCTTCACTGTAGAGGAGATTCAGACAGTCTACAAGATCCTGGCTACCATCTTACATCTGGTGTGTAGTATTGTTCAGAAAGTATTACCAACTGCAGCTACTATAGCCCAAACTTATTGATTGATGAATTATTTAATCTTTCCAGGGAAATCTGAAGTTTGGAAGTGATGGAGATGTGACTCTCATTGAGAACTCTAAGCTAGTGTCAGTGCTGGGGGATTTGCTGTCCACCAAAGAGGAGAATGTAGAGAAGGCTCTGCTCTATCGCACTGTGGCCACCGGGCGTGATGTGATTGACAAACAGCATACTCATCAAGAGGCCAGTTATGGTCGTGATGCCTTGGCCAAGGTATGAATTGGGACTCTGGGAGTCTTTTTTTAAGAGACAAACAAAATTGTGGTAACGCAGCTGTAAATAAACCTGCTGGACCAATAATTTGCATATGAACTTCATGCCAATATCTGAATTAAAACTTCTACAGGCCCTAAATATGATGCGTGAATGTTTTGGTCCACTGTAATGATAATAATAATGTCACCTTCCCCACTGTATATCTGAGGTACGTTTGTATTATATGTTGTATTCTTGTATATTTTAGTATTTATATAGTGTATAAGTGTAATAAAATTGCACACGTGTGTGTGTATATATATATATATATATATATATATATATATCAGTAAGATTTTTTTTTTTTTTAAACAGGACAAAATGTTCTATTTCAAATATTCCTTTAAACCTGAAAAAAGTGTCATAGTTTACACACAAAAAAAATGTCAACTGTGATTATAAGAAACTTTCCTTGAGCACCAAATCAGGATATTAGAATGATTTCTGAAGGATCATGTGACACTGAGGACTGGAGTAATGATGCTGAAAATTCAGCTTTGCCATCACAGGAATAAATTACATTTTAAAATATATTAAAATAGAAAACAATTATTTTAAATTGTAATAATCTTTCAGAAATTGCTGTTTTAATGTATTTTTGATCAAATAAATGCAGACTTGGTGAGCATAAGAGACTTTAAAAAAGTTTTACTGACCCCAAACGTTTAAATGTATATATTCCTTATATCTTTATGTACTGTTGATATTTTTCTTTTTACAATACTTTCATAGCTATAGAGGAAAACAATTTTTTTTGTCATAGCTGTACAATTACAATAAAAAGCTTGACCAAGATAGAGAAATTTGGTTGACTTGACTAAACCATTCACATCTACGTTTCTTCTTCCACCAGTTTCACTCCTCTTTATTTGCTACTCACAGGCCATTTATGAGCGGCTTTTCTGTTGGATTGTGGGAAGAATCAATGACATCATTGAGGTGAAAAACTATGACGCCAAGGTTCATGGGAAGAACACAGTCATTGGAGTCCTGGACATCTATGGCTTTGAGATCTTTCAGAATAACAGGTGAGAGTATATGCTGTTCCGTACAGATATGAGGATCTTTCTTGGCTGTATTATTCTGCTCTGTTTACTATAATTAGAGTGTCTCTCCTGAATATCTTCCTTGTTTTATCCAGCTTCGAGCAGTTCTGTATAAACTACTGTAATGAAAAACTACAGCAGCTCTTCATTCAACTGGTGTTGAAACAAGAGCAGGAAGAGTATCAGCGTGAGGGCATCCCATGGAAACATGTGGGTTTTATTTGATGGTTTCTCCATGAACTTTTCACATCTTCACTGTTTATATTATACAAAAAGAAACTCATTTCGTATTGATCTAGTGTTACTGCAACTAAATAAACTTTGCTGTGATTTGTGTGTTCATGGAAACAGATCGACTACTTTAACAATCAGATCATCGTGGATCTGGTGGAGCAACAGCATAAAGGCATTTTTGCGGTCCTGGATGAGGCGTGCATGAATGTGGGGAAGGTGACGGATGAGATGTTCCTGCAAGCTCTCAATGGAAAACTGGCGAAACATGCCCACTACACCAGCCGCAAGGTATTGAAAATAACAATAACTGGGTAAAGTTAATGTTTTTGAAAGAAGCCTCTTATGCTTGCTAAGGATGCATTTATTTGATCAATAAGTAAAAACAGCAATATTGTGAAATATAATTACAATATAAATGAACTGCTTTCAATTATAATATGTTTTAAATTGTTATTTATTCCTGTGATGGCAAAGCTGAATTTTCATCAGCCATTACTCCAGTCTTCAGTGTCACATGATCCTTCAGAAATCATTCTAATATGCTGATTTGCTGCTCTAGAAACATTTCTATTTATTATAAATTTTGTGCAGCTTAATATTTAATGTTTTTCTCAGGATTCTTTATGAATAGAAAGTACAGTTTTTAACTGAAATCTTTTGTAACATTATGTCCTTGCGGTTATTTTTGATCATTTTAATAATGCATACTTGCTATATAAAAGTAATTATTTCTTTCAAAAAAAAAAATCTTACTGACACCAAATTACACATTTAGGCAAATCTAGTAGGTCATCCCGTTATTACAGAAAATGCAGGTTGTGGACCATTTACATACTGTAGAATTAGAAATAGTAGTATGATAGTATTCTATTCTGAACATACTGTAGTCTTAATTGAATTTTATGCATTACCCTGAGTCAACACAAGGAGGCAATAATAGTCAGTGAAAAAATGTCCTCCAGTATTTCTCACTACTGAGACTTTGGTGATGTCACTGGCAACCAATAGAAGCTAGTGAGACTGATGTCTCAGCCTTGGCAAAGTGTCAGAAAGCAAGAGGGAGTAGGAGAGTTATGGATAGAGACAGACTGAAATAAATATAGAAAAAGGCAGTAAACAAAACAAAATGTAAACATACCTAGACAGACAGAATCTCTGGACACTGATTGGCTGGTCACGCAGTGCAGTGGGCACAGACCCAGATAAGGGTCAGTTCAGGTACTACTTTATCAAACTGCTCAGAATCTGCC
The DNA here is from genome assembly GCA_037101425.1 of Elopichthys bambusa. NCBI lineage: Eukaryota > Metazoa > Chordata > Actinopteri > Cypriniformes > Xenocyprididae > Elopichthys > Elopichthys bambusa. The sequence continues at coordinate 11,542,685 of CM074449.1, forward strand.
CTCAGCTCACACATGCTGCATTCACACCAAAGGGAGGAAGCTAAAGCGAGCAGGCATCGTCTGCCCCTAGATAATTCCCCGTGTCAGGCTGTGTGAATAATCAGAAGTCTCCCTGGATGCAGGAATAATAAGTGTCCTTCAGAGCTCATTTGTAATGCAGAGGGTTACTCCTCACTGTGGAGGAATCTCAGGCCTGTTAGCTAGATAGATGATGTGTCTTTCTCCTGCTGCGTGTGAGCAAAACATCTGCATGAGTGTATCCATTTCAAAGTATATGCTTTAGATGTGTAAACACTACTCTCACCAAATTCGACATGGTATATGAGCATATGAAAGAGAAACCGATGGATCAGTAGGTGAAAATGGAACAGGAAAGCTCTCTTATATGTTCAGGTGTGTTTATCTTACAAATTAAATACAGAATGTGATACTTTCGTCTTACCAGGACACCTCTGAGATGTTTCCAGGCTTGTTTGTGGGAGAACGTGAAATGTGCAGGCCACTTTAACAGCATAATTAAGGGTTGCTTGTTAAAAATCTGTGGCTTTTGCGATTTCTTCACTGAGGATTTTTACCTTCTTTGCTTTGCTTTTTTCCTCTGCAGTCTCGGTTTAAGAGGGGAAGTTTCACCCTTGGTTGATTTCAAGTATGAAAAGTACGCTCTGTGGACCAGAGTTATTTCTCTGTAGTTCTTTTCTCTTAACTTGGGCCTGACAGGAAACATGGAACTTGCTCAGCCATAAGCTGCACTGGCTATAGAGCATAGCAGATTGTGGCAGTGAGGAAGAGATAAATAGTTCATTATTTCATAAAGTGGCTCTTTTTTGGACTTTTATGGTGTGTTTACATTTGGCAGGTTTTGTTCAATTAAAACAAACTCTGGTTCATTTGAATAAGCGTGAACACTGCCATCCAATTCCTGGTGCACGCTAAACAAGTGGAGCGAGTCCCCTGAAAAGATGGGTCTCTGTCCACTTTCAAATAAACTCGTTAGTTTGGTTTGACTGAAATACAGTATGTATGCAACACGGTCAAAGGCATGTAAGAGAACCAAAAACAGGACATTATGTCAGAAGATTCGACCCTAAAAAGGATCGCTATGTTGCCCCTCACATTTCGGTACAGGCATCAGAACCACGTCTCCTCACAGCAGATCTTCGTTTGTGTGTGTGACGGAGGGATTCCAGCCACTGTTTTGACTTTATACATTTTATAAGCTCTTCATGAGCTTTCAGCTCATATACCATCATATGTATGCACATACAGTGAGCGCATTTAGCCCAGCACACAGCATTGTTTTGGATTTTCAACAAGTTCCGTCGCAAAATATACATCATAAAAGCCTTTTTTTATGTTTGTGTGTATTTTTAGGGTTGGTGTTAAAAATTACAGTGTGAACTCTAAGCGAACCAGGACTAAATGTATCATTTTCTTTTTTGTTCCTGACCAAAAGAACCAAGAGAACCGAACTACAAGTGTGAACACTCCCCTTAAATTCAGATGTTTTGTATAATGTGTGAATGACTATACATTAAAATCGTGGCAAATTTCTAGCAACATCATGTTATCTTTGGCATAGATTTTTGAGTAGGGGAGAACAATGATAATTGTAACGTGTGCACACACACACATATGCACCGATCAGGCATAACATTATGACCGCCTTCTTAATATTGTGTCGGTCCCCCTTTGCTTACAAAACAGCCCTGACCCATCAAGGCATGGACTCCACTAGACCCCTGAAGGTGTGCTGTGGTATCTGGCACCAAGATGTTAGCAGCAGATCCTTTAAGTCCTGTAAGTTGTGAGGTGGGGCCTCCATGGATCGGACTTGTTTGTTCAGCACATCCCACAGATGCTCGATTGGATTGAGATTTGGGGAACTTAGAGGCCAAGTCAACACCTCAAACTCGTTGTTGTGCTCCTCAAACCATTACTAAACCATTTTTCCTCTGTGGCAGGGCGCATTATCCTGCTGAAAGAGGCCACAGCCACAAGGGAATACCATTTCCATTAAAAGGGTGTACATGGTCTGCAACAATGCTTAGGTAGGTAGTACGTGTTAAAGTAGCATTCACATGGTTGGCAGGACACAAGGTTTCTCAGCAGAACATTGCCCAAAGCATCACACTGCCTCCATCGGCTTGCCTTCTTCCCATAGTGCATCCTGGTGCCATGTGTTCCTCAGGTAAGCGACGCATGGCCGTCCATGTGATGTAAAAAAAAAAAAAAAAACATGATTCATCAGACCAGGCCACCTTCTTCCATTGCTCCGTGGTCCAGATCTAAAGCTCATATGCCCACTGTTGGCACTTTCGGCGCTGGACAGGGGTCAACATGGGCACCCTGACTGGTCTGCAGCTATGCAGCCCCATACACAACAAACTGTGATGCACTGACACCTTTCTATCAGAACCAGCATTAACTTCTTGAGCAATTTGAGCCGCAGTAGCTCGTATGTTGATCGCACCACACTGGCCAGCCTTCGCTCTCCACATGCATCAATGAGCCTTGGCCACCCATGACCCTGTCACCGGTTCACCACTGTTCCTATCTTGGACCACTTTTGATAGACACTGACCACTGCAGACCGTTATAATGTTATGCCTGATCAGTGTATACAATATATGTATATGTCCACATTTTAATATTAATAGCTGTTGCAAATGGATGCTGGGTTGCCTTCTGCAAATTCTGCATGTGTTGGGCCCTTTTCCATTGGCCAAGAGATGTTATTTTCATGCAGGCAGGAACAATGAGGATTTTTTTTTTTTTGTAATACTGATAGTAAATCAGCCCAAAACAACACAAAAATGTTCATATGAAGGAGAGAACTTTATCAAATCTTTATTTAAAAAAAAACAAAAAAAAAACGTATTATTTATTACTGATTATACTGGTTATATCAGTATAATCCGAGTTAAATCCGAGTCTCCAATGTGAGTGCTTTGTGCATTAAGGTATTATCATTATTGTATTTATTGAGCATTCCAAATATCCCTGCCCTATGTATGCCATTTAAAGGCCAAATGCTGCTGGAGTCATGGTCTAGTGGTGAGATGTTGAGTTTTGGTGCTCATACGGGGGATGGTGATTCAGTACTCTCTGAGAATAATTTGCCCTCTTTAGATGTCAAAAGACAAAATTGTTAGTGGTAAAAGTGTACTTTCATATCTAACTGCTTAAAAAAAAAGAGTTTGCCTCAGTCTGTATGCTCTCTACGCTTTATCTAAGATGAAAACATTAGATGTAATGGCAGATCTAGCCTTGAGCTTACATATTCATCTCAGTAAGGTGCTTCATTTAACGCCACTTTCACCTTCTCATTGTGCTTTATCAGCTTGTTTATGTCTCCCTTCGTGTGCCTCACAGGCTCTCGATGTTCACTGTGCTTCCCACATTCTCATCGCACCCTTAAAATAGCTTTAATCCTTCCAGGTGTTTGCTTTAAAAATGCCTCTTTTCCCATCAGCTTTTAATTACTGTTATTTGCTGACACAAGCGGCTGCCTGACGGTTTGTGTTGGGGGCTTCGTTCTTCTCTCCTGTTCTTTTCTTTGATCCCAATTTCGCCCTCCCCTCACCCCTTGTTTCCCTCTCTTCATCACGTGCCGATTGCAGGTGTGGCCGTGTGAGCGGATGCTGCTATGGGAGCACATAGATGCCTGGTTGTGTGAAGGCAAGGGCAAGCTCATTACCCGATCAGGCTTGTGTAGGCCGCAGCAACCAGCCAATTAGCCGTTGGTTTCTGTTCCTGGAGAAGTGCTCCGCTGGCCTCTGTGGCCCGCTTTTCTGCAGAACTGTTCATTAGGAAGAGATCATGACTTGTTTTCATCTTAGTGGAAGTAATTGCATTGTTTTCGTAGTGACTTGTGAAGCACTGACACACGTTTAACACTTAAGTTACTGGGTAATTGGTGTATGAAATCCCAGTGTGACATGAGTTGCAGGAGTAGCTTTAGATGGGTTGTTTTTCTTAAGGTTCTTTTCACATGGCTCACATTAGCGTTGCCCAGTGCAATGAACTCTGCTTCAGCTTTACCCCACAGTGCTGGTCAAGCACAACTCAAAGTTCAAGCGATTTCAACTTGCTACTGGCCTTTCGAAGTGCAGCCAATTTGTATGAAATCTATCTGTCAAAAAAATGCCCATGATTTATGCCTTGTGTATTTTGGAGTGTAAAGCAACAAGAAAAAATTAAAAACATTCAAATTTATGAAGAGAGAATCTTGGGATTCTATTTGTTAACATTAGTTAACCTGAACTAACAATGACAAATACTTATAAAGCATTTATTTATCATAATTTTAATTTTAATACATTATAAAAATCAAAGTTGTATCTGTTAATATTATTTAATAGACCTGTGCTAGCATTGAAAAACGGTGAACAGTTTTTATTAGCTAATGTTTACAAAAAGTTTTATTAACTAACGTTTACAAACAAATACTGTAACAAATGTATTGCTTATTGTTAGTTAATCCATTAACTGACATTTACTAATGGGACCGTATTGTAAAGTGTTACCGAGATATTAAATATTCTTTTTTTGTTCTTTTCAGTTATAGTTCCTCAGTTCTTGAACTGATTTAAGGGGTTAGTTCTTCTAAAAAAATTCTGTCAAAAAGGTCTTACGTGTGTGGAACGACATGAGGGTGAGTAATTAATGACCAGAAATTTCATTTTTGGGTGAACTAACCCTTTAAAATCACCAAGAGCATCCTGAGACCACATTTGATGAGTCCTGTTGTTCCTTCTTGTATATAAACAGTTGCTAGGATTTTTTGTTTTGTTTTAAACTCAAATAAATGTTTTTACTGTTTGATCTAGACGTTTAGAGTCCACTGTGATTTGGAAACCTGGCTGCTGTTCATGTGTGAACGGCAGATTTTGGGCTTTACTGGCAGGTGCCATCGCCATTGCTGTTCGTATGGTTGGCTTAACCAGCACTCTGTATTGAGAAGCACAGGTGTTAGACAGGATGGTGTGTTCCTGGGGGGTGTGAATAGAGCTTGGGGTAGGAAGGCGGGGAGACATCTGTGCGACCAGCAGGATCCAGGATTAAACGTGTCTGTACAATCAAACGCTTTTTTTTTTTTTTTTAAACCCTGTAAATTTGGACTGGATAGAATTGGAGTGCATGTGGTTTGAAGCTGTGGCCTAGAGGTTAGTGCAGGTGGACCCAAACTGTGGTTCTTATCTTGATGATGTGAGTCAATACCTAAGGAGTCATGAGCTATCACCACGCATGACGTCTTAACGAATGAGGAAGCGCAGAGGATGGAGCAAAACAAAACCCCAGTCACGAATTAGAAGTTTAAAATTAGAATTTTTAAAAAGAGAAATGTCTGAGGATTCCATTATAAGAGAAGAGGAGCTTGAGTTTGTTGCACAGCCCTATTTGTTTAAACCGCGAGAGGCGTCTAAGCTTATGCTACTCCTACATCCTACATCATACGCTGGATCTAAGGTCACTCTTCCGCTTGAACTCGATTTGCATACGGCCATTACCGGAAGCCAGTGATTATAGTTTATACAATTTTAAATATGGATATTTTTCTTACAAAAACCCATCGCTTTGCATTAGAAGCCATTTATTAACCCCCCGGAGTTGTATGGATTACGTTTATGATGGATGGATGGATGTGCTTTTTGGAACTTCAAAAACTTGGGCCCCATTTCACCGCATTACATAGCTGCGAAGAGACAGGATATTTTTTTAATACAATGTTTTTTAATATAAAATATGATTTTATTCGTCTGAAAGAAGAAAGTCAAATCCACCTAGGATGGCAGATAAAACAGTAATATTGTGAAATATTATTACATTTTAAAATATTTTTTTCTATTTAAAGATAAAGCTGAATTTTCAGCATCGTTACTTCAGTTTCTTAGTGTCACATGATCCTTGATCCATGATTTGGTGCTCAAGAAACATTTCTTATTAATATCAATGTTGAGAAAAGTTGTGCTGCTTAATTTTTTTTTTTTTTTTGTGGAAATCATGATACTTTTTTTCAGGATTCTTTGATGAAGAAAGTAAAAAAAAAAAAGCAAAAAAAGGAAAAAAAAGCATTTATTTATATCATATTATCCTGCCATTATATATTATACAAGAATATAATAGATTATACAAGAATAACATGATAAATAGGAAATGCAAACATTAATGAAACAGTAATGTTTAAAATTACAAACATCTTTTTCTGGTGTTTTTGCTGGCAAGTGATTAAGTACAGTCACATGCCCAACCGATTATGCAACTGTTTTCTTGCATTGTCAGGTTTTTAGAATAAGCAGATTTTTGGGTAATACTTTATTTTATTTTTATTACACATTACATGTAGTTACTATAGCAATAGCTATAAATTATGCATAACGACATCATGCAACTAAACCAAAACAAACCTAACCCTAGAGTAAGTACATGTTGTTAATTAATATTACTCAGTACTTAATTACACAATAACAAGGACACCTTAAAATAAAGTGTAACCAATTTTGATGGTCAGTAATATGCTGATAACAAAGTATATACCCTCATTGCCATTTTTACAATATTAATGATAATGTTAAATAATAAAGTATAATATGAGTAAAAAAGAGCGCCTTTATGGTTTGGTGAATACACAAAAGGTTGTGAAACACTGCTAAAAATGTCTGTTTCTCTCTCTAAAGGATGCTTTAGGTTTAAAGGTGTGATTGTGAACTTTGTCTTTCTGAACATCATTCTTTGTTTAGTTGCTTTTCAATTCTTTCTGTGACTCATCTCTATTTTGACTTTTTGTGATCTGTGCTCTACTTTGTACAATGGCATATGCAGCCTGGCTCCATATATTCAATAATTACATTGATAGACCTAATTTATTCACAAATTGTGTTGTTGTATGTGCATGCATGTTTTTGGGCATGACTAATTGAGAGATATCACGTTTTTAAGAGACCCAGTGAATGTGTTTGGAGCCTGGTCTGGGTACTAACCCTAAGGACCTTTAAACTCTTCCGAAATGCAGTCTTCAGATATCCCACATCAAATGTGAATCTCTTTTGCAATTTCAAACGAATAAATGAGTTTTTTTTCAACACAGTTCCAGCCATCCATTCAAATTGATTCTGATTGCTCTTCCACTTCGGCTGAAGTGTTTAGGGTTGTCCTCTCTGGTAGAGATAGTGGCTTCTCATCCATTTCCTTAGAGGGCCATTTTATCTGTATTGCAGTTGAAATGAGCCGAGTGAGTCACCACATACACAAACCAAAGAGAGACCCATAAAGTGGCACCCGACATAGAATAGAGATGCTGGCATCTACCACAATGGGGACTGCGACACAAAAGCTCACTAAAAGTTACTGATAGTCAATCCTTTAATTAATCCGGTGTGTGGGCATGTGATGGCTTGTGGCTAGAGGGATTTGGGGTTTCATTGTTCCGTTCTGCTTTAATCCGCAGAAATGGGCGTCCCTGTTCGCACAGTGGATCAACAGCATTCTGTATCTTAATGAGAGCTGAGGCTGCTTGCCTTTGATGTCACTGCTGTATTTTATGAATGACAGTGAGTCTTATATAACTGCACTAGCTGCCCAGCATACAGAGGCTCCTTAAGGAGGACAGTGATCTGGCACTGATAACAGGGTCTTAGAACTTTGAGTTTGTTGTAGCATTGCAAAATTTAACACATTTAACACACTTTATTTATATTAAAACATTTATTGTATTTCATAGAATTAAAAAATCTGATCATGGCTTTGATCAACCTTCAAGTGTGTGGTGGTGGGGATTTTATATTGTGTGTTTGTGATGATAATGACTATATTTTATTTATTTATTTACTTTTTGGAGATTTAAAAAAAAATGTTTATTTAAATTGTATTAATTTAAAAATGTATTTAAGGATTTATTTAAAAAAATAAAAGTGTATCAATTTTTATCAAAAGTTTGCTTTTATTAATAAAATTATTTGGAATTGGAATGATACATTGATATAAAGCATGTTGACATGTTTGCATGCAGCTTATGAAATCCGAACTATCAGTTCCGAAATCGGTCTCCAAAATCCGAACTATCAGTTCTATAACTGTAATTTAATAGGAGTGTAACAATATATTTTGTCTCAATATATCGCAATAAAAAAATTCAACGATATGTATTGTGGATAGTGACAATCTGTATTGTGTATACTTCACCCAAAATGAAAATTACTGTGTGAGGGGAAAAAATTCAAGTTTACATTGTTTTAGTGTCAGTACTACGTTTTAGTGTCAGTACTACATTTAATGCTGAATATAATGTATAATAATGCAATGGGGGAATATTTGTGGTCCTGATAATGGCAAATGTCTTGTGTTACCAGTAAAAAGTGGCCTACATTATTTTAAATATATCTATTTTATATATCTATTAAATATATCTACTCTGTCAGTGACAGAGTACAAGCATATTCATCTAAAATAATTCTGTATTTTCAGCTTCAGAATCATGAATATTTTTATTCTGGTGTCACCATTGTCCTGTGCATTGGGTTACCAGCACCAAGTCCAAGTTTAAATTTAGCATTTTAATCAACAATAAATGTTGTTATCCTTTTACCATGTCTTGGAGTATCACAATAATATTGTATCATGAGTTCAGTATCGTGATATGTATCAAATCGTGATATGAGGGTATCGTTACACCCTATAATTTAAGTAGGCACACTTGCCACTCATAACTGAATTGTGTAGTTAAAAGGGCACCATCTATTTCACAGTTGTTCTCTAAACTCTTTTCAGCTCCACCATCTTATGCTGGATAGAAGAGCACATCTCATCTATCTTTCATATGTGCAGATTTACTTAGATGCCCCTCCCAGGCTTTGAGTTTCTCTATCTCTGACACTGCTGCACTTTTTGCAGGCTTGTTTACTGCAAAAAGAGCTGTTGCTTTCCAAGTATTATAAGGAGTTTTGTGAGTCTCTGTTATGTTTAAAAAAATACTCAAATTTCCCATTTCTCTCTCCACAGCTTTCCCCCACAGACAAAAACCTGGAGTTTGACCGAGACTTCCGCATTCGTCATTATGCTGGAGATGTGGCGTAAGTACATTTAGAGGAGACATAAGTGCACCCTCTGTTGTTTGGGACCATAAGCCCTAAATGCTGTAATTAACAATCACTGCTAGTAACCCACAGAAGGCTTAACTAAGTGGAAAGAGATCTAGTCCCTTGGGCATGAATTGGGTTTGAAAAGGTATGGTAAATAAACATTTGAGTGACGCAAACATATTAGTCAATCCGAAGGATGTAAACACCGGCTGCAGAAACAAGTTTATTCCAAATGTGAATGCAGCTTCATATTCTCACTTCAGTGGTTTGCCAGATTGCAGGCTGTCAGTTATTTCCTAAACTTCTGTGGGTGTAGGTGTTATGTGACACCATGTTTAAACGCCTTGTTGATGCTCAGGCTTCTTTGTTTGTGTGAAAAAGAGAGAAACGGGTAGGGGAATGAAATCTAAAATTATATATATTCTCAATTAAGGAGCTGGAGCTTCTCTGTGTCAATGACAAATGTGCTGCACACATCCTTAAAAGTGAAGCCAAAATGTTTTGATTGCCTCCTGGTGGCTGGCTGCGGTATAGGTCATAAACCCCTCCCTCTCCATGTAATCAAATGGGACGCGAGCCAAACTAATAATTAAAAAAGAAATTTTTGTCACTTTAATGTAGTTCGTATCACATTGACATTGTTTTTTTTTTTTGTTTTTTTTTTCCCAGTAAGTTTTGGTTTTAGATCATTATTTGATACTATAAAAATGGGGTGTCATGATTAACAGCTGTGTTTGCGATTGAGTCTGCAGGACCTTGATACCATTTTTTTTTTTTAAAGAAAATACAATAAAATATTAGGGCTAATGTCATCAACAAAAGCATATACCATTGATTAATATCCTCGTAGCAGTAAATCTGTCTAAATGTCTGTTAAATCTCCCTAAGGAGAACATTTTTACTTTTATTTTTAGTTACTCCGTTGTGGGCTTCATTGACAAGAACAAGGACACCTTGTTTCAGGACTTCAAGAGGTTACTTTACAACAGGTCAGTATTACCATACAGTACGTCCCTTATTTATATACCTGCCAGATGTCACATGACATCTGTGACTTATATCTGTCCTTCTCCTTCTGTGTTTCACAGCTCAAATCCCGTGCTGAAGGCCATGTGGCCAGAGGGCAAGCTGAGCATCACAGAGGTCACCAAACGACCCCTGACTGCTGCGACACTCTTCAAAAACTCCATGATCTCTCTGGTGGAGAACCTGGCCAGCAAGGTGAGTGTGTTTGAAGCAGTTTTGTGTAGACCATGACCAATGCATATAGTATATGACTAATAATACAGACAGTCATTATTGTGAAATAATGTATGGGATTAGTTTGTTTTGCGATAATGGCAGACTAATGTATATTATCCTGCTTATTACATGACAGCTTACCAAATAAATTAATATATGGACATTAAATATTGATTTCAGTTGATTTTTTTTTTTTTTTTTTTTTATGTGAGAAGGAATAGACACCAGATCATACAATGTGATGTCAGCATAGCTATGAAGAAAATCGGGAAAAAATGGTCTGTCATACAGCTGAATGACCAGTCAGAGTCAAGTAGTCCAGAACGCCATTTAGTAGAGTCTGGTTTCAACAGTCAGCTTCTGGAAGTAAAAATCACATTAATTTTCTCCATAGGGGATGTGATTTTTAATGACAACTTATAAATCTTTAAAGACAAACCTACTGTGAGCTACATGGGTTGATGATCAATGGTGTATGCTTCCATCAGCCCACCTTATTTCAACTAATTTTTTTTTTTAAATAACCATGTTTAACAGTGGGATTCCTGATTAGAATCTACATCACCCATAATTCTGCAGAAAAATTTCCACCAAACACACAATTGTGACAAGCAGATTGTGACAAAAGGAACAATTTAGCACCTGCTTACTCCCTTGAAGCATTCTTAAATATTTGCAATACATGTAAAATATATTGTTGCTATATATATATATATATATATATATATATATATATATATATATATATATAAAATCAATATCTTTAAATCAGTAGTTGTATATTTCTCCATTATTTGTAATCTGATTATATCATTTGCAATGCTTCATAAGATTGTAGCTCTTTCCCTCATTGAAGCATTAAGTACACAGTCTTGTACCTTTGACTTTTTTGCTTCAAATTAAAGTTAGCAATGTTGTGATTTACCTCTTAGCTGGTTTGTTTGGTTCATGGATCATAACTCTTTAACAAAGACTTTTAAAAAAATTACTTTCATAACCAAGGCGGCTGAAAAAGTGTTGCACTCTATAGATTCGCAATTACTCACCATTCCCCTCTTTTGGTTCATATAGGAGCCCTACTATGTGCGTTGCATAAAGCCAAATGATGTGAAGTCACCGCTTTTGTTTGAGCATGAACGCTGCAAGCATCAAGTTGAGTATCTGGGCCTGCTGGAGAACGTCCGGGTACGACGAGCTGGTTTTGCTAACCGACAGACCTACCCACGGTTCCTTCAGAGGTGACCATCCTATTTTTTTCCATTTGTATAGCCAAAATGTGTCCATTTCAAAGCATTACATAATCAGTTGTCTATCTTCTGTTTAAATAGTCTTTTTAATTGACAGTGTCACATTAGTTTAGGGTCTCAGTGCATGAATTGTAACTCAATGCTCTTGTGACAGCTTGTGTGTGACTGTTGCGTCATTGGTTGCTACTGACATCTGAAACTACAGATTGATCAATCAGATTGTGAAGATCTTACGCAACATCTGTTGGTGTGAAAGCTGTCATCCTCTGGAGTCTCTTCTTCTCCAATTGTCACGATTACTGAAGGGTTTTATGTAACAATGACATACAGTCAGTGTTTTTCAATAGCCTTGAGAGTTAGTAGAGCATACATTTTACTGTCACTGAATATACAATCATTCTTGATATATGTAAATACCATAATCCTTGAGAAAAAACCCATAAGATATTCTCTGAATTCCCAGTAGTGTCCAAATACTTTCTGAGGCCTCTGTATATTTTGCTCAAAGGAAAGAATCTCATAAAACACCCTGAAACACACTTGCCACAACTCTGATGAGTTGATGATATTCAACACCTGAGTTGACAAAATGTCTGTCGCTAGGAGGAAGTTTGACTGAATTACATCTAATTGAGAATGCACTGTTAACAGCACTCACAGAAGTGATTTGTGTTTCTGTCAAGCCTGCAGATGTGCATGGAATATAATGTACTACTTAAGAGGCGAGACTGGATGAATGAGGATTTGATCTGAAGGGCCTGGCCTCACACCTCTCTTAAAGTCTCACTGTGTGTTATATAATGCTTGTTATGAAATGGATAGCTCACACTGTATTCTGATTGAACAAGCTGTGTTTAAAGCCTATACAAAGCCTCTAAATAAAAGACCCAATCGGCAATTGGTGTAGTCATTGCGTCACTGCAGCTGCCTTTAGTCAGTGTTCCGAGATGCGTACTTGTGACTGCACATGCGCATTGCCTTTTTTTTTGGTCATGATTTGAGTGTTTAGAAAAAAGTTGTTGACAGATTTCATTGGTGATTTCAAATATGAAATTTAATCGTAAGCATGGTGAACTAGATGTAATTAGATGTAATTCAGGCTAACTTCCTCTGATTCAAAGAAATAAGAGCTGTGCTTGCATTACTGAAATAGCTGCCCGAGAGGCTTTTAAAAGATGGCTGCCGAATGAAATGACGTAAAGGGACATAAAAATAATTGTTTAATTTGATTATTGGTAATACAATATTTAACTATTTCTTTCCTGATAAAGAATAAAGGTTATAACAATAATAATAAATGTAAAACTATTTAATACATTTATTTATTTATTAAATATTTTATTATTATTATTATCTGCTTGATTATAGAATGCTGAAAAAAGTTTGAAATACTGAGAATAATATAAACAGACTGTCAAGTGTTGCTCTTTATCTTTGACCCATTCTCTATTTATCACCTTTCAGGTATAAGATGATCTCCGAGTTCACCTGGCCCAATCATGACTTGCCATCTGATAAGGAGGCAGTGAAACGTCTACTGCAGGGCTGTGGGTTCGAACACGACGTGGCCTATGGCAAGACCAAAGTTTTCATCCGTACTCCCCGAACCATCTTCAGCCTGGAGGAGCAGAGAGCAGAGATGGTGAAGAGGATCGTCCTCTTTCTGCAGAAGGTTTGAGACATGTTATGTGTAGCTTTGTTTTGAATGCCTGCTGTGTAGTTATATAAATATATTCAGTGGCTTCAAAAAGTATTTGGATACTTAAGATGTATGAATGTACTTGTATGATATAACAAAATATTAAAACCAATGGCAATTGAAGATAAAATGAAGTTAGTTCTGAAAAAAAGCTTTACTTTCAATTTTTGGCTGAAGCTACTTGATATTTTATTACCTAATTCAATGACATTCAGACATTTTCAGGTCTGACTTCTCAGTACAAAAGTCTCCAAATTGCATTTTCAGCAGCCATTACTCCAGTCTTTACTGTTACATAATCCTTAAGACATTATTCTAATATGCTGATTTGGTGCCAGTTTTTCACAAGACATTCATCATATTTCATTTGGTATTCAGCTGGTTTTCAAAAATGAATTCTGATCAGCAATTTCATGAAACGGCATTACGGCACACACTAATCAGCTCCAGAGACAACAAGGTGCCATATCCGCAAGTTTCTGTGATTCATCGACACCATTACTTTTCAACAACAGACCTCACACCACAGCAGACAAAACAAGAAGGCAACAGTAAAACAATGTCACATAAATCCCTCTGACTCACAGCATTTTCTTGTATCATTTTCACAGTGCTTTGTGGCATTTTTAAAGGGATGTTTCTACTTTTATTTTTCCTTAGGAGCATGAAAATATTTTGAATGGCGGATTTATTGACTGCCAGTGTCATTTCACTGTCACACAAAATGATTGCGGGGTCCTAGCATGCTACCTTATATTCCCCACTCTCGCTTTACTGTCTTCAGTGACTGACAGTTATTAGAAATCAAAGCATCTATTCTGTCAGCTTCTGTCTGTGCATTAAGTGTTTTTTTTTTACCACTCCCCCTGTTGCAAGATCGTATTCCTTATTTCAAAAGATGTTATCAGGGGATACCCGTTATCGAGATGCTTTTAAACACAAACTGACATGGTTTTCCACCACGCCTACATTCAATATCAAACTCTCAGTTCTAGGCTCAGTATTTTGGTCTTGTAGTCTCACCAGACTGCTACATTCATGAGCAGATTCATATATCAAAGTGTTAAATCTTTGCTCTGCCTGGATCAGAGATTGATTTTTTTTTTTTAATCTTTTGTACGGATTTAGAGTAGGTGTCATCCTGAAACAGGTTCGTCTTGAGTTCCCTAAGGGGGGAAAACAGTATTTGGGGGAATGTTGTCTCTGTATTAATCATATTGTAAACCTCCAGGCAATAACTGAGTGTCCCAGCAGAGCTGATATCACCTGTGTCAATCTCCAGTGAGTGACAGGCGCTAATGTGTTATTTTGCACTTATGGTCGGCCCTAAACATTGAAACCGTGTGTGTCTTTTAGGTTTGGATCATCTTTCTTTCACACACAATCCCTTTATCAGCATATGGCAGACTGGATTGACTTGTGCCAAGTCTGCCGGTTTTGCCAGTGGTTCTAACATTTGTGCCAAAGGCTCCCAATAAACCCAATTTGAAAATGCTATTGCTCATCTGTATGAATCTCCTTGTTTGTAGGTTTTTGAGTTCTGCTTCCTCTTCTTTGTCTCTCATTTCTCAGTGCGTAGCTCATGGGGATGCATTTATCTTTCATCTTTTTTAAGCATGTAAACCAAAATAACCCCCCAATCCCCCAATCAATGCTTAGTTATTCTTCACCTCCCACTTTCTCCTCACTGATTTCCTGTCTGTCTCACCCCACCACTGCTTCACAGATCTCCTGCCATTTTTATGTGCCATTGCCTTCCTCCGCCCCCTCATTCCACTGCCATTTCTAAGCCGTTACACTTTAGCGCTTCTCCCGAAGGTGATGAAAATATACCCAGGATCCTCTGCTTTGCCAGCGAGCTCCTTTGGGCAGAGGCAGGATGCTGGGCTGACTTTCACCGTACGACCATCCGTTGGTTCATCAACAAGATGGGTCTTTGAATGGAGGCAATTTGAAGCAAACCGGATCAGCTTGTACAAAACACAAATATTGAGTGGCTGCATTATTCATGAATTTCCTCCCTTTAATTAATATTTAATTCGTTCAAGCCCCAGCATCCACATCGTCGGCCATGTTAGTTGTGGTTTCTGCTGTGAGAGAAGCTCTCTGTTTATTTTATGGACTGAGTTAAATCCCTTATCACTAATTTCTGAAATGATAGAACAGGTTTAAGACTTTCCAAATACAATGTGGATTTTTATTGCATATGCTGAGTCAAACAAACACTTAATGCACAGAGATGTCAGACTCCCTGTATAAATCTATATATCCCCCCATAAATCCCTTATGCCTCCTCTAGGATTGTTTGTTTTTGCTCAGATCTTTTCTACTGCATCTTCTTCCTTTTGCTGTGTCGGATTGCAGTGGTAGGCAAACGCTGTTTTGTAAGAAAACAAGGCATCTTCTAGTTCCATTTTTGTCATGTCAAACTAGGTTTTTGTGAAACGTTTGCCTGGTTCTGTAATGTACGATTGCAGAATCCACATCCTGATGGCTCAGGAGACAACAGTTAATGGGGACACGCCATCACTGGCAAAGTAGGAAATGGAAATGTACTGCATCTAATGAAGGTGCTTTACCATTCTGTCCTTGAAAAGAGCCAATTCAGATGTGTTCAAGGTCTTTCATCTATCAAAATATCTTTACTGTTTCCTCGACCCGTTTCCATTATCAAGCAATCTATTGACATTTGGAATAAACCTTCTTGTTCTTTATGCTATTATTGGTAGGGATTTTTCTCTCTTTATGCAGGTTACATCATTACGCTGGTAGGTGGCAAAGAGTGAGTCATTGAATCATTCATTTAACCAATATGTCTAAAAACGACAATAAATTTATGAAAACGAAGAAAGCAACTGTCTTTATGAGTGAGTCATTGAATAATTCAACTGATTCTTTAAAAAAAAGGATTTATTTAGCAGCGAAACATTTCTATTGTTTGGAAATATTTTTGGAGAAAAATGGACAAAGTAACTGGCAATAATTTGTTTAAAATGGTAGTTACTCAATATTAACTTATTGTTTATTGAACATATTTATATTCAGGAAATGTATGGACACAAAATTACTAGAGATAAGACAAGATGAGAAATGTTCAGTGATTTTAATAAACAAACCATGTCTAAGGTAAGCATCACTAAACAATTTTTCAGATAGTAACTAATATTTTGTGCCATTAGCCACATTCAAGCTCTGAATTACCGATTTTTTTTGCATAAAGAATTCAGTGAATTGCTAACTGGAGATGCACTCTGACTAGATCATTAAATCAAAGTTGTTGACCTGAGAACAGGTGCAACCGGATCAGTCCAGTTCGCGAATAAATCATTCAGTGTGATTTGTAAGCCAATTCATTAAAAAGAATCAGCTCTTTTACAAATTTGAGTATCAATTTATTCATTTAGAAATTTTGAGGAACAATTTAATTTTATGAAATGTAGTGGAGAAAAGTTACTTTCTAAGAATAAAAATACAGATATAGTAGAGATACCACTGAAATTTTTAATACTTGATTTTTAATATGTGAACAGCTTAACTGATATTAAGTATAACTGAAATTAAGTATTGACTTCATATAGTAATTAGTCACCTAGCAACCACTCAAAACACACTAGCAACCACATAGTAGCATGCTGAAAACACTAAGAACAATTTAACAAATGTATGTCAGTATCATTTGCACCACTCAAAACTTATTCAGAAAATATTAAAATTTAGATCAATATTACAGCAGAATGTGAAGGCAGTGACAGCTGCAAAAGGAGCCTTGCTGTTATTTGGCTAAGAAAGTGGCAGCACCCCAACATCTACCCCAGACACACACACACACACACACACACACACTAGTCCAACAATCTGCCAGAGGACACAGGGAAGATGGAGGCTTCTATCACAAAGTCAATGGTTTGCCAAGCACATGTTATTGATTTATGAAAATGGCTCCTTCGTGTCTTCCTCCCCCACCGTCTCGTGGGGTTGTCTGTGGTTAGGATCTTTTGTGTATGCGTTTAACTCTGTCACAAACCCTGACCGTGATTCTGTCCTGCCAGTGTGTGAAATTGTGTGTTGAGGGATTGTGGGATTTGCCTGCCTGCCTCTCTGATTAATGATAAGTCACCTCACATTCTGTCAGCCATCTGTAATTGCCTTTTGACACCTGATGGCACATCTGAATAGGTTCTGCTAGAATTTCTTTGTCCTGTTTTCTGCCGGATGAGAGATTCAACAGATTTTTATTTATATATCATTTTTATTTCACCTCAGTAAAGATGATGTTTGCACAGCAGTTACAGCCATTAAAATCTTATCCTGTCACACTATTTCTTTTTAGTCAAAATTTTTCGGCAGCCCTGAAAAGAAAGTTAAAAAGAAAAAGTGTTAAACAATGGGTTTGATTGAAAGATTTATGCATTAATTATTTATACATGAGATTTCTTTGTCTTAGCTTTTTCCAGTTTGGCTTTGATTAGTGTAAATCTGCTGTGGAGAGGCAGTATTGTGCTGGTTTTGTTAAACGCTGATCAGACAAGCTGACTGGAGGGGGCGGGGTGAGTTGAGGTCCTGTTATTGGCCTGATTTACCCACATTCCCCTGGGTGTCGTCTACTACCACCATTCTCTCTGGGAAAAAAAAAAAACACAGTCCGTCTGTCCACCCCACTGTTTAAGCATTTCCAATGTCATCAGCATGGCCAGTGTGAATGTGCAGTTGGCCTAAACTCCCTAAATGACCATAAACACAATTCGAACAGCTCTGGCTGATTTTTACTCAGACATTCTGCTATTGGTTATTATTGAAATGATGTAGATTTTATGTTAGTTACATTTGTAAAATTAGATATTTGCATATATTCCAATTGTTTTATCGTATAGCATAAACATTTATTTGCTAATTTGATATATGCAATATATACAGTGTATATATCAGGAGTGCCAAATCCTGTTTCTGGAGATCTACCTACATGCAGAGTTCCGATCCAACCCTGATCCAACACACTTATCTGTAGTTATCAAGTATTCCTGAAGCTCTCAATTAGCTGGTTCAATTGACCCTTCGCCGGGAGCTTGATTGACAGGCGATCTAACCAGTCATAACGCCGAATCCGCCATTTTGTCTGACAAAGCAGTCAGGGGCAGTGTTGCCAAGTCCGAGGTTTTCCCTTTTATACTGTTGCAGCGGGTTGTTATTCATGTCCGTGGGTTGAATCGACCAAAATAATGTGATATTTAGCCCCTGAAATACGAATTTTACCAGGGGAGCCCCCTGAAACACGATTGGGCAAGTTTTGAGGAGCAATTGGGCGGGTTTTGTTGTGAAAACCTGCCAACCCTGGTCAGGGGAGTTAGTATTAACATTGGTGGACTTAAACTTGAAAAATGATGTGTACTGATGTCTTTCTGTGTTTGAAATGTGGTTCATTTATGTTTATTTGATGATATAAATGAACTAGTAGGAAGAGATGATCGGTTCATGAGCCACTTGATCTGAGGCGCTACAGCAATCTGTCACAACACATTAAAGGGCCATTGAGCCATTATTTATTGTTTAAATTTCTTTTAAAATGACAAAATTTGAAATTGGAGATTTGTTTCATATCAAAAGTAACCTGCTCTGTCTTGTCTGTCGATACGTTGTCAGTGTCCTCTTTGCTCCGCGATGTATTTTTCACTGCATATTCTCAATATGTGTGGTGTGAGAGTGGCATGGCTTGTCGGACATAGCAACAGTAACTAAAGGAGGCGGGTCTTTGTGAATCAGGGATGAGCTCAACTTTGCAGGATAGATCTTCAGGAACAGGATTGGGCACCCCTGCTGTTTGTATGTGTGCGTGGTGCTGTACAGTATGTGTAAAGGCTTGATTTCAATTTACATGCATTTACTGTTCATGCCTTGATTTTTATTTTATTTTGGACCGAATACAGTATAATGCATGCTTGAGTCATCCGTGGTGACAGTCCAGGTCACCAATCCATGGCTAGGTGTGCATTACATGATTTTAATTTATATTAAAGGGTTAGTTCACCCCAAAAGGAAAATTCTGTCATTAATTACTCACCCTCGTGTTGTTCCATATCCGTAAGACCTTTGTTCATCTTTGGAACACAAATTAAGATCTTTTTTAAGAAGTCAGAGAGGTTTCTGTCCCTCCATAGAGATCCAACGCAACTACCAATTTCCAGATCCAGAAAAGGTAGGAAAGACATCATTAAGGTACTCCATGTGACTCCAGTGGCTTAAAATTTTATTAAGCGACGTGAGTGCTTTGTTTGCGCAAAAAACATAATTTACCACATTATTTACAAAATAATATTATCCAAAGCATGTTCACACAACAATGTCAGCTCTCACGTGAACACAAATCCTGGTGTTCTAGTGAACACTTGGGCATGTGCGTATTGTTGATGTGTGAGTCTGAACACAACATGCATGCATCATGATGCTCTTGTGAACACATGTTGCAGATCAATATTTTCGTAAGTAAAGTGGTAAGTTATGTTTTTTTTTTTTTTTTTTTGGAAGCACTCACGTCACTTCCTAAAATTGATTCCTAAAACCGCTGGAGTCACATTGAGTACTTTAATGATGTTTTTCCTACCTTTCTGGACCTTGAAAGTGGTAGTTGCGTTGGGTCTTTGTTGAGGGACAGAAACCTCTCAGACTTCATTAAAAAGATATTAATTTATGTTCCGAAGGTAAACAGAGGTCTTACAGATTTGGAACGACAGGAGGGTGAGTAATTAATGACAGAATTGTTTTGGGGGGTGAACTAACTCTTTAAATTTATGTTTGGCTCAATTTAAATTTAGCCTACATGCATTTACTGTTGATGCCTTGTTGTTAAGATTTATTTTAGAATGATTTTCACCCCTTTGAACGGAAACAGCCTAAATACAGCTATTCAGACTTTTAGTCTGACAAAAACAATTGGTTATGCAATAAGTAATTCCCTTATGTAATATGTAAATCACCCTTAGCTTCATTTACATCCAGTTAAGAAGTAAAAAAATGTACAGTAGTTAAAGCAAATTTCAAAGTGTTTAAAAAAAAAAAAAGGTATTAAACCCATAATCCAAATCTGGGCAACATGCAGAATTGTATAAGATTTGAAATTGACCCTTCAACCTCTAATTAGCAAAGCTAATTACCTTTATGTACTCATAATTAATGCCTAATCAGTAATATCAATAAGTTATTTTCTGAATTGCACTGTATTTCTTTCGGACTGATTGATTGGTATGGGTTTTAGAAATGAGACTAGTGTACATCATGTCCATCACGTCCATCACATTAGTTTGGTGATGCAGGACCTAGGGTAGCAGATTTGCTGAGTATGAATGTGGAGTCTTGCTGTTCTTTCACTCCTCTGCATTAGTCATACAGTTAAGTTACGTAATGGGTTCAGTCACGGTAGCACAGAAACTCAAAGCAAGTTCTTCCCTGAGGTCAGTGCTAGCACACAGGCAAAGAGTAGAGACCATGTAGGGGCACTCGCCCACACTACGGCGCTGATTATTATTTTATTTTACACTGAATACAGTATAATGCATGCTTGAGGCATCTGGTGACAGTCCGGTTCACCAAAAAGCGGCATCCTCAATTTTTAAGACGGTATTATAGAAAAGGACATTGAAATTGATATCTTTGGACAATACATCAAGTTTAACCACATGTTTATGATGTCATATTTGCCAGACATAAGGCTCCTTTCACTTCTTCCCACCTAAGTCAACGTAAAGTGGATACAACATATGGTGGGGGTTTTTACTGAGTACTGAGCCACTCAAACAGCTCCCCAGAGGTCCATTATCATCTATTATTCATGTCTAAGACAGGCCTTACACTCTCAAAAATGCACTTTGGGTGCCACAGATCAGATTATATATATCATTAGAGAGTCCAGCTATATCCCACACAGGAGCAGATGTGTTATATATGGCACAATGGTATACAGTATCTCTACCAGGGGTATTCTCATACACAAATAAACAAGATAAAAATTTCTATATTTAGATGGAGTAATGGAAATACTGGGAATGAAATTATCTCATCCTATTTCAAGGCAAATGCAAATAAAGCTATATATTAACTTAGATATTTCACCTAAAAATGAAAATATTGGTCTCCTGTTGTTCCAAACCCATAAGTTCAAATGAAGATCTTTTTGATGAAATCTGAGAGCTTTCTGTCCCTCCATAGACAGGTACGCAACTGACACTTTGACGTTTCAAGTTCATTAAGAGATCTTAAAACGAATCCATATGAATTGAACGTATTAGTCCAAATTTTCTGAAGACATGATCGCTTTATACAATTACCAGATTTAATTTAGGCTTTTATTCACATATAAACATTAATCATTGCACACATCAGTTGTGGTAAACGGAAGCTCAAGCATGTTTGCTTGACGTGCAAGAACCAATGAGGTGTTACGCAGCATGTTTGAGCTTCCGGAAGAGGTTTGTTTTCGCGTGTCATTCAGGTTCAGTTGAGCTTCTGTTTATGTTCGCTGATCAGTGTTTATATATGAATAAAAGCCTAAATTAAATCTGTTCATCATATAAAGCGATCGAGTCTCATCAGAAAATTTGGACTAAACTGCTAAATTCATATGGATTAATTTTACAATCTCTTTATGAACTTTTTGAAGCGTCAAAGTGTCCGTTGCGTACATGTCTATGGAGGGACAGAAAGCTCTCATACTTCATCAAAAAGATCTTTATTTGTGTTCTGAAGATGAACAAAAGTCTTATGGGTTTAGAACGACATGAGGCCGAGTAATTAATGACATTTGAATGAATTTTCATTTTTGGGTGAACTAGCCCTTTAAGTAAAGATCGTCTGTAGTTGATATTGCTTTTCTCTTTTCTTTATTTGCATTTGCCTTGAGATAGTCTAAAATTTTCATCTTTCAATAGTGATATTTGCATTAGGTTACAATGGTAATCTTGATATTTCACTTTTCTCTCACTCTTTTACTCAGGTGTGGCGTGGGACACTGGCCAGAATGCGATACCGCCGCATGCGTGCTGCTCTTATCATCATTCGGGCATACAGACGATACAAGGTTAAGTCATATATCCGAGAGGTTAACCGGCGCTTCAAAAACGTCCGCGGCATGAAGGATCATGGCAAACATGTGAAGTGGCCCACACCGCCCAAGGTCTTGCGGAAGTTTGAGGAGGCGCTGAGGAACATCTACAACAGGTCAGAGTTACGGAGGACAGGACGTGGACAGGTTCACTGGTGCTCTGCGTGACTCATGGGGTAGTCATGTATGGCTTCAGCTGTGCTGCATTAACGTCAGACGTGTGACTGGGAACACGGTTTGGCCTAATGTTACCATAACAATGTAATGTCTCTGACTCACTCCAATGCTTTCAGCTCTTTATCATTGTTGGACAAGGAAATGTTATTTTTTCGCTATAGGCTTGTGCATTTCCTAGGTCTTTAAGTATGGAAAGGCTGTCTTGCGTTCAACAGGGCTGTTGAGCCTGAAGCACATATTGATCTTTGGATCAAAGCCTTGTTGAAGATCTATTCACAAGAGCTTTAACACAGCTCTGACCCTGAAAACAATGTAGAAAACAACCTGAAAGTCAAAATAATATTCTTGGTGTTTAGATTTTTAATCTCACAGCAGCACAGCAATCTCACAGCAGATTTTAATCGCATTTAACATTTAAAAAAAAAAAAAAAAAAAAATTTCCCCAATATAAATTATATTATCAGCATAACTTGAGTGTAAAATCTAACTGACAATATCTAACAATAATCTAACAATATCAAACTGAGCCATTTTTGGAGCTTGATTAAATAAATGCTTTGTTTTAAACTATGAAACTTGCTGGATGTTTTAATGGTACAAAGACTTGTATGTCAAATGAACTCTTTAATATGCAAACGTTTTGTTAAATCATTTAAAAATTAATTTAAAATCTTTCTTAATATTTCTTTATTTACTTCTTCTTCTTTTTTCTTTTCCTTTTTTAAACTTTCTGCTTATTTCCAGGTTTAATTTAGATTTTGAATAACATATTTTTAGTGTGGTTTCAGTATATGTATATGGACTTGTGATAACTTTTTAGGCTACAGTGTACATTCTTGTAACAATTACTATGTCTGTTGCAGGTGATGGGTTTGTGTTTATGATATTTATTTGAATACATTTTAGATGGTGGGCCTGGACTCTCATTAAAAACCTGTCTCCAGAGGAGATGGTGCAGGTCAGGGCTAAAGTGGCCACACTAGAGTGCCTGAAGGGGCAGAGAGCAGATCTAGGACTGCAGAGAGCCTGGGAGGGCAACTACCTGGTTAGTGTTTAAACTCATGCAATGCATCTGAGATTAACATATGATTTAAAATAAATTATTTTACATTTAGTTTTGAATGTTTAACACCAAGATTTTTTCTGTTCTTAGAAAAGGGACAGTCCTGGGACAGCGTCTTCCTTTACTCTGGTGTCCAGTGATCTGCAGAGGAAAGATAAGTTCATGAGAATCCTCTTCTCCTGCAATGTCCGCAAAGTATGTCCTTGATTATAATTGGTTTAGACTCTCAGTTAATGTGTATCATTGCTCCAGTCTTAGATATTTGCTTTGCATGTAATGTTAACCTATCTAATATTATTATTTCAACAGATCAATCGCTTCAATAAAGCAGAAGACAGAGCGTTGCTCATAACTGATCGCCACCTCTACAAAATGGACCCTGTCAAGCAGTACAAGCCCATGAAGAGCATCCCACTCTATAATGTAAATATCTACCTTATTCTAACATATGTAATCATAGGTTACATTCACACAGCAGCATAATACAACTGCCAGTCATATTTAGAGTGCTAAATACAGTTTGGTGATTTAAAGAGAATAACAATCACATTATTCAATATCAGAAGTCAACTGAATTTTAAGAATAGTTGTAATTAAGATTTTGTGATGGTTATTCAGATTGTAGTATTGTAATACAGTAATTTCAATAATTTTCTTAAAGGATTAGTTCACTTTAAAAAGAAAATTACTCCATGATTTACTCACCCTCAAGCCGTCCAAGGTGATTATGACTTTCTTCTTTCAGATGAATACAATTGGAGTTATATTAATAATCACTCTAATGCTCCAAAGCTTTATAATGGCAGTGCACAGAAACCACCTGTTTGAAGCTTAAAAAAATAAAAAATAAAAAAAATAAATAAACGCATCCATCCATCATAAATGCACTCCACGTGGCTATAATAATAAAGGCCAAGCAAAATTATTAATAAAGGCCAAGCAAAGCGATGCGTTTGTGTAAGAAAATTATTTAACGTTTCCGGAAACCATAGATAACGTGGATGGTGACACAATGAGGATGGATGTTACATTGCTAATTTCTCTGGATTTAAACGTTGGAAACATTTGGGTAATGTAAGTAGTAAGTACACAAGTGAACAAAATATATAACACCATGCTAGTGATTTTTGGATATTTTAATGCAAACATATTACATATTGTGCCTTTAATTCTCTGTTTTGCTTGAAATAAAGCTCACATCAAACCTTTTGTCTCAGGGATTAGGTTTAAATATAGACCTGGAATTTTAACTTTGAGTGCTATTTATTTATTTTATATATTATCAGTAAACAAATTAACTTTAGTGATATTTGTATTTTTAATCATATATACACTACTGTTAAAAAGTTTGGGGTGTCTAAAAAAATATTTAAGGTCTTATGTCTCACCATTTATTTAATCAAAATACAGTAAAATCGCAATATGAAATATTTTTTCAAATTATAAAATATTTGTAAAATATTTGTTTAATGTGTAATTTATTTCTGTGATTGCAAAGCTGAGTGTTCTTCAGTGTCACATGATCCTTCAGAAATTATTCTAATATGCTAATTTGGTGCTCAAGAAACATTTCTTCCTATCAGTGTTGAAATTACTCGTGCTGCTTTATATTTTTGTGGAAACTATGATGTGTTTTTTAAGATTCTTAGATTAATCGAAAGTTCAAAACCATTTATTTGAAATAGAATTTTTGGTAACAAGGTAAAAGTCTTCACTGTCACTTTTGATCAATGTAATGCTTCCTTCGCTGAATAAAATTTATATTTATTTATTTTAAAAAAAATGTACTGACCCCAAACTATTGAAAAATAATGTAAGTTGTTTTTTATATAATTGTACTTTATTAACTAGCAGAACTAGTAATGGAAGAAGAAGCGAGTTGTGAAATTGACACACAATGAAAATTATTGATTAATTAAGTATTCTTTTTTTCTTCATTCAACACAAATTAGAAATCGGATAAGAAATTGCCCAATGCAGGAAAATATCTGCTTTTTGGGTGCTGGAAAAGAGCAGTTAACATCTCTTGATTTGCGAAAGATCACTGCCCAGCTAAACCTTTCCTGCCCCTCACATATATTTATTGCTCCAGTGTCACAGAACGCATAGGTCAGGGAAATGGATAAAATTATTTATGTGACAGCTAACACCTCAAAGACAAAAGAATATCAAGGACAATGATTGCATTATTAAATGGTTGGGCTGGAACCATGTCCTAAAAAAAACATTACAGCGTTATTATCCAAAATAAATAAATAATCACCACGTTGATCCCCCTCCAAAACAATCCATTCTGCAACTCAGCTACGCTCCTCCTTCTTCATCCGTCTCCTTCTCCACTGTTGTCATGCCAACATCCCAGGGGATGGGGTTGTCATGGTGACGGAGCAGGAGGGGAGATCAGCTGATGTCTAGTATCGTTCCGGCATGTGCACAGATTTGCCTCCTCTGTGTTTTCCTTCTGCTCAGGCTTGCTTGTGTCTACACACTTCTATAGACTTTCTTTGTTTTCATCTCTTCTCTCCTGTTGCAGTCTGTTTTACTCTTCATAGACCTCTTTGTATTCTATTTATTTTCCTAAATGCTGTTTGTTTGGTTCATTAATCTCAGCATGATAATAAGAAATTATAATCAAATTGCCCAGTATTACTATAGAAAGGGGAAAAAGAAGATATGTAACTTATAATGCACAAAATCACAATGCATGATACTTACATAATGAATATTTGACATAACAGTGGGAGCAATACTACTCCTTCAATTATTTTTGAACACAGGAAGTCAGTGGTAATGTGACTTATTCCCTACCGATTAGAGACACCAGGGGTGCCTGATCTATATTTCCACAAGCATTATATGGATATCAGGATAACACAACCTGTTCTGGCCTGGTCATCAGTGTCATGATCACATTTGTCTTTTGTAACTGTTCTTTAAATATTTACTCATACTGTAAGTGACAAATTGCTCATATCCGGCATCCCATAATGACTGTATTATCATGCGGTCCTAATTTGGTCACACCAGCTGTCTCCCCCTTGCATCTTTTCTGTATGTGCCAATCGCCAAGATCTTAGATGTGGTAAAGATGGTTCCCATCTAGCCAAGCTCATTTTTAGATAAATCTTTTGACAGTGTGGTGTAGAATCCTTAGTTACTTAGTCTACCTTAGCTGAGCTAGTGGTTTTTGCCCAGGAATACTGATCAACGGGGGAGTTAGTACACTCGATTTGCCCCTAGCTGTTTTTTTACCTTAGCCCAGACTGTGTTTGTTGAACCCTAGCCCCCATCTGGGTGAATAAGAGAGATAAAGAGGATGAAAGACAAAGAAATTTTACCTTAAGGAAACTGCAACACACGTTTTCAAGTGCTTTAACTGGATAAGAGCAGTTAATGTACGAGGCTTGCTGTTGTATTTGGGTCAAATAAGTATATGTCTGAAAGTCTAGGTCTTAGAAATACAGTTTTTTTCCCACATTGTTTTCAAATACTTTTGAAGAACATTTGGCATTTTCAGCATAATGTTTGAGACAAAAAAATTGTCAAGTGATGTGACCATGAAAACTGAATACTCGGTAGAGTCTAATCGTTATTTCCAGAAATGTTTTCAATCATTGTTTTTCAAGGTTACTTGAAAGGTTACTTTTTTTTTTACAAATATCATGAATTTTTGTAATCATTAATATTAACTTTTTTTATGGTTTCTCAATTTGCCAACCTGAACTAGTCTTGCCATATCATAAAAAGGTTGATGATCTGATATTTTTAAGAGACTTGCTGACCAATCATGTGTGTCTACAGCTCTATCATTTCCTGTTTTAGGGTTTTTTTTTTTTTTTTTTGTCAAATGACAGTAAAGTAGCTTCATATATGATGGTTAAACCAGACTGACTTTAACATTATAATTATTTGTCTTTTAAAAAGTTTTTATTTTCTTTATATTACAATCTCTAAATTGTTATTGACATTTTTGCTTAAAGCCCTACACTGAAAAAGATGAAGATAGTTGAGGTGTTTTCAAGTTAAGTTCTTGCCTTTTTGACTAGCATGTTTAATTTATTTTTGCATATAATAGAAATGTAACATCATTGACACATGCAGTCTGTTCTGACACCTGGTTGAATTAGAACCTAAACCTTACTCATTGTAGCACAGTGAATTATGAGTTGCTCCCACACTTCGATGTACCAACAGATGTGTAATGTTTCCTGTGAGTGCACCTCCAAAACCCAGGGCCCACGTTTGCAGGCTGACGATAATGAGAACTAAATTATGGCAGGGCTTATTAGTGTACGCCGGCCTTCTGTGTCCATACGAGTGCTGTTTTAACTCGCATCGCCCTGTCTTTCTGTCTCAGGTGACTGGAGTGAGTGTTTCCCCTGGGAAGGACCAGCTGGTCGTCTTCCACACCAAAGACAACCGGGACCTAATCGTGTGCCTGCAAGGCATGGTGCCAGCAGGGGACAGCCGCATTGGAGAGCTGGTGGGGACCCTGCTCAGCCACTTCAAAAGGTGACACCAGTAGGGGGCGCCCATGAGAGCGATTTGGGAGAGGAGTCTGGGGACGGGGCCAGGGCACATAAGGCTAAGAATGCCAATTGTAATAATTCACCAACTCTCTTGTCTGTGGTGCCAGTTCAGGGCGTTTAAGGACAGAGCAGCCAGCTTAGCCCTGTCGGATTGTTACCTCCTATGGCTTTTTATGAAGCGGGAGAAAAAATAGTGTCTTTTAGATTTGAGAGTTACTTTAAGCTTCCTAGAAGCTGCCAAATGATTGCACAAGAGCCGTGCATGGTGCAGAAAGGAGATAGATGTTCTGCTTGATGTTTGCTAAATTATGCCCTGGTGTGTCATACTGTGATGACTAAGGGGTTACACGTCCTGAATTCGACGGGCGGTAGAGACTATAACAGCCCTTTTGATGTTTGTTTTTTTTGTATGGCTTATGAATCAGAAAAAATGAGATGGACTCAAAAGGTTATCTGGGGTATGTAGAGTGTGTGTGTCTGTCTATGTACTGAGATTAGAGGGAAGCCAAGAGATACGGGTAAGATGAAGGTAGTCTGAATTGATGTTTCCATTTTGCGTATCTGTGTGTTTTTGTCAAATGAGCCTGACAGGGCAGATTATGATTTAAAACACAAACACACAATTATAGTCACTCACTATGCAAGCTTGTTTCTGCCATGGAATAAAACAATTTAAAAGATAATTGCGACTTTTTTCTTACAAATTGCGAGATTTAAACTTGCAGTTGTGAGAAATGGTCAGAATTGTATAAACACGCAATTCTGATTTTTTTTCTCGTAATTCTTACATTTTTTTTCTTACAACTGCGAGTTTATATCTTGCAATTTTTACTCAATTCTGAATTCAGAATTTTTCTCAGAATTGTTTATCTCGCAGTTTTGACTTTATAACTCACAACTGCAGGTTTATATCACGCAATTCTGAGAAAAAAAGTCAGAATTTTGATATGTAAACTCGCAATTTCTAGAAAAAAAGTCAGAATTGTGAGATGTAAACTCGCAATTTATTTTTAGAAAAAGTCAGAATTATGAGATGTAAACTCGCAATTTTGAGGGGAAAAAAAAGTCAGAATTGTGAGATGTAAACTCGCAATTGTGAGAAATGGTCAGAATTGTATAAATGCAGTTCTGCAGTTTTTCCTCAAGCTTCCATAACTCCCTAAATATACAGTGCCCTGAAACAGCCTTTAAAAACATGCACAGTAACAGACCTAGGCTTTGTCCAGAATGTATACACATTAATCAGACTACAATTGGCCTCAGGCTTGTTCTGAAATACAGAGGTAAAGCTCAACGTGTATTTAATCCTTCAAATATTCGAATACACATTGTATCATGTGTACTTGGCCAGATAGGTGAAGACTGTAGCTCAATTACAAAAACAACTGCACTAAGTGATATCGACTTTTCTTACAAAGATGCTTCACTGCTTTTTCTGTAAATAAAGCCCCTGTGTCCCCCAAGCAGGGTGTTTTTTAGAAAGCACCTTGCTAACGTTTCGCTGCTAATGACCTGCAGCCGTAAGCTCTCTCTGAATCCATCCATCAGTGTGATCCATTCGCCGAACAAAAGGCCAGGCTCTGAGGCTGCTGTGTTCTGCTGCTTTCCTCTCCCTGTAGATGTATACTTAACCTTTATCTCTCCTCTGCTGTCCTGCACAGCAGCCTGAGCACTAGCCACCGCAGAGAAGGCTCTCTCAGTTCACTTCCTATTGCCATTTCAACTGTGACATCTAGGAAAGAGCTTGTATAGCAGCTTTTGATAGTTAGTAATACAAAAATAGTAGTCTGTTTAAATTATTTTCAATTATACCGAACGTCATCACATTATGCATGATGTAGACGTTAAGTGAGTTTGGATCTCTGGGCACGTTTCGGTGATGTTTGACACTGAATTGGTTTGACTTTTCTGCCAGAGTGGCTTTACAGGAAAACTGCAGGCATAACCGTTTCTTCTGTGCTATTAATAGATCGGAAGAGCATCCCATTTATTGAAAATCAGTCTGACTAGCACAGTCTGTGCCATATGCGAGTAAAATCGTAACCCTCTTATCTGCAGTAAGAATGTTGTCAACAAAGTCTCTGATAATTCTGTCGAGTTTTATGTAAAAAGAGGATTATATCTCTAAGTGCCCATTTTCTCTCTCCACATTTTTATTTTTCCCTGAAACTTGCTTTGTGTTTATCCTCACCATCATTACAGCATCTCTTGCCCAGTTACAAAATGTCTATTTTCTATTTAGGCAGCATTGAACCTCAAGTAAACCACACAGGTGACTCATTTTATAATTCGTTTCACTATTGAGTTTTATGCTAGCATGTTGCTAAGCTAACAGTGCAGTACTTTTAAGGGTTAGTTTACCCAAAAATGAAATTCCTGCAATTAAGTACTCACCCTCATGTCGTTCCAAACCTGTAAGACCATCGTTCATCTTCGGAACACAAATTAAGATATTTTAGATGAAATCCGAGAGGTATATGAACCACACTTAGTATTAGCCGACGCTGTTCATGTGAGCAGCACAATGCATACGCATGGCTAATACTGAATATCCACTGAATTAGCAAATTATGCTGCCTACCTTTTTGGAGCAAACTTTGCATTGGGATCCTACTTACTGTGTGATGCCTAAAATGAATAGTACACCCCCAAATTTACATTCTGTCATAATTTATTCGCCCTCATGCCATTCCAAAATCGTAAACTCTCAAATGACTTTCTTCTTTCTTACATGGAAGTATTCTGTAGCTAAATGATTTGTTTGAAAATTTAAATTTAAATTACTATTTTTTTTTATTTATTTTTTTTATTTCCGCCTTAGTTTTAATTCTATTTTATTTATTTATTTTTCCCAGTTAGTCATTTTAGTGCTTCAGCTTAAAATTATTTCAGTGCCAAGGCAACATTTCTAATTTTCCTTTAATTGAAGAATCTTTTTTTTTTTTCTTTATAACTAACCCTTTTAAAATGCTGCCTGTGGAGGCTCAATATTTCTCTTATCCTACCCTACTTTCCCTCTCCTTTCCAGATATGAGATGTAGGAGATTAAATATTTAAGGTTGTGTGACTGCAGCTCTATTTTTAACCGGGCTCTTCATCATTGGCATGCACAGCACACAAGAAGCACTGCACCTCTTTCTCTCTACAGAGGGAATGCCTCAACGCTCCAGCCATCACACCTGCCTTTAAGCATTATTCAAAGAGTTTCAAACCACAGCCCGACAGATATACACCCACACACTCTCTGGTCGACATGCGCACACTCTCGCACACATCTGTCTGCATCACTGTAGCTGTCACTCATCCTGTCACAGTTATCAAGGAGGGCTTCACTCATGCACTAAATAGAATGTGTGAAGACCTGGATCAGGATTAGTTAGACTATTTTGAGTCTTGAGATTCTGTTGACTACTTTGTTGCAGTAAGAAAAGTCCTCAGTCTCCATTATTAGCCTGTGTAACTCTTTTAAAAGAGGGAATTCCACTGAGAGATGCCAAACCAGTGTGTTTGTGTAATCTGTTTAAATTGGGCTCGAAACAAAGGTGTTGGTGTCAGCTCAGCTAGTGTCTCATCTGAATGAGGACCCTTGTCTCTATTGATCACTGTAGCTTGAACTAAAAGGCCCTGTGAAATTAAATGAAAGAGTTCTCTACAGGAATTCATTAAGTCTGTCTCCTTTTAACACTTCTCTGAGGGAATGAATGGTGCCTTTTGGACTCAAATCCTGTTTCAAAGCTCCTGGGAGAGTAACCAGGAGTTTTGGATGTCTGAGTAAGTGTTGTTTCTGAACCTCTGACATCATTATAGTGTTAAGGATTAGGGGTCAAAGATTTGTGCTTCAGGCAGTAGGAAAGCAAGTTGGGGGGCTTTACATTTCCTGTCACTGTAATTATATATTGACATGCATATAGAAGGTCACAGGGTCATTGAAATGCTCTTAGAAAATAATCAGCAGTTACTGATATGAAATGATCCTTCAGGTTCAGTGTTCTTTTAGCGTCTGGGCTTTGCTTTATTGCTTTTAATTTTTTCTCTCTCTTTGTTTGCTCTCTCAACTCAGCAAAATCACATGCCATTACTCTTTATTGATCCCAGTTTGTTCTTTGATCACTTTCTGTGTGCTTATTACCCAGAGTGCCTCAGAATGACCTCCATGCCCTCGCTAAGAAAACTGGGCTAGATTCCAATCTTCACTTCTCCGTAACTCTGTTAATTTGCAGTGCAGCAAAGGACGGGTAACAAAGACTTTAAATATGTGTGTTTGTGTAAGAGAGAGGAGGAATTTACAGCAATCCTCATAGCAGTAGTCCTGAGGTTGATACCCGATTGCAATTTGTAAAGCATGTTGGGACTGGGATAATGGTGGTTCTGGCCACTTCCTCACTACCCCAGTTTGATTTCTTGTTAAACTGATTAAACTAGGCTGTATGTAATGTCCAGTAGTGTAGTAAGATCCGTTTGTAAAATGTTTCATTGACAGATGTTGATTTAAGCCACATTGAACAATCAGAGCACATGGTTTTGTCCTTCCAGTGCACTTTTGAGAAGGAAGCAGATTAGTTAATTAAGTTTGAGTTGACAAGGTCTTGTTTTACATTACTAAGAGTAAAGACAATGTGCTGTCCTTAAACACTAAGCTCAATTTGCCGATTACAATAATAGTACATCTGATCACTTAATTTTATTAAGTTGCAAAAACCTAGTTTTAAGTAATAAAAAAAATATAAATTAATAATAAAATCTAGGTTTGGTTTAATCTGGCTTGCGTTCCCATATCCTGCCATTTTTTTCCTTGATAGTTTACTTTTAAACTTAAAGGATAGTTCACTTCTGACTGAAAATTTCCTGATAATTTACTCACCCCCATGTCATCCAATATGTTCATGTCTTTCTTTCTTCAGTCGAAAAGAAATTAAGGTTTTTGAGGAAAACATTCCAGGATTCTTTTCCATATAGAGGACTTCAGTGGGGTTCACCGGGTGGAAGGTCCAAATTGCAGTTTCAATGCAGCTTCAAAGCGCTCTATGCAATCCCAGGTGGGGAATATGGGTCTTGTCTAGCGAAATTAATTTATATACTTTTTAACCACAAATGCTTGTCTTGCACTGCTCTGCAATGCGCCACGCATTACGTGGAAAGGTCACGCGTGACGTAGGAAGGGTGAAAAACTTAATCTAATTTTGTCCTCCAACTACAAAAATGTCCGATATCATTGTTTTACCTTTTTTTGTAAAGGGCGTTTGTCTTAATCTTCGCACGTTCTCTTTGTAGACACTGGATTGGATACTTGGATGGCAGAGCTAGTGCAAGATGAGCATTTGTGTTTAAAAAGTATATATATATATCTTTTTTTTTTTTTTTTTTTTTTTTTTTTGAAAATGACAGATTGTTTCTCTACATAAGACCCTTATTCCTTGGCTGGGATCATGTAGAGCGCTTTGAAGCTGTGTATTAAAACTGCAGTTTGGACCTTCAACCCATTGAACCCCACTGAAGTCCACTATATGGAGAAAAATCCTGGAATGTTTTTCTCAAAAACCTTAATTTCTTTTCGACTGAAGAAAGAAAGACATGAACATCTTGGGTGACATGGGGCTGAGTAAATTATCAAGAAATGACTTTTGTGAACTAATCCTTTAAATTAAATTTCAGTTTTAGCAATTTGGTTTGAGTTAAACATGATTTGTGCCTACACTACTGTTACTGGGGTCAGTATTTTATTTTATGTTTTTATTTTTTTATTTTTTTTTGAAAGAAATGAATACTTTTATTTAGCAAGGACACGTTAAATTAATCTAAAGTAAGAGTAAAAACATTTGTAATGTTAAATAATTCAAATAAATGCTGTTCTTTTGAACTTTCTATTCATCAGTCTTTTTATTTTTTTTATTTTTTTAAAAATGTATCAGTTTCCACAAAAAATATTAAGCGGCACAACTGTTTTCAACATTGAAAATAATGAGAAATGTTTTTGAGTGCCAAATCAGCATATTAGAATAATTTCTGAAGGATCATGTGACACTGAAGACTAGAGTAATGATGCTGAAGATTCAGCTTTGCCTATAAATTACAATTTAAAATGAATTAAAAATAGAAAACAGTTATTTTAAATTGTAATATTTCACACTATTGCTGTTTTTAGTCAGCATAAGATACTTCATCCAAAAACATCTTACTGACCCTAAACCTTTGAACGGTAGTGTACATTACAGTGTGGCTAATCATTTTCTTTCAACTACATTGTAATAATCTCCATAAACCTACACTCTAATGCTGCCTTCACGTGCTCTCGGAATTATCGTAAATACGAGTTTCCTAGGTATAAAATTGCACATGAACGTCCTCTCATGTCGAAACTTGAATGTGATAAGCTTGTAATCACGAATACAGAAGTGGGAATTATCAAATTTCCTATAGGAAGGCAGCATGAAGGCAGCATAAAAATTGTTGGGTTGTTTCAATCCAAATTGGGGTCAAATATGGACAAACCCAACCACTGGGTTAAAAATGTATTTTAAAAACGTAACCCGTTGGGTTTGTCCATTTTTGACCCAAATTTGGGTTGAAACAACCCAGCATTTTTATGCCAGTGTAAAAACACAAAATGTAACATTAATAAGAGTATCTCTGTCCAGACCGTAATTTGTGCAGCAGCACTTTTCGTTCTTTATGAATCAATCATGACTTTGAGAGAAGAGTTTCAGAGCAGAGGCATAAGTGAATTTCTTCTATTGATAGGATCAGGTTTCTAATTCCAAAGACACTTGCTGGCTTAAGTGTGTTCTAGCATCAGTGTAATGAGAAGCGGGCATGATACAGCAAGAAAGCTACTCTGTGCCTAATGTGCTGTATTATAAATGCACACAATAATGCAAAGGTTTTTTTTCTTCTTTTTCCCAGGCCTCATTAGTCTGTTTGCCAGTGACTTTGTGTTGAGGTGCTGGCTGCAATCATTGTGTCCTTCAGCAAGGTCATTCTTCATGCTGAAAGCTCTTTCAGGCTCCAGATTGTCCAGTTTGCACCCCTCTTGTCCCTCTAGTGCTTCATTTTTGCTTTTCCTTCTTCTGTTTTGTCCTCCATTATTTCTCTGAGCCTCCACTAGCTCTTTCTCATTCCGTCTCTCTGTTTCTTTTTTCCTCTGTATTTCTCACCTCACCTCACTCTCTGTGCTGCAGATGCAGTTCCCATAGCAACTAGACGATCCATGTCTGTCTGATATTTAGTCCATTAGTTGGCCTGCCGGTTTAGAATACTAATGAGTAAAAGAGAGAGAGAAAGCGATGCTTCTCTAAATAGCTCCATTTGCCTATCCTTCCAAGGTAAAGGCTGCTATGAATTGCCTGTTGCAGTAATTATACTGGAATTCGTATGTAAATGAGTCGTTTACAGTAGCCTGCAGAGGGAAAACTCATTTCACCCCATCCAACCAAAAAAAAAAAAAAAGGGTGAATTTGCAATCTCCAATGTACATACATATACACTTCAGTGGTAAAGTCTCCTCTGCATTTGTTTTTTAGTCAACAGTTTGAAGTTTTAAGGCAGGTGGAACCTTTTATGCTACACTATTGACCTTTTATATGCTATAATAGACCTTTATTATAATATATATATATATATATATATATATATATATATATATATATATATATATATATATATATATATATATATTAGTGTATTTACACTACCATTTAAAAAGTTTGGAGTCAATACATTTTTTTGATCAAAATACAGTAAAAACAGTAATAATGAAATATAATTACAATTCAAAATAACTGTTTCCTATTTTATTATATTTTAAAATGTAATTTATTCCTGTCATGTTAAAGCTGAATTTTTAGCATCATTTCTCCAGTCTTCAGTGTCACATGACCCTACAGAAATCATTCTAATATGCTGATTTGGACATTTCTTATTATTATCATTGTTGAAAATAGTTGTCCTGATTAATATTTTTGTGAAAACCATGACACTTTTTTCAGGATTCTTTGATGAACGGAAATTTCATAACAACTGCATTTATTTGAAATAGAAATGTTTTGTCAAATAAATGTGTCTTTACTATATATTTACATTATAAACGTGTCACTTTTGATCAATTAAATGCATCCTTGCTGATGAAAAGTATTTTTTATATATATATATATATATATATAAAGTAAAGTATATTACAGTAAAGTTGTAACAACCGCTATTGCTCTCCTGTGTCTCATCCAGCATTTCACCATCCAGTCCAGTAGGTGGTGCAACTACAACTTTAGACATAAAAAATTTAACACTAAACACTGTCAGGCACAACATATCAATCAATTAGAACAATTAATTAACACGCATGCTGTATTACCAGCTCCATGAATGGACACAGCACTCAAAAATGAGCAATTAGCTTGTGGAGGAAACTTCACCACTAGGGACAGTGCTTCAAAATAAATCTGTGGTTTTTAGAGTACACATTCAATAGCACATTCATCTCATTTTATTTTTGTACTGCCATGTACTTTATCATTAGAATATTTTCTCTTTGGAAGTATGTACAGTAAACTGCTGTTTCTCTGTCAGATTAGCTTTGTGCTATCTAATGAGCTGGATGTGTTTGTGTGTTTAGTCATCCTGAAATGAACTGATGGAGAGAAAGGCTTAGCTGACGAACAGGTTTGGGGTTTTAAATCGATGTTGGAGTGTTAGTGGATGGATATGATATTGTGCTAGTGTGCGTTTGAATTGGAGTGGATGAATCTGACCTACTTTCTCCTGTGCTAGCTCTGCATTGCTGCGTCTCGTTCTCTCTCACACCGCTCCACCCCCACTGCCCTTGTGTCTTACATTCTTTCACTCTCTGTGTTCCAACCAGCCAGAGATGTGATTATGGGAGGATGCTTAGTTGGCTCATGTACAACCCCCTCCTCTCCCTTTTTTTCGTCTGTGTGATTCTCACCTGCTCTGCATCTAATGTCTCCACAGCCATTTTACCTCACCTCCTGTTTCTTTACTATCCTTTCATTTAATCTCCACTCACTAATTGAACATAATCAAATGCTTATACATTTACATATGTGTTGCTATCTTTACCACCACTACCATAATTACAGTTTCTGTCTTTGTAATTGCTGCTACTACTATTACTGTTACTATTACTAATACAATTACATGTTATTTCTAAAGCTGCTATTATGACTATTTTGCTTCTATTACTGCTACAATATTACTCATTATTACAGTTATTCTTTTGGCCTTTTGTATAGTATTATATTGTACATTATAGTATAATCCAAAATTACACTTAAGTTAAATGAATTTCTGTTTATTTTAATTCTACTTGATTTAAATAAATTGAATTAAATTAGAATTAAATTTTCCTTCTTGTTTGCCACCTTAATTAAAATGCAGGAATTAAACTGAATTTAAAAGCACACACAGTTTTGGACAAGACTTATTAAAGGACTTGTTCCTTTTTTTAATGTACTGTTTTAATGTAATGAAGGTTTTCTGTTACATTTAGCCATACTAGTCATTTCAGATGATGCTAGAAGGAGGGACATTCTCATTCTAGAGAGCGTTTGATTGGATGAAAAATCTATGTAGTGCAGGATGTCATCAATACTTCAGTCGAGTTTTCCAAGAGGAGAAAGACTCAATTTTAAGTATGTATCTGATGATTAATGTGTATATTTGCTAGTTAATTTTGTAATGTGTTTCTTATTTTAGAAAGAAATTAATACTTTTATTCAGCAAGGATGCATTAAATTGATCAAAAGTAACAGTAAAGACATTAATAATGTTATGAATGTTTTTTCTTTTTACTTGAACTTTAAATTCATCATTAAATCCTGAAAAATGTATCTGTTTCCACAAAAAAATATTAAACAACACAGCTAATAATAGCTAATAAATGTTTCTTGTTTTCACCAAATATTAGAATGATTTCTGAAATATCGTATTACTGAAGTAATGACTGCTGAAAATTTTGCGATCACAAGAATAAATTACTTATTTTATAATTTATTTTAAAATGTATTTTTTACTATTTTACTTAAATTAAATAAATGCAGCCTTGGTGAGCATAAGCAATTCAAAAACATTTAACAAATCTTACTGACCCCAAAATTTTGAACGGTAGTGTATATGCTTGAAATACACTAGTCAAAGAAACGGCCTTTTTAGTCAATGAGAAAAACAGTCCATCTCTCTTCTGTCCAGTCAACCTCTTTCTGTCAATCATTTTGCTGATATCAAACTCGGTTTTGGAGAAATGGTCTGGAGTTAGCAAAACATCTGAAATCACTTATAGCACCTTCATCCTCGGTCAGCCTCTCATTTCCTCTCAGTCTATCTTCTCTTTCTTCACATCTCTATCATCTCATTAACCAAACTCTTTCACTTGTTATCTACACTGACCCTCTTGCAGTGATCCTCTGCTGAGGCTCTACTCTGTGCTTTGATGTTCAGACACTGATGAATGACAGTAAGGAGCTTTATGGGTAAATAGACATTATCTGGATGTTTGGTAAGTCATGCCTGGATCCAGCAACAGCCTCTTGCTGCAAATGAAGTGCTAGGCTGTCCTTGCAACCCGCCATGTTCTGGGAAATCTGCATTAACACTATTGATTTCTTGCTATTAGGCCTTTATTTCATGATATGAGCATGTCGATTTTTAAAAAGTGTCTCCCATTACCAGTCTGGATTATTTTTATACTGTATGATTTTGAGTGACCAGAAATGGACCCAGAGTGTTTTAGAGTATTGTCCCAAAAAATGTCATTTTGATTGTGCAGCTCCTATGGGGATTCTTTCAGGAAGTGACATTGTTCCCCGTAGTAGCCAGCAGGGCAGATAACAATGGGTGGCGTATGTATAAAGTGTGCTGATTTTCATGGGGCATCTGTCCTATTGTATTGTGACTATTGAGGAACAGCTTGTCTACTTTGAATCAGTTAATAGTTTTCTTCAACCTTTCCAGAGATAGGGAGAGAAGTCTGGAAGATGTTCAGATCATTAGGTCCATACTGCACCCTACACACCTGCTGTTCATCAGATTCAGTTCTATTGATTCTAAACCTTCAGCACAGGTAATCTTAGTTCCACTTAGATCTCTGTGAACTCTCAACAGAGAGTGTATCTGCACACTATCAGCAAACTTATCGCCTAAATATTACTGATGCACATCAGCACCTGCTGCCCGATAATTTCACTTCCTGATAACTGGAACACAGGGGTCTGTCTTTAG
This sequence comes from Elopichthys bambusa, assembly GCA_037101425.1. Taxonomy (NCBI): domain Eukaryota; kingdom Metazoa; phylum Chordata; class Actinopteri; order Cypriniformes; family Xenocyprididae; genus Elopichthys; species Elopichthys bambusa. The sequence continues at coordinate 11,582,033 of CM074449.1, forward strand.
TCAATGAGCAGACCTGCAGGTGTCTGTTAAGCTTGAAATCTTGCAGATATTCTATAGGAAGTATGTACAACTTCCTTATTTGATCTGATTAGAATTATGTTGATTAATAGTAGTGTCATGTTTATTAACTCTTTGATGCATATTAAGAGCCGTTTTAACCAGAGTTTTTTTTTTTTTTTTTGTATCCAAAACTTCATGATTGATTTGACCTTTGACCCTTATATATGTCTGGTTTCCTTGTCGTTATAATATATTTAAATGTAATAATATATGCATTATACATATAGTTTTTTATTACTTTTACCATTTTCAACTAAAAGCGTAAAACTTTTTGTGCGTTTTAGCCGTTCACTTACACGACAACAGCGTTTTGAGGGCCTGAAAATGCAAACTTTTGAAAATGGGATTCAAAGTGCAAATTTTTAAGAATTATGCTCTTATTGTCTCCATGTAAACAACAAAAACGTGAATATTTGAAAAAGGTGACGTCATGTGAATGCATATTACGTGTTTAGTCTATAGGCACGTAGTGTTTCTTTACAAAGTGACATCGCCAACTACTGGCCTGGCATGAATAATACAGTGTTTGAAGTATTTTCCGCGGATCCTTGTGGACAGGGATCATTTTGACAATGTTGTCGTCTGTACACAAAAACGCAAAGGAATTTCCATTTTTAGTACATCGTTGTCGTGTAAACATGCCCTTAGATGTTACCACATTTTAGTTTACCTGACACAACATTTTAACTGTTTTCCCTGTAGGTCTGACCTCTCTGTCGTCCATTGTTTCCTCCCTGTCCTAAACTTTTGCTCTCTCATTTTCACTTACTTGCTCATCCCTCTATCTCTTTTCCCCTCCTCTCTCTCGTTTCCCTCTTTTGCATTCATGCCTGCTGTTCTTTGAGAAGAGCCCCAGCTTTGATCAATATTTCTTCTTGCTAAGCCTTTTCTCCCCGTTCTTCTAAATGACCTACTTTGTAATCTCCTCCTTAACAGCTCTCTTTAAAATTGTGAAAAAGAGCAGAGGCAATGAAGCCCTGCCACTAATCTGATACATATTAGAAGCTAAAGCTCCTGCTTGTGTTTGATAAATAGTAGTTTTAGAGGGCGGGGTTTACTGCACAGACAGATTTGAGGAATCTGAATAATTATATTTCCTACAGTAATCTATCTACTTGGCTTATTCATCATCGGTGCTGGTGCTTCAATGAACATCATGCTCCTTTTGGTAGATTTCACACATTGAAAATCAACTAAATGCTAATGAAAATCAAATGTAGCAAAGTTTAATTGTTCATCAATTGTTGAATCAATGAGGTATAATTTGACTGGTTTCATTTCGTATTTTTTATTTAGGGATCATGGTGAAAAAATTACATCCACCATCACAATATGTGCTCTCTATTCTAATCCCTAGGACAAGATTTTAATAATAGCAACCTCAAAAAGGTGCTTCAAGCCTCTCTCTCTCTGTGTGTGTGTGTGTGTGTGTGTGTGTGTGTGAGTGTGAGTGATAGAGAGAGAGAGCAAAGGTGAGAGACACGTGAAGTGTGTGATAGCACCATGTGAGGAAAGGCAGTGCAGTCTGATTATTGGGGTGGGGTGGTATGAAGTGAAGGATGCTGGGATGCCTCTCTTCTCTCAAGTGCACAGCAAGCATAATACTTTTTAGCTTTTTTTTTTTTTTTTTTTTTTTTTGAGGATGTAAAGACGGATTAGCCCAAGGACATATCTGCTATTTTGGTAGGTGGGGCGTGACTATGTTGCAGACACACATTCATTCTTCACTCCTCCCATTTTCCCCTCTCTCCTCGACCCACTAAATCTACAGTACTAGAGCCAAAATTGCTTTTGCAGATAAATAAAGATGCAGAATAGTGATCATAAGACACTGTTTAAGAGCTTTCTGAACCTCAGTTGCATCTTGCATTGCATTTAATAATTCAGTGATGGTCATTTTAATATAAAGTGGTCCCAAAGTATTTGGAGACACTATGTCACACTTTAAACCTGATGAATTTTGTTGCATTAAATAAAACGGGGTTTCCCAATGTAAAACTAATATAAATAAATAATTTAAAAAATAAAATGTATTTAAAAAAATGTAAAATAAAAACATTCTAAACAAAACACTTACTAAAAAATATTATTTTTTTTGTATTTGTATCTGTTAAATTATTGAATTATCTCAGGGGTTACTTCAAGAAAATATTTTGTCAAAGGGGTTTGGATGACCAAATATATCTGCAAACACATGATGACACATGACAGGTATATTATTACAGTGTTATATGTGCATGTATACACGCATACATAGCATAATTTAATAATATATTTATATAAAATATATACATAAAGTTTCTTTAAAAAGATGTACTGTAGATATCATTTTTAAGTACAACAAACCAATTTTTGGTGAAATATTTTCTTGCAAAACATGCTTGGGAAATCGTTCTTTAAAATAAATGCTACTTGATTTGATATAGTGTGTGATTTTAGTGTCAAAAGTACTTGTTGGTGCCATTTTGTATCTGTCTTTCATGCTTTGGGACTGAAAATTTCCCCCAACTGAAAAATCACAGAATAATGTGTGAATGAGTAGAGATATATATACAGACACAGTCATGATGCTGTCTGGCACTAGACAACTGGACTTGAGTGGTACTTAGCGGTTACCTCTGCATCTCCTGAGTGCTCACTTCCCCTCCCCCTTTAACTTCCCTTAATACTCCTTCTATTCTGGGTAGCAGAGCAGGCCTCAAAGGTGGTGAGTCAGTTGGCGTGAAGGGCACAGGCACAGGGGAGAGGAGGGCTGGAAAGAATTGATTTTCCAGTGGGCCATGCAGAGCTGTCTGCTCGACCAGCACTGTGTGAGAGATTCCGGCTCACAGAGAGACACTCAGTATGGGGAAATCTACAGTTTTCATGCCGTTTCCTGCTGCTACCATCAAAACTCCACTACACCTCAAGCAGTTCATCGACTAACCTTTCATTCTTGCCTCAACAGGAAGCTAAAGGAATTGTATACTGTATACCATGTACACTGAGTAAAAATAGAGTTTATAAACCCTTGAAAATGATTGTGAATGATAGGAGAGATTGATGCTGGTTTAGACAGTCTGTTGGCTGACTGGAGCAGCCAACAGACATAATGGGGTTCATTGGGTTGCCATAGAAACTGGCGGAGCATCCTGCTGGTACAGTAACTTATGGAGAGTTTATCATCTGCAGGATTTCTTACATAAGCTGCCTGGTAAAGGTCACTCCTCTGAATCAGATTTCTAATTTAGAAGATGATTGAGTTGTTGTGGTTCTACTATAATAAACACAAAGATAAAACCTTCAGTAATGTTTACAAATGACTTTGAGGAAGTTATTGTTAAAGAATTCTTCATGTGAGCTTATTTAAGGAATATTCTGGGTTCAGTACATGTTAATCTCAATGCTTGACAGAATTTGTGAATTTATTTAGACTCTTCTTTCATTTTCTTTAAAAAACAAACCGTTAAACACCTACACTAAAAAAGTATTTAAGGATTTAAATGCAGAAATGTGCCATGTATAATTTTTATAAAAGCATTTACTGTACACTAATTCTTATGTTAAAGGGGACATGACATAAAAATTTGACTTTTTTCGTGTTTAAGTGCTATTATCGGGTCCATGGTGCATCTACCCACCCAGAAAATGTCAAAAAGGACAACCCAGTTACTTCGTTTTGGTAAGCCTTTCTCTGCAAGCATGTGAAAAAACGAGCCACTCAGATTTCGCTCCCCTAGTGTCGTAGGAATGGGAAGTTATTGTAATATTACCACCCCTTAATCTGCATGTTTACACCCACGGCGCCACCATTTTGTTTTCGCAAGCGACAACGGTGTCAGTGTACTAGTTTCCACTTCTTTAGAGAAGAGGAAGAGTTGTAGTAGAGTGTTGTTGCCATGCCATCATTTTACACCGGACTGCTTTACAAACGATGGTCAATTCAATGCTGAATTTACACTAAAGATTAACATGACGGCACATGCTAGTCGATGAGTTGAATCAACTCCACAGCAACTACATACATTTATCCACTAACCATTCAGAAATGTCCAGTTGCATTCTAAAAGTTGTAACTTCCTGAGTCTCTCCATCAGTGTCCGACTCTGGTTTGAACAATGTAAGGCTGAACACCATTACTGACAATCGTCATTTTGGCTGCGTGAGATTCTCCAGCTTTGTTGATGTTGAGCAACTGAAGAGTGAGCTGTTAAAGCTCCACCCTCATTTGCATTTAAAGGTACACTCACAAAAACGCTGTGTTTTTGCTCACACTCAAATAGGGGCAAATTTGACAAGCTATAATAAATTACCTGTGGGGTATTTTGAGCTGAAGCTTCACAGACACATTCTAGAGACTTATATTGCATCTTGTGAAAAGGGGCATAATAGGTCCCCTTTAAAACGTATGTATTATTTGTTCCATAGTTGTTCTTGTCATTTTTCTGGTCATTTTAAGGCTGATATTGGATATAACTTTACTTTTCAAAAAAACTATTGTTTCTGCTACAATCATGTTAACACACATATTGTTTATGTTGTGTGGCTATACTTACATTTAAAGAAAACGAGACAAGTGGAAATTCATGTTTGTAGCAACAATGCCACAGTTGTTTTTTATTTGTACTACTGAACCTGGGATATTCAATTTCATGGTCAACATGGCTTTACACTATCGAAATACAGCTTTCTGTTAGGATGTGAGGACATATATATAAATGTAGCTAATAGGTTTCCTAGGTGTAATGAGGCTTTTAGTGGTTGTAACTATTGACTTTACAGTCTGCACAGTGTGTGTGATACAGTTGAACTTTTTCTTTTCCATTCACCCCTCTCTAAAAACTCAGCCGCTCTCTCAGCCAATTACTCTTGTGCTTCATTGATCCCCTCAGCGAGACAGTCTGGCGTAAAATGCCCATCCACCCAGAAACGGCCAACCAGATGCGACAAGTACATAGAGCTCTGTGGACCAAAACAAAAACAAGAACATATGGAATATTTCAATGACTCTCTCTCTCTCTCTCTCTGTTTCTAGTGAGAAGAGGAAGCTACAGGTGAACATTGTCAGCCCCATTCACTGCAGTATGAATGGGAGGAAGTGCACTATCATTGTGGAAACCAAGATCAACCAATCACAGCCAGACTTCACCAAGAGCCGATCGGGATACATTCTCTCAGTGCCAGGCAACTAGAGGACCAGGGATCCCAAAAAGGCCCCTTTAACCGGACATTGACAGCAGGGTATCTATTTTGTGCTAGTCAAAACTTTTGAGTTGAACCTCAGAAATGAAGCCATACCAAATTTGCCTGAAGACAGGCAAAGAAGAATATTAATTTAAAACAAGTTTGTCCCTAAATTCCAAACTTCAGTTTAGATTATTTACAAGATGACAAGAAGGTAGTGAGAAAGACCCTCAAAGAAGATTTACCAGATCCGGCTCTGTTTATTTATTAAACATTACAACCAAAATGATGGGTAATCATAAATGTAATATTTATGAGGAACAGGATACGAAGGGTTTTAAAAGCATCTAACTTGTGTTTTGAGGTTTTTCCTTAAAAGGGAATATGTTGGTTTTTGATCATTGCTTCATGCGGGATGAAGATTAGCTCTGCTTGTGTCCCGACGTATTGCACAGATCATAAGCAGTCCTGCGGTTGCTGCTGAATTTGATCGGATGTTCTTGAGCGGGATGTGTTGATCATATCCTTAAACTCATTAACTGCTCTGAGAGGAGCGTTAAACTCTCTCGTAATTTAAACCATTTTCTTTTTCTGCATATAGCTGGTCATTTATAGCACATTGTATATTTGATATAGCTTATATAATGTACTGTATATGCACTATATATATAATGTAGGTAGGAGGAGAACTGTCATTTATTCACATATTTCACATATCTTGGAGTAGAATCAGATGGGGCGGCACAGAGCAGGAAGTGATAGCAACTATGTTATTTTCAATTGCCATTTTTTATATAATAGACCCTGCCGCCAATATTGGCCCCTTATAGCAAAAAAGAGTTATTTCAACCATCTCTGTACTGATAAAGCCATTCAAAATTTTGCTTAAAATGTTTACAAAGCCATTTTACATGAGCCAAAAATGCATTTGTCACCAAAAACACAAGATAATGAAAATCCTCCAAACTCTTAAGTCAACCAGTTGTTCATTTAGGGTCCATTTTTACTTTTTTCAGTTAGTTATATCTAGTCATATTTCAATATACTGTTAACATCGATCGAAAAACACAGCAAACAGCTGTGTTGATATTACGAACTTGCACATTTGTGTATAAATGTTCAAATAAGAGAGAAAGAGAGCAGTATTGATTCATAGAACAAAATCAACAGAGTTCTGAGTAGAAACTCCCAAGATGTCTGACCCAGTTTGAAGCTTTCGCAACTGATAAAGAAAGTGCCAAACTGAAAACTGACTTCTGTTCTTTATTTCTAAGCAGGTGTTTGCATGAATCTGTTTTTCCATAATTGTTTCATTGTTTTGTTCATGGCTGGTAGCTAGACATCTTTTTATCAGTTAATTAGGATCATGTCTCATGGCCAAAAATATCACTAAGCTCACATCAGTAGTGTCAGTGATGTTCCACTGTGTGTGATTAAAATGGGGGAAGTGGATTCGCTAGCGAGCTGTGAGCCACTACTACTGATCCGTCCCAGTCAGACTATCACTTTGAGCAAGTGATCGGCCGGGCTACATGTGAATGCTGATCATATAATCTCCATTTTGCTTTACTGCTTATGTCTGCTTCAAACAGTTGCTTTCTTTAAAATGCTTTTGCATAGGAAGGAATATTTATGTCTTGTCCATCTCTCTCTCCCTCTCTCTCTCTTTCTCATCCTCTTCCTCAGTCTCTGTTCTCTCTCTTGACTATTAGCCTGGATTGGTAAAGTGTGTCAGTAAAGGCATGAAAACACACAGTACTCTAGGAAGGTAAAGTTGGACACCCCTGTTTCTTAGCTGAAAAAGATGAAAACAACAAATGGACTAACAGCATTTTCTAAAAGTTGTAAAGGTCTATTTTTCTTGAATCAAACACTAAACCTGATAGAAACACACTGACAATGTGTAAATGATCTTACATGATGTTACATGATTGTTCATTTGCATACAATCCAGCCCATTTTGTGGATAGAGCAGTCTGCTTTGTTCTGACATGCAATATATTACCATTTTATAATATATAATAATTTTTTTCCTTCTTGTCATGATCCCTAGTGATTTCATTTAAGTGCCGAATAATTTCAGTTCCCAGAGCTTTTCTGTTCTTTGTTGTAATTATACCTGTTCATTTTGGTTAATGTTGGAGATTTAGCCTGATCGGATTAAACAATGTGCCTACTTTTATACTTCTCTTATTTAATTAATATATTTTAAAATGTTTTAAAATTTTGAAAGATATTACACATGTTTGGACCAAATCGAGAAGGGTATCCAGTTTATAGTGTTTGTTTAAAAAAGTGCTTTTTCATTTGTATATTAATGCAATAATTAACCATCAGTAATTTACAGACATAAATATTATTATATGGAAACCAAACAATTACACTTTGAAAATGTATATTGCATAGAAATCTTAGTACTGATCTATCATAGGTGTCATTATGTTTTGTTAATCGAATAAACGCTGTACCAAATATCTGCTTGTGAAAATAAACATGCCCTTGAAGTGTCTGCTCTGAGGCTTTTGCTCCATCACACTGATATATTGTCATTATTTCATTGATTTGCTGCACATGGCTATAAATCCAGGGAGAGCAGCTGTTTGCCACTGGGATGTTGATGATGACGGTTCAACCTGTCAATCTTTTTGGCTGTGAGCATGGCTACAGCAGATCCACTGACAGCAATCACACTGTTTATTCTCATACGTGGATATTTTAATGCTAGTTCTTATCTTCATGATAGACATTCAGCATCTGTATGAATGATCTTTTTTACCTTTCTGGGTGAAACTACAGAATACATTAAAATCACCATGAAAGAAAAAATTGTAATTTTTATACTTTATGGAATATAATATGTATTCATGGCTGTGCACAGTTTTTTTTTTTAAAAACTCATGTGCCCATATAATCTTTAATGAAAATAACTTCTCTTCTCTTCTCTTCTCTTCTCTTCTCTTCTCTTCTCTTCTCTTCTCTTCTCTTCTCTTCTCTTCTCTTCTCTTCTCTTCTCTTCTCTTCTCTTCTCTTCTCTTCTCTTCTCTTCTCTTCTCTTCTCTTCTCTTCTCTTCTCTTCTCTTCTCTGTCACTCAAATGACATCACAGCAATAGCAAACCACAATGATCCAATCAATACCCAATGGACAAAATCAAGTCCCGCTCTACATTTTTTCCTGTTCATGAAGCCATTTCACTCAGATTTACGTCACAGTAGGGAAGAAACGACCATTGCAACTTCCGTTTTATGCTGTCTTTAAACTGTACTCCATTCATGTGTAGCTCTGGAAAGTTCGGTTTAAACAGTACACTCTAAAAAATGTTGGGTTGAAAATGGACAAACTCAGCAATTGGGTTGTTTTAACTCAGCGAATGGGTTAAAATGTTTGCCCAACTTGCTGGGTAGTTTTATTTAACTCGGCTTATTATTAACAATTGCTTATTAATAACTGTTCACATTTTTATTATTATTGTTGCCTCTTATATGTCTGATTCTTAATTTCCAACCTATTTTGGGTTCATTTTAAGCCAGCCATATAGTAATTTTTAAACAACATCTGGGTTAAATAAAACTGCCCAGCACATTGGGCAAATATTTAACCCATCCGCTGGGTTTGTCATTTTTTAGAGTGTACTCTCTTACATATAGCATAGCTTTGAAAAGCTCTCTTTGGAAAGCCTGATTCATTCTGGTGAATTTGGACGTTCAACACTGCTTTTGACATGTTATGGGGAACACCTCCTCGTGAACCGGTGTCTGAAACAATTATCAAATAACTCCAATCCTATTGGCCGGCGACAGCCTATGACGTCATAACTGGCGCGACCCGGAAGTATATAAGGAGCGCCTAGAGAAGCAGTCAGAATCTTTTCGTCTTCAGGGACTGTTTTGTTTGCGATTCATCAATCACGGTTTTTGACACCTGATGACACACAATCTGCGCGTTTTTTGTCTGGGAGAAGAGCTTGCACGGACAGTGCTTGAGGGTGCTGTCAGAGCAAATTGTCGGCGTCTACCTATTAGGACACTCCGCTTTTGTTTGGCCCTCTTCTCGAGGGAAGAGGCGCAGGCATCTGTGCCTGGTGGTTCTGGAAACATGGGGTTCTCAGATGGAGCTGGCTGAGGAGTTTCAGAGAGGTGTAAATCTCTCACAACCCTCAGAGGCTGACGAGGGTGAGCGAGTGCTCTTCTGGGTCTTAGCCTTAGAGAGCAGGAGATGGCGGAGGAAGAGGAAGTGGGCGAGCCATCTAAATCTTCTAAGCCACCCTGCCCGCGTATGCGGAGCTGAGGGAGGTTATGAAGCGCTTCTGTCAGGCTGCAGCTGCCATGTGAGCGCGTTAGGAAAGAAACCGCTCGCGGACGCCTCAACGAGCGGTTCCTTTCTGATCATAACCCTGCAGCCCCTGTGAGCCTTCCATTCCTTCTAGATCTCCATGTTGAGATTGAGAAGGCATGGAAGAACCCGTACTCAGCTCATATTTATCGACATCAGCGAGCTAATTTCGCTGATGTTGAGGGAGCAAGCAAGCACGGGTATGTGTCGATGCCCCCTATTGACGAGACGTTTATGAACTATCTCGTCACAGGGCAGGCACCGACGCTGAAAGTTCCGGTCCTGCCTTCAAAACCCCTTAAGATGTCATCTCGTTTGAATGGCAGGGCATACGTGGCAGCGGGTCAGGCTGGTGCTGCCTTACACACAATGGCAGTGTTACAGGCTTACCAGGCTGATTTGCTGAAAGATTTGGATCAGGGGCAGGGTCTGTCCCCTGAGGCGGTAGAAGAGCTGCGCCGCACCACAGATCTGGCTCTTCGGGCCACCAAACAAACTGCTGCATCGGTGGGAAGGTTGATGGCAGCAATGGTAGCCACCGAGAGGCATCTGTGGCTGAACATCTGAACATAGCTGACATCGGGGAGAAAGAAAAGGGCTTTCTCCTCAATGCGCCAGTTTCACCCTATGAACTTTTCGGCACCTCCGTCAAGGCGGTGGTGGGAAAGTTCAGAGATCCGAAGGCGCGCTTGGCAGCATTTAAAATTTGCATACCGCTCAGATCCGAATCTGGGCCCAGACAGACAGGAGGTCCTGGCCCATCCCGATTTGAGGATCCTAGGAGCAGGTCCCAGAGAGGCGGGACTCTAGGAAGAAGAAGGATCTAAGGGAGGTAATCGATTATAGAGGTCAGCAGTGTCTGTGATCGATTTCCTTTCTACGAGGGTAAATACATCTACCCTCTCCTTTCTTCTTCCACCTCCTGATTAATGCTTTAAGTATACCCAGGCGCTTCTTACAATCAGGCTGAGGGCTGAGCCCATGATGATTTAATTTTCTGATGGCTCGCCTTCTGGCTCGATAGTAAAAAGGGCACTTTCAGGCTTGAAAGGACCGGTAGATTCCATCTTTTTTATGGTGGTAAATCTTTGTCTTCTGAGCCGCAGGTGAGTTTGGTCTATTTATAAGAATATGTGACTTTAGTCCCTGTATATTTTTTTTCTGGGTATAGGAGAAAAAAAAGAAAAGAAAAGAAAATAGGGCCCTGAAGTTCCCATTAGGTTGGCTAGAGTATTTAAAAAATATATATATATAATAATAATTTGATAGCCACCATATGGTAGAGTAGCTTTCTCCTCTGGTTTAAGCAAGAGTTGTATTAGAGATTAGCACTCTTTACTTCCGAAAGATCTAATGCTAAGCGTCAGCTTTCGGGCCGCCTGGCATTGTTTTGCTTGGCTTGAGCATCACTCCTCTGAGCTCTTGACTTACAGAGTTAAGTCTGTGTTAGAGGCTGCTGTTTCTTAGCCCCAGGCAGATCTATGCTTATGTATGGCCTTATAGGCCCACAGCTATAGCTGGCCTAGGCTAAAACTAGGGTTTAGGTATTATGCTAAAGCATTTAACCCTTTTTATACTACCCCTGTCAGGTGAGTGTATTTTCCTAGTTCTGGCCTCCTCTTATCAGAGTTGTCAGGCCAAGGCCCGTTACCCCTTTTCCCGTTTGGTGTAGGTGCTAGTTCAGATAGCAGCTAGGGTAGCAGACTACTGTCAAGTCTCCCTGGTGCTGTTGTCTCAGGTGGATAGGCCCCTTATCACTATGTGTATAAGAGACTAATTTTTGTTGCTGTGGCCAGTTTCCCCAGAACTATTTAGCTGGTACTCTGACTTCAGTCTTTTCCCCTGAGCCCTTTGAACTATGTTCAAAGCTTAAGTGAAATGGTTGTAGCTTTTTTTTTTTTAAAAGCTCCTGTTCCTTAGGGTTCAGTACAGATGTTTCTGTTTTGGTGAGAAGGACCCACCCTGTGTTGTTAACAGGGTAGGATGAATAGCACTGACCCCTCTCAGGGTTGTTTATGCTTTAGTACTGTTAGTTCAGATTCTTGCCCTACACTTTGTGAGCTCAGTAACTCTTATATACTGCCACTGGTTTCCCCTAGTATCTTCTGTAGTAGCAGGCCTGTGTTATGGCCTCCTTCAGATTATGGTGACTAGTTCTACTCCCCTTGCTTTAAGGGTTAAAGGTGTTTTACTGTGTGTACTGCCTGTTGGAATGTATAAAGCTCAGGTTGAGTTTATTTTATGTTGAACCTCACTAAGTTAGTTTGGTTCATAAGTAGCTCCCTTTAGAGTTTGTACAAACTGCAACAAGCTGACACTCATGTTGTGGAAGTATAAGGCTTTGTTTGGGCCTCCTTTAGAGCACAATAGCTTGTTTTACTACAAGGCTTGTTGGTAGTTGTGTAGTATAGAGTCTGCTCACTTGGAGATTAACACTGCCATACGTTTATGCCCGTGATCTTTTGAGGTGGTAGGCCTGTTTTTGGGCCTCCCTCAGAGCATGGTGGTGTAATATTCATTGTACTCCCCTTGCTTTAAGGGTATAAGGTGTTTTTACAGAGTACATTGCCTGTTGGAATGTGTGAATGGATTTAAACTCAGGTTGAGTTAATTTATTGACCTCACTGGATAGTTTGGTTTTTATATATGGTTTCCTTAAGAGCTTAGGCACTGCCACTAGCTGTCATTCTAAAGTCGCAGGTCCCGTTTGGACCTCCTTCAGAGCATGATGGCGTAAGTTTGTACTCCTCTTACTTTAAGAGTAAAAAGTGTTTTTACTGAGTACTCTGCTTGTTGGATTGTGTTGAGGTAGACTGATGCGTGGGCATTCTACAGTCTTATCTGCCAGTTAATCTCGGTTTCAATCAGAACGAGTTCCCATGTTTTGTGGGCTCTTGCATTTTCAGCAATTGAGTGGCTTTTAGGTGTGTGGCCTTCACAGGCCGCCCTATAAGCTAATTCCCCACATTTGGGTATATCTCAGCAGATTAGGCATGTAGTTTCACATGGCTGGCCTTTGCAAGGCTGCAGTGATTGTTCTACATTGGGTAGAATTAGCTCATGTTGCAGGCTCCCTGGGAGCCTCCATGATTTTATGCCTACAGTATGATCTACCTGCTAGGCTGAGCTCAGTACTCCCCTCAGCTAGAGGGTTGTCCTTTATAGCACTTAGCTCCCCAAGTCTGGTCAGAGATTGAAGGCCTATATAAGGCCTCCCTGTAAAAGACCAGCTTTTAGGCTGATTGTACTCCCCTTGTTTGGGTCCCTTTAGAGTGCACAGCCTCCTCAGTGCATAGATAAACAAGCGCTGAGTAGATCGTAGGATTGAGTAGAGTTTTACTCCCCTCACTGGTAAGGGTAAAAAAAAGCAGAGTCCTGCTCTCCAGAATGTCCATCTCTACGGTCTGGTCTGAGTTGGTTACTGCCACCTTGCAGTCCCTCTTACTGGATATCTTCTCTGAAGAATGTGATTTGAGATTCTGTGATCAGACAGGTTGTTGGCCAAGACTAGGTTACTGTTAGACCAGGTCGGCCTCCCTGGTGGCAGTCAGGGTCAAGTACGTTCCCCTGACAAGTGACTGGCTAGGGCTCCTTCGGGTCCCCCGGCTACATTTCCTAAAAGGTACCCCCTTTTTTCTTGAAAGAAGCTTGGTACTAGAAGCCTTTGAGCGGCCTTGTTAGGCCTTCTGCGGAAGGCCTCTTTAAGGCTTATAGCTTGGGCTGTTGGCCGTAGGAAATGCTGTCACTGACAGCCTAAGTATGACCCGAGGGGGAGTGGCTGGCAGCTCAGTTGAACTGCTAGTTCTTTACGTTTGTTTAGCCATTCTACTGGCATGCACTCCCCTCAAGCATGGCGGCGTGGGTATATCATTCCCCATAGCGTGTCAAATGCAGTGTTGAGTTCCCTTTCAAAAGGGAACATCTCAGGTTACGTATGTAACCATGGTTCCCTGAGAACAGGGAACGAGACACTGCGTTTGCTGCCATGCATCGGGGCTACCTGCTGAACAGTCCCTTCAGACGATAAGGTACTGACTGCTTCTCTAGGCGCTCCTTATATATTTCCGGGTTGCAGCAGTTATGACGTCATAGGCTATTGCCAGCCAACAGGATTGGAGTTATTTTATAATTGTTTCAGACACCGGTTCACGAGGAGGCGTTCCCCATAGCATGTCAAACATTCTCAGGGAACCATGTTTTGAATCCCTACGTGGCATTTTATATCTTTTTATTTTTTTATTAGTATGTCTTTAACTCAGTAATATACATTAGGGAGTATTCTACTTTCTAGTTTTTCTTATGATATATATTAATGTATCTTTTCACATATGATGCTGTGAATCCCTAACTGGGTTTGTTCATCCATTAAAAAACCCACATATTATAATTATAAATATCATTGCACTCTAAAAAATGCTGGTTTGTTTTAACCCAAATTTGGGTCAAATATGGACAAACACAACCGTTGGGTTAAAAAAAAAATAATTAAAAAATGTAACCCAATGGTTGGATTTTTTTTTTTTTTTTTTTACCCAAATTTGGGTTGAAACAACCCAGCATTTTTTAGAGTGTGGATATAGAGGCACAGCCTATTTGGGAAGAGTGACACTTTAATCAACATTATTTATGATTATATTGCTATATAGTTAAAATGGCACAAAGACTTACGACTACAGTTAAGCTGTGAATCTTTTAGTTTTAGTGATATCCATTATAGTCAGGAAATGTTATTGTTTAAGAAGCTACGATTATCTTACTAAACCAGTCTATGGCAATGTGAGACCACATAATTGAAAAGAAGGATGTTATGTTGGTAAACAGCCAGTTTTCATGTTGCTAAGCTGCAGTTATGTAACAACCCTGTGCCGAAATGTGACTAGGCACAGTTTGGACAGTCCAGCTGAGAATTACAGTGTTTTTTATTTGTGAATCCTACCTTCCTCAAACAACCACACAGTGGTCTATCTTTAACGATCAGTGCATTTTATTTTCATCACAGTACAAAAATAAATAAAAATAAGCAGAAACAAAATGCAAAAAATTACAGCAACAGATTTTCATCTTTTTTAAAAGAACAAAACAGTAACAGATCCGTCCCCCTCCCTCCCACCCGCCTGTCAAACTCTAGCCCGATACTATAGAGTCCTACCCTCTAATAAGCACGGCCATGCTCTGATCCTAGAAAACCAACATACACACGTCACATTCTTCGATACAAATACATTCACTCGCACTCGCACGCTCATGCAATCCTTTTTTGTAACACTGTTTTCAGTCTCTACAAAGAATTACACAACAGATACAGAGAGAGTTTGACAGGAGTTTTAATCTTTTACTTCTCTTTTTTAAGTGTTGTACTTGGTTTCAAAGGACTACTCTGTGATGCAAGTGAAAAAAATGGCACATTTGTTGTGGACTGGGGGCAAATAATAGCAGGCAAGCAGTGAAACAGGGCTCACCTACTTCAACCCCCACAACCTCAAACCCCTGCGGTCTTTTCAGACAAATATCTTACAGAAAAGTGCAAGTCCCATATCCAAACCTCTCCTGGCACGTTTTTTTGAACAAGTTATTGGCTTCCTTTAACCTTCAGTCACGTAAAGCAATGCAGCAGGTCGAGCAGTCGCACAGAATCCATCCTCCATCCCACTTTCATATCATGAGAAGAACAGGCTTTTGCATGAATTAACAGAGAGACATAATAATGTTTGCTTATATGACTGTCACAATCTTTTTTTTTTTTTTTTTTTTGACTTTAAAGAAAGAGATACATAACTACTGAAAGAAAGCATGCACAATTTAGCACTGCTGAGATGTTTTAAAGTGGGCAAACAGATCATATAACACGCAATCCCTCCAATATCCAAGGTCCATTTTGATTGATGTCATCAACGTGTGTCTGCAAATGGCAGTTTGTAATATTGTTTGGTACTTCAATGAGAATCTGATAGAAATATGCTGCTTATCTCCAGAAATAGACCACATCTCATCCAATTTAATGCCCGGAGCTTGTGTTTGGCGTGTGCTGTCATGGGATAATCACTCATGATTGCTTTTGCAGTGCTGATATGTAGAACATCCCAACAGTACTTCACAGAGAAATTGGTTTCAGGTATTTAACCTCGATTGAAACCGATCGTCTGTCACTATGATGAATTACCTTGGTGTTTCTCAGATTTGAAAATGGTTTTAAACTAAGCTCTTATAGACGTTATCGCCTTGAATAATTCATTCAAATGCAAATGTGCATTAACCGTAATCTTCATTCTCACCAAAAGGTAGCCATCAGACTCATTTCTGTTTTTTCACAACACGTTACTAAAATCTCTAAATGCAAGAGAGAAATGTGTGAAAATAATTAATAAATAACAATAAATTACGTTTTCGATAGATACTTGTTGTTATTAATAACAATCCTACCGTTCCAAACTTTGCCGGCCTTTGGTATGTGTTTTTTAGACCTACATGATTTTCATCAAAGGTATGGCACTGTTTTTGATACATTTACAGGCTTTTCTGTACAGAGCCCCCTGTTGAAACTAGTCTGAGTATAAAACAAAATGACAAAACAATGGCTCATCGAAGCAGGCATAGCAAGATAAACTTTTTTTTTTCTTTTCTTTTTTTTTTTTTTTTTTAGATTTCATTCCCTAAACACATATACAGTCGGCTTAAAAAACTCAAAGTACTTAACTTCATCCAGGTTGTGTGTGCATTCAGATGAATACAGTTGTTTTAAAAAATGAAAAAGCTTCAGAGACGTAAACCACAGGAGAGGTCTGTTTAACTCTGTATCATGGATGAAAATAAAGTAGGTCTTTCTTACAAATGTGCTGACAACCTCTTCACCATCTATATCAACAGTCACTGTGCAATGCTGGCCTCAAAGTCATTTCCCTTTATTCTTTGTTTGTGGCTTGTGGACATAAACATGCCCAACGCTTCCCTTTTTGCAATTGGCTGTAACAAAGCATTTTCAACAGCAGTGTGTTTATCATTCAGTGTGTGTGTCTGGTTTCATGGACACAGGAGTTTGTGTTGATTATGAATCAACCTCCAGTTCTATTGACAGTGGTGGCAAAGATATTGGTGCAAAGTGTCCAGAAGTCAGTTAGACAACAGCTGGAGTCCTGTCCACATTCATTGTTGTGTTGTTCTTTTTATCTCGTTGTGTCTTTTGAAGTCTTTTCGGTCAGTGCTTTTAAATATTCACTACTTTAGAGCGCTTGGTACACTCAAATCTGGCATTTTTTCTTTGTATTCAGGTCCAGAATTACCCAATTGCCATTGCTAAAAGTAATGAAAGACTCACTACTCCTTTTAAACAACATTAGCGTCACTCATTGCTTCCTATAAAATGTATGAATGCAAATAATCTACTGAAACATATCCCATTAATTATTCCACCCATGTAGGAACTATTTATAGGGATAGTTCACCTAAAAATGAAAATCATCATTTCATCATTTACTCACACTCATTCTTTCATCAGCACAACACAAAAATGAAGATATTTTAAAGAACTATTTTTGTCCATATCACTCCTAAAAATAAAGGTTCTTTATTGGCATTGATGGTTCCATGAAAAACCCTTAAAGGAAAAGTTCACCTAAAAATGAAGATTCTGTCATCATTTACTCACCTTCAAGTTGTTTCAAACCTGTATGAATTTCTTTCTTCTGCTGAACACCACAGAAGATATTTTGAAGAATGTCGGTAACCAAACAGTGGGCCCCATTGACTTCCATAGTATGGAAAAAAAAAAAAAAAAAAAATACAATGGAAGTAAATGGAGTCCATCAACTGTTTGGTTACCCATATTCTTCAAAATATCTTTTTTTGCGTTCAACGTAAGAAAGAAATTAATACAGGTTTGGAACAACTTGAGAATGAGTAAATGATGACAGAATTTTCATTTTTGGGTGAACTATGGAAACTTTCCATTCCACAAAAGGTTCTTTATAGTGGAATAATGTTGTTTAGATTTTTAAAATGTCTTTCACACTTAGGAAAAAAACAGAAACTGTTCAGTGAAAGATTCTTTGAGGAACCAAAAATCGTTCATCTATGGCATCACTGTAAACCCCCCTTTTGGAACCTTGATTTTTAAGAGTGTACAGTTAAAATATCTTCTTTTGTGTTCCACAGAAAAAACAGGGTCATACAGGTTTGATGACATGAGGGTGAGTAAATTTCTAACCCTTTATAAATAACTATCCCTTTTTAAAAATGCCAGACAAGAGTGCCACCAAAAGATATCTCCAGAGCCCCCTCACCGGTCCAGGCCGATGAGCAGACGACTCCTCTCCTCCTCCTTCTGGCTCTCATTTTTGAGGTCTGCAAAGACCTGGGTGAAATAGTGAGGATCTGAGTTGATCTGCAGCATCTTGGCGCTCATCATGTTGATGATGGACAGACAGCGGTCCCAGAATGTCTCCTTGGAAGTCTCCACCAGGAATGGCTTGAGAGGGTATGAGATCTCATTGCCCATGTAAGAGTAAGACAGATAGAGGCAGGTCAGCAGCACGGCCTGCAGCTCATGCTCCGTGGCCACCTCAGAGGAGACCACGTCGCGGCAGAGCATGTAGACGAAAACCACGTTGGCTGGGGTGATGAAGCCCTGGTCCTGCCAGCCCTGCAGCAGCAGAGAACGGTCCACGCTGCGGAGCCAAAGCACGGGGTCAGGGGGGGAAAGGTGTTTGAGCCGATAGCACCTCCGGCAGAGGAACTCCCCCAGGCAGCGCAGTAGCTCACTGGTGGAGGCTTGGACAATCACCCTCTTGGGTGTCCCGGGAACAACGTTGGAGCTGGAAAGAGGTGCCTTCTTGACAGAAGAAGCCGTGTTGTTGGAGTTTTTGGAGCCTTGGTTTGATGGACTCGACTGGTCCTGCGTAAAGGAGGAGAGATTTGCACAAGACTGTGACTTCTTGAGGTTCTCATTGTTGAGGTGAGAAACATTGTTCTGGTAGTTGGTGTTAGGCTGCACCTTCTTAGACCCCTTTTTCTTGGCCGAGACGGCTACTATTCGTTTCCACGGCAGTACGTTGATGAACGGGTGCCGTTTTAGGTTCTTGTCTTTGGCGTTCTTGCTGTTCTGAACCGCCGTGTAGTGGCCCACGGTGGCCGGGCCATCCTCAAACAGGGCGGCCTTCCTGTAGCTGGGTGATAGCGATAGCACGGTTCCCATGATGCCGGGGAGCGGGTTATCAGGATCTCAAGGTTAGGGGTCAGCTAAAGAAGGTGCCAAACTGGAGCCCCACTGCTTCCTGAGACTAGTTCAGTCTGCGTTAGACATCCAAATTTAGGTTGGTGCTCTATTTAAAAAAGAATTATGACGTGATGGATGAGGGCTCTGTCACGGCAAAGCCTATAAGAAACAAAAAAACAAAAACAAAAACAAAAAAACAAAACATATATAAATATATATTAAATTGGTTCTTTCCTGGCACATTTCTGATATATACATAGCAATAATATAAGTGTATATTTTAAGTAGCATTTTAGCATCACAAGAGTTTTTATACTGCAGATGTATGGTGTGTGCAGTATAATAGGCCCTCTTCAGATTAAAATATGCATTTTTAATTATATAAATGTATGTATCTGTTTTATTTTAGCTGGTTTGTTTTTTGCAAGCTCAAGTCATCTACAAATATAGGGTTGTACCTTTAGTGTCCTAACAACAGTGATGCTGCATGTTGGCTTGGCCATTAGGCCTTTTGTTTCCAATAAAATAATCTTACATTATTAATGTTATCCAAGATGATGGTTTTCTCAAGTGTCAAAATAATTAACTTGGGTAAAAAATGTCAATATATCATTGATATATAGGCCTATGTAATCTATTCTACACACGTTAACTTATAATTGCTTTTTGCTTAAGATTATTTAGGATCTTTCTTTGTGGTTTTAAATTTGACGATAGTCTACCCTGCTGTTTTATTTGTGTCGAAAACAGGCCTTTAAGGCATTGTGTCGTAGACTCAAGTAAGATGCAGTTCTTCCTTGACACGCACTCACAATAACATGGAAATCGTTCGTTTTCAACTGTACGTTTGGCTAAAATATAAACAATTGATTTGTGTAGCTCTACCGCACTTAAAATAATTGATACCCCACATTTATACCTATATATAACCTATATTTTACACAGCAAACTCAAACCCGTCAATGAACATAAATAAAGACATCGCCATGATTGCAGAGTCCAGTGTTTACTGCTCTCTTGTAAATACTGATTCCACCGTTCGTAAATTTGTATTTAATGGGACATGTAGGCTAGTATAATACCTCATTCTCGTTCAAGACATGTTTGTAAATTATTTAACAAACCATATAAGAAAAAAACAACCACTTTCATTTCGCTACTATAATGAATTTATGCTTTGCTGAAATATGTCAGCCACTGTCCAAGGTTCTGAAAATGTGAGATCCTCCCTGCGATGTTTACATGAGCACGAGAGATTACTGACACCGATTCTCATCATCACGTCAACAAAATTATAAGAAAGAAAGAAAGAGAATAAATGTTAAACAAGCCAGCTTACAATTCCTCTCCAAATACTGTAAAACCTTGAAAATATGACCAACAATCCACCAAATATAACATCTATGATTACAGAAGCTTCGATGAAATGCAGCTCACTTACAGGAATCTGCTCTCCTCCACGATGCTTTGGCAAAACAAGAGCCGCAGTAATGGCTGTCTGGGTTTATCCTTGATAAACTGCGCATCAAGGAGATGCAAAAACTGCCACACCAAGTAAAAGATTTAATTTCAAGATTGTCAGGATGCCTAAAATGTAATAAAATAATAGGCTTTTAATCAAACAAAACAATCTTCACGTCTTGTCGGAGGTCTCTGTAGGCGCTCCAGTGGTCTGGGGATGCTGGATGTCTCCTTTGGTTGGTGATGCTGAGAACTGTGAAGCTGTGCTATTGGTCCACACCAGCAGATACGGGATTTAGGTTGATGTTGTGCTGTCAGAGCCGCGCGCACTGCGTCCTGCTGTTTTAAAACCTGTGCTAGAGCGCCTCACTGTGGTCTGTTTCTCCACTGCCCCGCCTTCGTACTGGCAATCACAACAAACTTTTAGACTCCGAGGTCATTTTTAAAGTTAAATAATAATAATAAAATAAAAATAACAGACTAAAGATTTATAAATATTACAACTAATATTTAGTTATAATTATATGCATCTAAATTCATTATAAATTTAGCTAGGCTATATAAAAATAATATACTCCAACTAAATATATTTATATATATTTAAAAATGTAATATTTAGGCTATTATACGTAGGCCTTTTTGTCTTTTTTTTGTTTGTCTTTTTTTTCTCCTCTTTTTTAATAAATGGGCTATTAGTAACTTATAACGTTGTTGCTCAGGTGAACCGAGACTGATGGTGTGTAAGATCGTATTTACGACGTGAACGCATGCTACCACAAAATCGTAAATACGATTAGGAAGCTCGGGATTTTCTTTAAGCCCCGAGTTTACGGGTTGTGAGAAACCCAAGCCTTTTTATTTACAACAAAATAAATCAATGTCTGCACAAAACAAAACTGTAATATAACAATAATAGTACTATGTAACGAGAAAGTTTACAGTTGCTTCATAAATTAATTAAAAACATAAAAAGCAAAGCACACCTAATGCACATTGTTTGTTCTTCATTTTCTAGAAGTAGAGTTGTAAAACCTTTATTTTTGTGTAGTTAATTAAGAGAAGGTACACCGCCATCTTGCTCCGACGAAAGTGACTTGAACGCACCTGAAGTAAACACTACTTCGCAACTCGTAAATACGAATTTCCCAGGAAGGGAACGCTAGGGTGACCAGATTTCTCATGGTGGAATACGGGACGGGTGAGCAAGGTGTGGGCAATATGACCATGATATGAGAAATTATATATATATATATATATATATATATATATATATATATATATATATGAGAAATTTACAAACAATAAGACAAATACCATAGAGATACAAATGAAATAAACTTGTTTTTCCAAATACAGTAGGTTTATTTACCATGTATATATTTATTTAACATCTTTTGTTGTTTGATTAACATTAATGACATATTTAATTAGGCTACTGTCCCTTTAAGACCGAATTCATGGATGTAATATATTGACACATATCCGATTTTCACCCACCTGATTACGTCCACTTAAGCCATTAATTATACCTAACTGTATTTACGAGATACTCCACACGATGGACATTTAGAAAAACTATGAATTTGACCATTCAGAAGCATGGAGAACTGATCGCGCGCAGAGAGAACTGGGATTGCGCGCAAGGAAAGAGAGAGCGCGCGTGCGAGAGAGCGCTTCTGGTGTGTGTCATTCAGCGCGATTCCGCCTATCCAGCCTTCACTAACAGCAAGTTAATCAATAATGAATTGTGATTGGATGGTAATTTTGTTCTACAACGAATTTATTGGGGTGTTCTCACGTGACAGAACACTTACTACTCATTCTATGATTACCCAGGGGTAAAGAATTTTTAGGAAAGATGAAATACGGGACAAGACATGATTTTTTTCTTAATAAGTCGGGACACTTAAAATGAGCTGAAAAACGGGACGTCTGCTCACCCTACTTAACGCACTATAACTTTTCAAATAATTTATACACATGCTTATTGATATTTTGGTCTGACTTTTTGCTATTTTCTTCTATTTGATTGATATTTGTTATAGGCCTATGTTTCTTTAACCATGTAGAAAAGGACGTGTGCATAGATTTAATCGCACATAGGCCTATTATTTATTTATGTATTTATTGACTGAATATTTATTGACATGATGTGAAGGCCAAGTATGGTAACCCCCTTACTCGGAATTTGTCCTCTGTATTTAACCCATCCAAGTTAGTGCATACACATTAGGAGCAGTGAGTAGTGAACACACACTGCAAACCGTGGACACACACAGAAGGCACCCAGGGAGTGATTTGGGGTTAGGTACCTTGCTCAAGTGCACCTCAGTCATTTCCTGCTGGTATTGAGAATTGAACCCGCAACCTTTGGGCCACGACTATTATGAACCTTTTTTATTTTATTATTATTATTATTATTATTTTTAATACTACATAATTCTGTATATAAAAGCTTGATATGATTTTTCATTCATTAGAATGCATTGGATTTCACCCTATAGGTCAATGACATGGAAGGATAACTGAAACAGCAGGCTCTGTCACCACCTACTGACCATAAACAACAACAACAACAAATTCTCTAAGCAGCATGATAGCCTGCTAAATGCCATGTTCTGAATAACAGCCTAATAATATTTAGGTCTACAATAATTATTAATATTTACATTAATTTTAATTATTACAATTATAAATAAGTCCATTTTAATCATGTGGCAGTCACTTTTATCCATAGCAACTTACAAAAATGAAAAGTAAAGGAACAGAAAAACAAAAGAAACTGCAATGTTTAAGATGTAAATACTTTAGCTACTCTATCTTGCACTAGAAAAAAAAAAACAAAAAACTACAAAACCCAACCTACCACCTCAGGCACGCACGTACGTACATATAAACGCACTTCCGGGTGATTTCGCAAGTGCTTGTGGGCAGTGAGATTTTTGAATAGGGAAGATGGCAGCCGCGGCAGTGGTGGAGTTTCAGAGAGCTCAGTCTCTCATCAGCACAGACAGAAACGCATCTATTGACATTTTACATTCAATAGGTAAAGCTGTGTTCAAATTATTTTATAAAACTTTACTTTTTACTCTGCATGACTACTTTAATGCTTCAGTATTGGGAAGGCTAAGGTACCATGAGCCGGTGCTGCGGTGCTGACTCACTGTACTGTGTGTGCGCGCGTCTCAAAACATTGTAAGGTGCCTTCATAGGCAACATTTTTGGACCTTGTGGCCGCGTTCGAAAGTTCAGATCGAGCATAGAACAAAAACAGCCCTTTTTTACTTCATATGCGTGCTCGAATATATTATTCGAACGTTCGAACGCGTCTCCGATACCCTAAAAAACTGCCTAGTTAGGCAGCTCGCTACGTTTTGACACACAGCTCAGTGTGAATGGACAGTTAGCTTGCACTATTAGCCACCCTTCCAGGCCAAGGCGCATTTTAACACATTTATCCGGGATTTATCTTAATTTTGTATTAATAGTAGCTCAACCGATGACATTTTATTTGGAGATAAACTTATTTTGACAATTTTAACTTTATTAACTTGATATGCTTCATACCAACCCTAAGACAATCTTTGACATTTTTTGCTGTCGTGACTTTGACTGAGATTTATTTCTTTCTGTTTTGGCTGCTGAAATCCTAAATATTTTCGTAAATATATTAACTTTCTGCTTGGGTCATAACACGCATTCTTAGTTTAAGTTTTGTAGAGTAAAATAAGTTGGTTTTTGACTAATAAAAACTTGTGCCGGTTATTTGCTCTCATGCCCGTTTATCTTTGTCGACTCCAAGACATAAGTTTCTTTCTTGTCAACCTTTTATTATTATTATTATTAATATTATTATTATTTTTCATGGCTCACATAATGACAAATGAGTTGGCCAAGATCATAAGTCATAATTAATTGGTTATTTTTACGTTTTTAGTCTTAAAGGTGCAGGTTTTTTTTTTTAAATTTTTTTAAGTATTTATTCAGATCCACCTTAATTCGCAGAGACAACTATAACTAGTCATTTGTAGGCTGATTTCCCCGAAAAGTGTAAACAAAACATTACTGCTATTTTGAGCACCCTGACAAGCCCAACACGGCAACAGTGACTCAACCAATGACATGAGGCTGTGGGTGGGACTACCTGTTGTCCTACCAATGGCTGATAGGGGGAGTGTACGGGGAAAATCCTTTAAAAGTCATTTTCTGAAACAGTCAGCAGAAATGACATATTTTACCTGTAAGGTGCATTTATAGATTACAGTTTTTTTCAGTTAACTGAATATATATATTTATATGTATCTATATCTATATATATCTCTCTATATATATATATATATCTCCTGGTAACTTTAAATTCTAACTGCCGCTTATTTACAGAAGCTGTAGATCAAATACTTTCTATTGGAAGGTTTTGGTCTTAGTTACCGCTTAACTTTGTGTTGTTGTGGCTTTTTCTGGCTTTTTCAGTGAGACGGGATGTCCAAGAGGATGATGAAGAGGCGGTTCGTGTCAAGGAGCAAAGTATCCTGGAGCTGGGCACTCTTCTGGCCAAGACGGGACAAGCTGCAGGTGGCAGTCAACATTTTTAGGCAGATGCCTGTTATGGAAATTCTTTACTTTGTTCTGACACATCATCATCATTCTGCATGTTTTTTTAGAGCTTGGAGGCCTGCTGAAATTTGTGAGGCCTTTCTTGATCTCTATAAGCAAGGCAAAGGCAGCACGGTTGGTGCGCTCGCTCCTGGATCTATTTCTGGACATGGAGGCAGCCACGGGCCAGGAGGTTGAGCTGTGTCTGGAATGCATTGAATGGGCTAAAGCTGAGAAGAGAACCTTCCTCAGACAGGCCCTAGAGGTAAACATAATGAAACACAGCTGAGCATCAGCTTTGAACTGTCGGGATGATCAGAGCTACTACCCAAGCCAATAATTAATATAAAATGGGTAGTTCCAACTCTAAGATCTGATTGGATGCCATAAAAGAGCCTATATATGCAGAACTGTGACATCAAGTGAATTGTATATTACTGTACATTATTTAAAACAAAACCTTTAAAACATTTTATAAAAGCAATAAGCATTACATATGTTAGTGTTTTTGGGGCGTTGCATTTTCTTAAAACCAGCCACACCTCAAAACACGTATATATTCTTAATTAAATTAATTATTAAATTATCACTATTCCTTCCTATCCTATAATTTATCACTATTCCGTCCCTTTTTTTTTTTTTTTGTCAGGCTCGACTCATTTCACTCTATTTTGACACCAAGAGATACCAGGAAGCACTTCACCTAGGTAAGAATAATCAAATTTATGTTTATTTAATCATTAATGAATTTTTTTATTTGATTTTTTTTTTTCTCATTATTGTATGATTTGTAATAAACCAACATTGTATTCAGTTAGAAAATTATAATATATAAGCATTCTCTTTAGAGCTTTCTGACTTTTGGATCCCACTGTATAACTACATTATTTTTGTACTGTTATATTTTTGATGTAGTTGGAACTTTAAGATTAATATATTCTTTTAAGATTATAAGCTCTGTTCTTTCTCCTCAGAGTCCCAGTTGCTGCAGGAACTGAAGAAGATGGATGATAAAGCTCTGCTCGTTGAGGTCCAGCTGCTAGAGAGTAAAACCTACCACGCTCTCAGCAACCTTCCCAAAGCCAGGGCTGCCCTCACCTCAGCCAGGACCACCGCCAATGCCATTTACTGTCCCCCAAAGCTCCAGGCAGCTCTTGATATGCAGTCAGGCAAGTCTCACTTCTCTGTTTACAGATCTACAAGTGCGTTTGAGATTGGAAGTTTGCTTCTTATTGATAGGAGACTATTTCCCCCTTTCACTCTAGGTATTACCCATGCAGCTGAGGAAAAAGATTGGAAAACTGCCTATTCTTACTTCTTCGAGGCTTTTGAGGGCTACGATTCCATTGACAGCCCCAGGGCAGTCACTGCACTGAAATACATGCTCCTCTGCAAGATCATGCTCAGCTTGTAAGTGAGATAACCGCTTGCATTTTATCCCTGTTTTTGTGTGGGAGGCCACAGGATAATACAACAGTCATTGTGTTAGTTATACCAAGCACTGTTATGTAACGCAGACATACTAAGTAACACTTAGGCTTTCATTTCTTAAGTACAATCCATCTCCACGATGCATCGCCTACACTTAATGACTTGTGCAGCTAAAATACAGTGTAGCATGTATTTAAAAAAAACAAACACAAATTATATACTACTGTTCAAAAGTTTGAGGTTGGTATGAATTTCTTAATGTTTTTCAAAGAAGTCCCTTATACTCCTCCAGTCTGCATTTATTTTTTTTATTTTTTTTTATCAAAAGTACAGTAAAAACTAGTGATGCATACAATTTTTTTTTTTTTTATACAGAAGCACCGAAATTAATTTTTTCATTTACCTGAAAATCAAAACCAAAAATAGTTTAATAATTAATTAATCAAATGTATTTAATAATCAACACTCAAATGGAAGCTAAGTTGTAAACATTTAAATTGCACACAATGCAGTTTTTATATTAACTTTTTACTTATGTAAGAGATGATAATGGTCACAGAGCGCCTTCGGGTGACCGTTATGATTATTATCATTAGAATTAATATGCTACCTACAGTTGATTAATGAATATTTTTAAATCATCCCCTAAATTATCATCTCTTCCTTGCAGTGTTGTGAGTTAACAACAATGCCACATTAGTAAAACACTTTGCTGTTTGTAAAACACAATAAATTGAGTTAATGACTAAATAATATATTTAATAATAAATAATATAAAACAAAATTTTACCTTGTATAATTTAATTTAATTTAACAATTCATCTCTATAATACTCTCTCTCTATATTTTAATTTTTTAATCAAGTAATGATAAATAAAAAAAGGTAAAATTAGAATCAGCATAAAATAAATGTTTAAGTAGAAATAAGAGAGCTGCAAACTGCATCTCTTGTTTCAAACTCGTTTGCTCCCTCTCTAACGCGCGCTCTTAGTCCTTTCCGTGTTGGATTTTGGGGAAATAGTGCTTAGGATGTACGCTTGAAATTAGAGTGCATTGTGGGTATAAACGAGTGAATGAATGTAGGGAAAGAAGTTTAAAATGTGGACACCCGATGTAGTGGATAGGGAGCAGTTTCAGACACATCTATTGATATTGAACGGCTTTCCTGAAGTAACTAACATTACGTGGCATTGTTTACAAACTGTTTTACTGATGTCTTTCCATTGTTGAAACACTTATTGAGTGATTGATTATATGAGACATGATACATTTCAAAATAAAACTCAATTAAAAACATATTATTGTCAGCCCAGCCATAGCAGTTGTACAGTTTAACAGTTGTAACTTATCCATGTTGTGTGTATGAAATAGACACG
Organism: Elopichthys bambusa; assembly: GCA_037101425.1. Taxonomy (NCBI): domain Eukaryota; kingdom Metazoa; phylum Chordata; class Actinopteri; order Cypriniformes; family Xenocyprididae; genus Elopichthys; species Elopichthys bambusa. Next base: position 11,609,656 of record CM074449.1, read on the forward strand.
GAGAAGTGACACCGTTTTGGTCAACGATTTTGGCTCAACTTTTTGGTTGCCGATATTTTAGTGCATCACTAGAACAAATCATATTGTAAAATTTTTATTTAAAATGTTTACTTTACTAATATATTACTTTATATTATAGCATCATTACTCCAGTTTTCAGTGTCACATGATCCTTCAGAAATCATTCTAATATGCTTATTTGCGGTTTAAGAAACATTTTTGAAAAACTTTTGATCAATATAATGTATATAATGTGTCCCTGCTGAATAAAAGTATTCAATTGTTTTCTTCCAGGCCAGAGGAGGTACAGACCTTGATCAGTGGCAAACTGGCTCTGCGATATGCAGGGAGACAGGTAAGCTCATTAAAATTCCAGTGTCTTTTTATAGATGAAATTACTGCTTACAAACTAATGCTCTACAGAGGCAATTCATGATTTTTGTGCACCAGGCATTTATGTTCAACCATGTACTTTTAACAACCTGTTACACGTCTGACAAATCTTTTTTTGTGCTCATTTATAGTTATGCCCTGTCATTTTTGTTTTCTCCATCAGACCGATGCACTGAGATGTATAGCACAAGCCAGCAAGAACAGATCATTAGCAGATTTTGAAAAGGTGAGATTTTGACTGATGTCTGTATATATTTTTCAACGCACGTCTTTGATGTCATACTCAGCTTTCTGTTTGCTCTTTCACACATGAAGGCCCTGACAGAGTACAGTAAAGAGCTTAGGGACGACCCCATCATCAGCACACATTTGGCCAAGCTTTACGATAATTTGCTGGAACAGAACCTCATTCGGGTCATTGAGCCTTTTTCCAGAGTACAGGTAGTGTGTGTGTGTCTCTTACATAGATATTTTCAGCCTTAAGTGCATCGTTTATTTATTTGTTGTAAATATAATACTTCAGAAATTCAGGATTTGATTTAAAAAGGACCAATACACTTCTCTGACAACTCCAACAGCTTTTACTTAATTGTTAAAGTCATTTTTATGTCCTTATCTCTCTTTTCAAGATTACACATATAGCAGGTCTCATCAAACTCTCAAAGGTATGAACTGTTCTTTTCTTTTCATAAGCTTTTTACTCTCATACAGAGTATTGTGTATAGCTTTAAACTGATATTAGCTTAAGAAATCATAATGCTTTCAATGTCACCATTAACAAAAAAAATATGACAAAATATAAAATGAAACAATGGATACGCAAGCATTTATACAAGATCACTAAAATAAAATGCTCCGTCTGTTATTTGTTGTGGCATACAGGATGATGTTGAGAGAAAACTGTCACAAATGATCCTGGACAAAAAGTTTCATGGTAAATCTATTTTTTGTCATTATCTTTATTATCATTATTATTACTATTATTATTATTATTTTTTCTCTTTTTTTAAAAAAAAAATTGTTGCAGAGCGTTACAAAAAAATCACAGCCAGCCCAAGTAAAAATAAAAAATGTCAGAGCTGTGTTGTAATGGTGCTCACGGGTGACTGAAGTCCAGCCTGCGACCCCAATCCGATCCCATTTCCCCTCTCTTCTGTTCTTTTCTTGTCTCTTTCTGCACTATGTAGCTAAATTCATCTAATGAGAGTGAAAAAAATATCTAAAGCTGTGTTCTGGTCATTTTGAACCAGAGGGGATATTCTTTTCCCCCAAAATGCTAGTTAATGATTTTGAAATGGACTAAAACCTACTGACTTTGCTCACACAGAGTATAACAATTTCTGAAAAAATTTGATAATTTTTTTTATACAAAAAAAGTTGTATAAAATCAGATAAATAATGATGCCTACATTCAATCAGTTCCAAAAATAATGCCAAATGTGTGATAATTAAATGAATGCAGTATTTGGTGTTGATAGCATAATGAGTGATTTACGAGCAAGTCTGGTCATTTTTGACCAGGAACAACAAATTACATAAAGGATTTTCAGCACAGCACAATTCACTTGTTTGTCTGTTGGATTTGTACTATTGCAGGCATCCTTGACCAAGGTGAAGGAGTGCTCATCATATTTGAAGAGCCGCCTGTGGACAAGACTTACGAGGCAGCTCTAGAAACCATACAGAACATGAGCAAAGTCGTGGATTCACTGTACAACAAGGCTAAGAAGTTAACATAGGTGAGGTGTTAAATGTTCGTTTCTTCTGTCTGATTTTGTAAACATGTTTCTAATGCATTTTTTTGTTTTTCCTCTCCTGCAGAATAAACGACAGAAGCTGCTGCTGCGTGAAATGGTTGTATGCGTGTGAGTTTGCCTGTGTGTATGTGTGTATGGCCAACATGTGGAACTTTTTTTTCACAGCAAAAAGGGACAACATTGAGCAAGATCTACTTGTTCCCCAGTTGAGAGTTTTTAATGTTTTTCTTTTTTTTTTTCAAACGGACAATTTCATCTTTCTGATCTTCTGAATTTTTTTTTTCTTTTTTTTTTTCTTTTTTCTTCTTTTCTTCTCTGTATCTCTCAACGGCCAACACAGGCCTTCAGGGAATGTTGTACAACTACAATAAAATCCTAAAATGTCATAGAAATGTATAGCTCTTCTACATTTAAAGTTTTTTAATTACAGCAACTTTGTGATACAGACTCCTGGTTTCGGTTATCAGAGGTTCATCAGTTGTTTGCAGTAGTGCATATCTTTTTTCTCAATTTATGGATGCACATTTTATCTGATTGTTGTAAGTGAGAGATTTAAAGGAACTTGGCTGTAATCAAGAGGCTCTGTAATAAGCACAGTTGCCAATCATATTACTACACACACTATAAAATTATTTAGTATGATCAAGGTATTGTTTGCTGTTTACTTTTGCAGTATACCGTCTTTACGATTTTGTATTTACAGTGTACTGTTTGCCAAGTTAGGGTGGTTATATTAAATGGCCCAGTCCTACAAAGGTTTTAGTCCTCTTTGATTAAAAGATCCTTTTCCCACTGCACTGAAGTTTATTCTTTTATCGTTCGTTCATTCATTTTTTTTTTTTTCCACGATCAGTAACTCAATGCAAACTTCATTTCTAGTTTGCCAGCAATAGACCATAATATAAGTTATATACCCACAATATTGTTGTTATTTTACATTTCATTGTTTTGTAAATTTTATCGATTTTCTTGTAAATGTATACTTTCACACATCCTTTGCAAAAATATAATTTATGTTCTCATTTATTCTGTTTAGTGTGCAATTATAAAAAATTATTGTGGGAGAATGGTGTTTTTAAATGACTTTTTAAAGTCCAGTGTTAATTTGAGAGCTTCCTGCATGTGATTGTGATTGATTGATTTGTAGTGGCAGCCTAGCATTGATCATTTGAAAATTTAGTGAGACACTAAACACTTTGGAAAGTAATGTTTTTTTGTTTTGTTTTTTGGGTCCACAAATGTCCGCTGTCCAAAGCTCAAATTCAAGCATTGAAATCTTGGTATAGGCAGATTACAGTTTGAGGAAAGTGACTTTGTTTTATTTTTGTATGAGTTGGCCTGTTCACTAATTAAAATGTTTTGATTACATTTACTGGTTTTGAGGGAAATTATCCTTATATCTTGTGTGTACACGAGTATAAATACAGGGCAGTTTCCCTTTATGTGCACGTTTTGCAGTGTGTTTTCTTGTGATGGAAGTAATTGCAGATATTTTCACATTAAATACATCAAGACAGAGTACTAAATCACAAGGACATTTGTTCATGAGAACTATAAAATTATCAAAAATATTGTTGCTGAGGTTGAAACAATGTTATGTACATCCCTTTCAAATAGAAAAACAATAACCACATAATTTATTAGATTCTCAAATTAGTTATTTATTTTTTTCCCACTGGAAAACTTGTCAGTTGTATAACTCTCTCTTTAAGATTAAACTAGCTCACATGACTATATTTGATAACGATATAAAAGCTTAAAGCAGAAGACTTAAGTTCCATTTTAGGTAAGTATTGGTTTGTATTTCTAGTTAAAAGATTTATTATGGCAACAGAGGACAGACAACTGATTAGACTAAAAATATAATTACACTAAATTATCACAATAATTATAACAACAACAACTGAACAACCTAACTAGCTGGGTGAATAAGTGTACATTTCTCTTGTTCCATATTACAGTTTGTTTTAATGAACCTCTACATTCTCATAATTTGAACAGGTTGGGTTTGCTTAAAATAAATAAATACACGTATAATACAACCCAGCCCTTTGTTTATATGAATGTGGATGGTAAACCTTTATTTTGAAATAAGGCGAAATCCTTAGGTAGCTTAAACCTACCTTTATTTTTTTTCGAACACAGATTTATTAATTAATATAATTAAATATATATATATATATATATTCCGTCACAGAATACACCAATACACAGTGGCATCCGGTCTGTCTAAATATGCTAGACTTTTATTTTGACACTCTAAACGTATAGTGTGTGACAACGTTCTTGCGGATGCTTTCACACTGAATTTATATAGGGCAGTTAAGTAGACAAACATTGAGTGAATCGAAACCATACACGTGTAATGTTGATGCACGCAGACAAGTATATTCATTAAACATGACTGTACAACGACGAGTAATCAGTAAAAGTCCAGAAAGTAGCGCCATTGAAAAGAAAATTAAGAGGTAATGATTTTCAATTTCTGAAACTTTATGAGCTCACATTGATTTTGCATTGCTGCAATTAATGAGTGATGCTGCTTCACATCCTCGTTTACATGCATAATACTCCCTGCATAATGCAGAATAAATGTATATGTCTCTTGTTTCTTTCGTTGTGTAATCTGACTATCGAATGGATGAAGGAAACGCACACCTGACAGTCCATCACACCTGTGTTCTTAGACTGTATTTATAATATGGTGTGTGTTCATTCAGGGGAAATGCGCAGAGACAGGCCTCCTCTTGGAGAGGTAACGTGTCCACGCTGTTGCTGTTGATAGGAGTCACTGGACTACTGAGCTGGATATATTTCACATGGACTGATGACTTCACACACACTTTGGTTTCAAGAGGCGAGGTCCTCACTCAGCCCAGAGTGTTCACTGTTGAGTGCTCTGAAGACTACAAGAAGTACAAGATATTCCCAGGTATGTAGGTGGTTCTTCCATCCACTCAAAGTGCAGACTACATTGAAAACTTTATAGGAAATTTCTACTTTGGTTTTGGTGTGTATTTCTGTTTTTTATAAATTTTACATGCAAATTTGAAATAACAATGACGTTATTGTGGAATTTGCATAATGAATTGTAATTGGTCTTTTTATATATTTACATATTCCTGTCACTCACACAACTCTTGTGTCCTGTGAGTAGCAGTTCTGTGGGTGTTGATGGAAACCTTGTTGATGCCAGAGATCAGAGAAGAATGTTCAGGCTGGTTCGAGCTGATAGACAGGCAACAGTAACTCAAATACCCACTCATTACAACCAAGGTTTGCATAAGAGCATCTCTGAACGGGAATGCACAACATTTCAAACCTTGAAGCAGATGAGCTACAGCTGCAAAAAACCACACCGGGTGCCAGTGCCACACCTGTTAGATAAGAACAGGAAACTGAGGCTACAATTCACACAGGCACAACAAAATTGGAGTGCAGTCAGCAAAAAATAAATAATCTGAAGCAACTGCTTGATGCTGTCATGTCAATATGGACCAAAATCTCTGAGGAATGTTTCCAGCACCTTGTTGAGTCTATGCCACGAAGAATTAAGGCAGTTCTGAAGGCAAAAGCAGGTCCAACCCGGTACTAGCAAGGTGTACCTAATAAAGTAGCCAGTGTGTTTTTTTGCACTCCTACGTGCATGTGAAGATAATGTCTTTATAACATTTTTTTTTTTTTTTTTTTTTTTTTTAAATCTAAACGCTAATTTTGTTTTTGCATATCTGATTTATTCAAAAGAATACATTCTTTGGTCACTTTAAGCTTCTGTCACCTTATTACTAATAGCTTGGGTTTGTGGCTGGTGGGATTTATGAGCCCAGCTATTCTTTACTATTTGGATCTTTGTTCCAAAAATTCTGTGTAACATAACTAGGGCGACCTTTGAACTAATACACATTGCTGTATCAGAGGAAATCTGCTCCCAAACAACTTCTAGGAGTAGAAAGCTTTGCTTGAACAAAGTCAGCACCTGTGCATTCCATTGGTGTAAATCATAAAGTTAGATATTTGGTAGGAAGCCAGAGCTGTGATTGACAGTCTGAAGCCTCCCACATAGGACTCATTACCGAACCTCACACCAGCTTCAAAAAGCTGCAGGCCTCTCAAACAAAACAAGTGCTGGGATTAACAAGCATTCCCTTGGCTCTAGTTCATCCCGCTGTCTTTATGACAGGCATAAATAAACTCTGGGAAAGAGACAATATATTCAGGATAATATGTTGTCCCAAAGCTAACCGTAGCCATTTCGCTGTTAGGTCTTAAGAATTCCTCTAGGAAATCCTACTGGATTCTCCCAAGTGGCATATGAATCTATGCCAAAATACTGTATACTGTGGAATTTGATTGGACTTAGAGCCTTGTTGTGAATTGAACACCCCACTGTGAATGTTGCCTGACCAAAAGTGCTTCCTCTCTGAGAGGATGCTGGAATAAACTTTAGAGTCATTATGCAGTACATTTTGCAAGGCAAGCTGCCTCACTGAATGTGTCATTGAATATGCAGTTTGAAGAGAAAATTTGGCAGAGGCGTAGAGCCAGTTACTTTAATCGGTGTCATAATTAATGAATCTGTATGAAAGGCTAATGCATTCTGTCCTCAGGTTGCACCCCAACAAAATGCGGCAGAGCTATTTCAGACAGTGTGGTGACTTTGGAGGAGGCACAGAAGCTTAGAAGGTACACATGCACACAGACATACTTCAGAGATATACACTATCATTCAATAGCTTAGATTTTTAAAAATGTTTTTGGAAGAAGTCTGTTATGCTCACTAAGGCTGCAAAAATACAAAACAAAATAGTTAAATATTGTGAAATATTACTACAATTTAAACTGTGTTCTATTTTTATATATTTAAAAAGTAGTTTATTTCTATTTTCTACGGAGCCCCTAAAGGGACATGGTGGTGGAAAAATATATTTCACTGCTTTTGCATTCCCCTGAAAAAATTTGTGTTTGCTTGTGAAATCTTTGCATTGCCTCGCAAAATCTTTGCATTCCCTCGCAAAACGTTTGCGTTCCCTCAAGTTTTTTTTTTTATAAGCTAACATTTTGAAAGCAAATGGAAAGTTTCTCAGCAAAACATTTGCAAAAACAACGCAAAAGCATTTACATATAATTTTTCATCTATCTAATTTTTTTCAACACCATGTTCCTTAGGGGATTCATATATTTCTGTGATGGCAAAGCAGAATTTTCAGCATCATTACTTTACGGTCATCAGTGTCATGTGATCCTTCAGAAATCATTGTAATATGCTGATTTGGTATTCAAGTAATATTTCTCAGTATTATCAATGTTGAAAACAGTTGTGCTGCTGAATATTTTTTGTGTGGAAATCATGATACTTTTTTTTTTTTTTTTCAAGATTCTTTGATGAATAGAAAGTATTTATTTGAAATAGATTTTTTTTAATAACATTAACGCCCATTCACACCAAGGACGATAACTGTAAAGATAAAGATATAGTTCTAAAATCGTTCTAGATAGTATAGCAGAGTCCACACTTCAACTATAATGATAATGGCGCAAGAAACGATATTGTTGGAATCACTTTGAGAACGATTCTTTCCAGCTGATGAACGATAAAAACATTGACAGCCAATCAGAATCCATCCTGCTTTAAAGAGCTTGGGAATTTAAAGTGGTAAATGACAAAACTGCAGCGCGCTTATAATAAGCAGAGTGGTGTGTGGGCGCTAATATAGTTATGGTTATCAGTTGTATTTATAGTTATCGTTCTTGATGTGAATGGGCCTTTAGAAATGTCTTGTTGTCATTTTTGATTAATTGAATGTGTCCTTGCTTAATAAAACTATTAATTTGTTTTAAAAGAAGAAAAAAAACTTACTTATGGTAGTTTACATGCATAAATACATGTGTTTCTTCTTATTCCACAGGTTAGCTGAGAGGGGGTTATCACTTGCTGGCTCAGATGGTGGTGTGAGTAGACACTTCATAGGTCTGCATCTGTGTTCAAAAGTAGTTGCATGTTGGTCTATCAAGGAAGCAGCTGCTTGAGAACACAAGAGGGCAGTACATACTATGGTTGTGACTTCTAGCTGGAATTCAAAAGCAAACTTCTTTTCCATCATGTGTCTATATGGCACCATATTGTTTATATGATTGAGTTTCTACAGGAAAGCACTCTCATTAAGAGTGCAATTGAGAATTCACATTCAACGGGTGGCAGATTCTGGAAGGAACTGTCATGTGTTTGATGGGAACAGCGTGTGACATTGCCAGTGGTTGTTGAAATCGCATTTTACCTTTGTAACGGATTAAGCTCAGCTAACCAGTGCATCACTCTGCGGCTTAATGGTAAAATATTTGAAAAGATCATAGTAGAAAAGTACACGTGGTGTCGAGACCTGAACCATATTGTAAAATAATTCACCAGATACAATTTAGAGTGAATATAAGGTCCAGTATTTCTTAAAATATCACAACCCCTCTTATAAAAGTCATCTTAATGTGAAATATTTAAGCAGCTAGAGTTTGATTGTTTTCCTAAAGTGATTTGTTGATGACCACCTGCTTTAAAATACACTAAACACAGTGACATTGTGAAATATTATTAAAACAATTTCTATTTTAATATATTTTTTAAATGTATTTGATTTCTGTGATGGCAAAGCTGAATTTTTAGCAGCCACTACTCCAGTCTTCAGTGTCACGTAATCCTTCAGAAATCATTCTAAAATGCTGATTGACTAATAATATGACTAATATTTTTGTGGAAACTGTTACAAATATAATTATGAATATAAAGCACAAAAAAGCAGCATATATTTGAAATATAAATCTTCTGTATAATACTTACATTTACTGTCACGTTTGATCATTTTAATGCATCCTTGCTGAATAAAAGTATGCATTTCTTTAAAAAAAAAAAAAAAATCTTACTCATCCCAAACTTTTGAATGTTGGTGTTCAAGCCTTTCACCCAAATTGTTATGCTGATAATATAATTTTTAATTATACACTTCATGTTACTTTAGAAAAATGCAACCCCTCTTATATAAGGACCATGGATTACTTTTATTATTTTTACTTTATGATGTGTTCGCTTTATTTTGACTGCAGTGGATTACACAGAGAATATCTGATACCGTATAATGTTACATAAAAAGAACTTTGAAGGTAGAAACCTAGTCTGGGATCTTCTCAGGCAAAGAGGCCTTTTATAGTGTGTAACCAGTAAACTAAAAGAGTGTATAACCGAGGGTCCTGCTGAGTTTTTAAGAGCAGATCAGCCCCATCATGATGATTTATGAAGTGTGCGTAGACAGAGAGCAGGGAATACCAGGCCTGAGAGGAGTCCATCTGTTGACCTTATGATGAAGCACGAATAACAACAACCTCAGCTGTACAGTCCAGCTCTTGGGTAGTTGCAAGACCTCAGTGGTTGTCTTTGGATTTTAGTCAGACCAGAGACGCTAGGGAAAGCTGTGCTTTTTTCTCAAATATTGACTGTGTTTCCACTGTCTTTTTTCTGTTCATTTTTGTTGTGTACAGGCCTCCATCCTGGATCTTCATTCTGGGGCATTGTCGATGGGGAAGCAGTTTGTAAATATCTATAGGTGAGTGTTCCGTATCGGCAAATGACAGGAAGTTGTCTCCACCTGAACTTCAGCAACAGTTTGATCTGTCCGAATCACAGCTTTATCAGATGTCTTGAGGTGCGTTTCATGTGCACATCAAAGTATACCCCTGGGCCTGAGGAGCTGAACAAAAATCAGTGGCGGCAATGAATGTCTTTCTAACTTCGATTGTGAAAGATTGTGTTTTTATCTCTTACACCTGGAGATTTTCCTCATGTCTTTTTATGAGGTTTACACTTTGGTGCCCACACAAAGGCTGGTACTGTGCTGGCAGTTAACTTGTACAGCTGGCATGTGTTGGCACGCTTGTTGTGACATTTTGGTCCTCTGTGTGTGTATCTATTGCTGCTTGCATTTTGATGTGGAAGTAGTATTTCAGTATTTAAATGGCTGGCATCCTACAAGTGTTCAAGGTGGTGTGTTTGATATTGGTTTTTATTTTTATCTCAAATCAATCCATCTGCTTTTTCATCCACAGATATTTTAAGAATGAGATAAGGGATGTTTTCACAGAAGAAGATTTTGAACTGTACAGGTGAGTGATGTGGAAATGTTTGAAGCATTTCTTTTGACTAAAAATCTATTAATGCAAATCATTCAGTTCTCAAACATTGGCCAACATTAGTCTCTTTTATTTATTTGTTTTATTATTTTTTAAATTGTATTTTTATATTGTTTTATTTTGAAAATAATTTGTATTTTTTTTTAATTTAATTTAATTTTTTTAGCTGTGCCACTTTAACTATACACATGCAGAAAGACCTCTTCAATCATTGCATTGGGAATCATCCAGGTTTTAATCCATTAGCATTTTTATGACAATATGTCAAGTTAAAAATAGTTATACATTTTTGAACACAGGAATGTGTCGGGTAAACCTAATTTTTCTTAATGATTAGTCAGCTAGTCTTTTTGGCAGCCCACCAACTAGTTGGTTTTGAAAATCTGTGGTTTTGTAATCCCTATTATGGGTATGGATGGATAAAAGTACCACAAGCTGATGTCAACTATATAAAGAAATTTTATGTGCTCCGTTTTAAACCAGAGATGTCCGTGGCCGAATTCAAAAGGCGATAGCTGAGACGTTTGGTCTGGACTCCAAACAGATGTACCTCACCAAGCCCACCTTCTTCTCTCGCATCAACAGCACCTCTGCCAAAACCACTCATGATGAGTACTGGCACCCACATATCGATAAGGTAATACGCACATCCAAGAAAACATTTAACTTCTAGCTTTTAAATCATATCTTAGGAATGTTCAAGAACTTCTAATGTTTACTCTATGACCAGTGTTCTGAAACTGCCAATCACATTGGTTCCCTCAGAACAAGGACCAAAAATATCTCCATGCGCAATGGCCCAGATGTTTTGAACTAGCTTTAATAGGCCTTATTATTGCAAAGTTGACATTTATAAATAAATAATGTTTCACGTCAAATTAGTTCAGTGACTTGAAATAAAGCAGAACTTTAAATACTTGTCTAAAGAGGCAAATCTTTAAAGCAAACACAAAGGGATTTGGATATGAATAATGGAACTAGATTAATATTATATTCATGATGTAACCACACATCAGCTAATTAATACAGATATGAAATTAATTGGCACTCAACCCCAATTACTGGCGTATGGGAGATCCCCACAGTCCCGTAGTGCCCGGCTTCATGAACCATTTATATAATAGTTGAATTTGATTTTAAAGTGGCAAATATACTTGGTGTTTACACAGACTTTTAATGCTGCACAGATCACACGCTGTATTGTTGATTTATTGATTTGCACAGACATATGCTGATTGATGTGACATTTATGCTTTCTAAAAGACTAACTTGAAACGTTAACAAAAAATATTTCAGAACTGAACTGGAAAAATAAAAAGAATATTATTTAAGAGAGGTCTAAATTGCCCCCAAAAAACATTACTGTCCGTCTTAATCAGGTACAATTACAAATATAGCTGTAAGCAGCAGTTATTTGGGTTCGAGCGCTTTAAGGCTTTTAAGCTCATGTGTAAAAGGTTACTGTTTTATTTAGAAAGCCTGTAACCACCTAGACTATAAATAGAAGAGACCATTTATAGCCAATACAAGTAATTTACTAAGGAAATATGTTTTTTTTTTAAAGCTTTTTAACAGTTATAGCAACACCTATGGCCCGATCTACATAAAAGCTTGCATGCTTCTTTAGAATCATATGTCGCATATGCTCACTTAATTTCCTGAAGTTCTGAGTTTTTGTTTAGGACTCAAAGGCTTTTGTGTATTCTTGACCATGCTCGTTTTCTAGATGACCCTGTTATGGCTATCCAAATGCTATGGTTCAACTTTTTTTTTTTTTTTTTTTTGGTTAGTTGTTGACCTAGACTAGAAGGTCCAGAGAGTTGTCCTACATTGGTTTTATCAAGGTTGAGTGAAAAACCTAGGACTAGTTTGCGAAAGTAGGTTTTTCAAATAATCTCCGATATTTAATGAACAACTTGATTGACAGCAGTGGTTCTAGAGGCAAAGTTGTTCAGAATGAGGAGATCTATCTCATGGTATAAGTATGGTGTGCATGTGTGAAAAATCGTGTAGTATACAGTAATTTATACGCTTGAAAATCACGACGGCGCCCCTTGGTGGCCAATTTCTTTCAAATTTCTCTGACCTCGAGGGCCATGAGTCAAACAGGGCTATAAGTCAAAAAGGGCCAGCAATTGTTGTTCCGATTGGCCTCTGTTAACCTTATCTAACAGGTGCTCAAACTTCATTGGCCAGCAGCGGCCGTGGTTTTTGAGATGCACAAATGTCCATATAGACCATCATGGCACCTTGGAAAAAAGACACTGCATGGCAGTTTTCAAGTCAATCGGACTGACTGTTGCATAGCTATAGCCGCTTTCGTGTTCTTTTCCTTTTATGGCACCTCCAAGTGGCCAGTCGCAACATCCTTTTTCACATGACCACAGACTGAGCCCGTACATTAGTGTACCCATTTTGGTGTAGTTATCTCATTCTGTTCAAGAGTTACAGCTGTTTTAGTAAAAGTGGCCAACGTTTTGGCGTCCAGTTGCGAACTTGAATGGAATTTTCGGCATGTTTTGTAATGTTATTGACATTCAGACTCCAGCGAAATTTTTCTGCACAGGTTTGGTTCAGATCGGGCGAAAAAACCTAAGACTTTTGTACATTTTGTATGTTTTGTTTGTCTTGAGCCACTGATTTCAATGATATAAGACACTTGAGTCAGCGCCTGATGATTTAGGAGTTATGAGTGATTTTGTACTTTTGATCGCTGTAGCGCCACCATCAGGCCGATCGGGGTGGCTACTACCATCCCTCAAAGTTTCTTTGCAGCTTTGTCTCTACAACTTATGGTTTGGTCTACCCAATCACTTTTAGGGCAGAATGATGATCTTTGAAAATCCTAACAATTCCAATAGGGTTTCAGCACTACGCGCTTGAATCCTTAAATACTCGTGCATAACGAGCCCCAGGAGGGGCCAATACTTGCGGTACGCCACTGGCTCATGTGGTTTTAGCATATTTGAGACTATTCTCTGAATTTCTCATGCATAAAGATGGGAGTACTCAGCAATATTTGCACCCAAACCAATATTTGTTACAGCATGTTTAGGACCTGAACTCTTTATTAGGTCAGACGCTTTTATCCCAACAACATTGCCTTTAAAAGACATGATTTATTTTTGAAACAAAGCGTAATGTTCCTACATCACTTTCTAGCTGTTGAAATGAGGTCTTGAGGGGATCTAAAAACAAGTTCAGGTTCATTTATGTCTGGTCTTAAGAAGTACCTTTGATCTCTGAGTTGGTTGTGCGTTTATGAATGTGACCATCAGGGTGATTTAATCAAAGTGATCATTTCATTTCGCAGGCAAGGTTTACGTGCTTGGCTGTAATACATCAGAGGAGTAAACTGCTTACATTGAAGATAAATTGCTTTTGTGTTTTGGATTTCTTCATGTTGCATGAGAGGCAAAAAGATAAACAGATTGAGAAGGTCATTGTAGTTTGTAGCTGCACCTATTGGTTTGTTTTTGCAATGTAATTGTCCCCATTGCGTCATCATCTGTCATTTGCTTATACAATTTTACAATTCACTTGAATCAGCTCGTGTTTAGATAGAAATGTATTACGCCACAGCGATAATGTGCTGTTTTGGTGGGGTTTGTCCATATGAGTTGTGGGATGATATTTTGGCATTGGTAAAATAATAAAAACAAATAAGCGTCTCAAATGCTGAATGTACTCCCTCTGTGGTAGGTGTGTGGAATATTCCTCATTAATCTGTCTTTGAAAAACCACTGGAAACAACATGCCGTTGCCAGAATACTGCCAGCCTTGAACCGTAGATTAGATTAAAGTAGTTAAAAGTGTGATCCGACATGCCGAGAAGTGACGCCTGTGTGGTTTGGGATCACTAAAGAGATTCCCCTCATAAAGCAGAGCAGAGTTTAAAGTCCCAGGGATGCTGTTAAATTCTACCACTGTTTTTCCTTAAGCCAGGAAATCTTAGGCTTTCCTTTTTTTGAGAGAGAGTTTTTACTTGTCTACATTATAAAATTTGCAGCAATTAAAAATGAATTGATGAATGAATCTGTCAATCAACAGAGATTATAATTTTTTTTTTTTTTTAAGACAACCAAAAACCCAATAACACATCATGAGGTCATGATCAACTTGGTTCTCCCCATCCAACTAAGATTAATTATTAAAACATCTTAATTAATGTTTCAGGCTCATGCTGAGATTTATTTATTTATTTATTTATTTACAGAAAATAAATATTCACGTATAAAATATGCTGCTTTTTTTTTTTTAACAGGAGACTTATGGATCCTTTGACTACACATCTTTGCTCTACTTGTCTGATTATGGTTTGGAGTTTGGTGGCGGACGGTTTGTCTTCATGGACCCGAATAGCAACAGAACGGTGGAGCCAAGGGCTGGTAAATACACAATGTCACACACATCATTGGGACTTGTATAAAAGCATGAAAGTAATGAAATGTGTTCAAGCAAGATAAGGATTTAATTATGGCTGTCAGTTGATTTTAAAAATTAAATTATAATCTGATTAATTAAATTAATCATGTATATCTATATATTTAATGAGAAATGCCCCAAAATGAAGATCTCAATTACTGTGGTAGATGAGTACAGAATTTAAATGTATATTAAAGTCAGAATATGGCTGGTTTTATTTTCATATTATTGAAAATAAGCCATTTAATGACCTACAACAATCAGTTTCGTCATCAAGTCAGTCTGTCCAAGGTAGATATATAGAGGCCAAACAATGCATTGCATCTTATTTTAGCATATGGCACATTATGTCAACTTTAAACTTTTAAAAACGTATTTTGCTGCCCCTGTTCTGTAGTACTGTGTTCACCTCTTTTTGAACTGTAAATGTGGTCTGTTAAAGGGTTAGATCACCCAAAAATGAAACTTCGGTCATTAATTACTCACCCTCATGTCATTACAAACCCGCAAGAACGTTAATCTTCGGAACACAAATTACGATATTTTTGATGAAATCCGAGATCTTCCATAGAAAACAGTGAAATTACCACATTCATGGTCCAGTGAAGTACTAAAGACATTGTTAAAATAGTCAACGTGACTACAGTGGTTTAACCTTAATGTTACGAAGCTACGAGAATACTTTTTGTGCGCAAAAACAAAACAAAAATAAAGACTTTATTCAACAATTTCGTCTCTGCCCTGTCAGTTTCCTACACAGTTGGCCAATATAGTGTCGGTGTTTGGACATAAACACGGAAAAGCTGAACTGCGTAGAGACGAAATTGTTAAATAAAGTCATTATTTTTGTTTTTGTGAACAAAAAGTATTCTCATTGCTTCATAACATTAACGTTGAAACACTGTAGTCACGTTGACTATTTAAGTCTTTACCACTTTTCTGAACCTTGAATGTGGTAATTTCACTGCTTTCTATGGGAGATTAAAAAGACCTCTCGGATTTCATAAAAAAAATCTTAATTTGTGTTCTGAAGATGAATTAAGGTCTTACGGGTTTGGAATGACGTGAGGGTGAGTAATTAATGACAGAAATTTCATTTTTTAGGTGAACTAACCCTCTAAGTCTGTAGTAAATTGCAGATTATTGGCATTAAGTTTTTTTTTTTAACATCTTTTTTTTTAAATAAATATTTGTACTTATTAATAGACTAGCAATTGACTAGCCTTTTACTTTTTTACAAAAAAAAAAAAAAAAAAAAATCTGTTTTAAATAAATGCTGTTCCTGAAGGATCATGTGAAGACTGGAGTAATGGCTGCTAAAAATTCAGCTTTGCCATTAATAAATTACATTTTAAAATAGTTATTTTAAAACAGTTGTTTTAAATTTTAATAATGTTTCACAATATAAGTCTTTATTGTATTTTTTAAATAAATGCAGCCTTGGTGACCATGAAGGGACTTCTTTCAAAAGCATTAAAAAAACCCAAACCTCTGAACGGCAGTCTATGTTAATATAAATTAAACATGTATTAAATATGTATGAAAATGCTTAAAGGTAAAATCTACATTGTTGGATTTACACCTAATGCCCACTGGCAATAGTTCCTGTGGCTCCTGAGTATTCATACGACCTCTTGCCAGACATGTTATGTCTGCTTATATTAAGATCAGTTATGCTGTGCCTAATGCAGAAAATAACGTGCATTATAGAATGTGTAACGTTAAGTTTCCGTTCTTTGAATTCTATTGGTAGGGGAAACTGCAACTTAAAGTAGCAATAAGTGTACTTCATGTAGGACGACACAATGGTTAACTACTAAAACCAGTTGCATAATAAATCTGTCATGAAGATACACTGCAGGTACTGCGTGTAAACTTTATGAGGTTATTAATTGGCACCGCCGAGGTTCTTTCGCACACATTTTCTGAATCATGTAAGTGGTTCTGCGGTTGCACTGAAGTGCAAAAGAATTAGCAATAATTATCACTTTGTATGCCACCATGAAGTAATATGAAATTTCGCTGAGGCTCTCTCCTCTATTGCAATTACAGCCACACTCCAACCCCTCTTTATGACTTGTTTTACATACCTGTTGCATGGACTAATTGTTTTGTTTTCTCAGCCTGGCATTTTGATAATGTCCCATGATGACGTGATCCATGAATAGCTGCCTGATTATTTGGTCTGCACGGAGAAGCTGTTATTTTGACTTGAGAATGTGAATTCATTTACCTTTCAGCTCTTTATTAGAATCTGACACTTTCGAGTGGATAATGTCTGCTATTTTCCAAGGTGCACTCGGTGGCGTCATACAATGATGATAGAAACTATCAGGCTGCTTTCTTTAAAACCTGCCCCCACATATCCCCACTACGCCGGTGAGAGGTGTTTTGCCATGTAGCGTGACATTTGATCATGGAGTGCTCCCTGAACCCATTGAAGATTGATGGCAGGTGACTGCAGATAAGATATGCTTTTGTACGTGCATGTACAGGGGTTGAACAGCCATTGTTTTAGGGATTTATATAATTTGTTTAGGCTACAGGGAAAAACAAAATATATATATTATATATTTATAAAATATTTATATTATATAGTGTCACTAAGCTGATGTTCTATACATGTATGTATGTATGTATGTATGTGTATATATAATATATATATATATATATATATATATATATATATATAATTATGTGTGTATATGTATATCTTTATATTTACTCTTTATATACACTATATTGCCAAAAGTATTGGGACACCCCTCTAAATCATTGAATTGCAGACTGCTTCTACAAACATTTGTGAAAGAATGGGTCGCTCTCAGGAGCTCAGTGAATTCAAGCGTGGTACTGTAAGTCCATTCGTGAAATTTCCTCACTACTAAATGTTCCACAGTCAACTGTTAGTGGTATCATAACAAAGTGGAAGCAATTGGGACAGCAACTCAGCCACGAAGTAGTAGGCCACGTAAAATCACAGAGCAGGTTCAGCGCATGCTGAGGCGCACAGTGCGCAGAAGTTGCCAACTTTCTGTAGAGTCAATAGCTACAGACCTCCAAACTTTGTGTGGCCTTCAGATTAGCTCAAGAACAGTGCGTAGAGAGCTTTATGAAATGGGTTTCTATGGCCGAGCAGCTGCATCCAAGCCTTACATCACCAATTGCAATGCAAAGCGTTGGATGCAGTGGTGTAAAGCACACCGCCACTGGACTCTAGAGCAGTGGAGACATGTTCTCTGGAGTGACGAATCACGCTTCTCTGTCTGGCAATCCAATGGATGAGCCTGGATTTGGTGGTTGCCAGGAGAATGGTACTTTCCTGACTGCATTGTGTCAAGTGTAAAGTTTGGTGGAGGGGGAATTATGGTGTGGGGTTGTTTTTCAGGGGTTAGGCTTGGCCTCTTAGTTACAGTGGAAGAAACTCTTAATGCTTCAGCATACCAAGACATTTTGGACCATTTCATGCTCCCAACTTTGTGTACAAAGCAAGGTCCATAAAGACATGGATGAGCGAGTTTGGTGTGGAGGAATTTGACTTGACCGAGTCCTGACCTCAACCCAATAGAACACCTTTGGGATGAATTAGAGCGGAGACTATGAGCCAGGCCTTCTCACCAACATCACTGCATGACCTCACAAATGCAAATGGTATCACAGAAGAATGGTCAAAAATTCCCATAAACACACTCCTAAACCTTGTGGAAAGCCTTCCCAGAAGAGTTGAGGGGTGGGCCAACTCCATATTAAACCCTATGGATTAAAAACGGGACGTCTTTAAAGTTTATGTGAACGTAAAGGCAGGCGTTCCAAAACTTTTGGCAATATAGTGTATATAGTGTCACTGAGCTGATGTTCTAGGCTTAAAATACTCATAATGCATTATTCATCAGACCCCAATGTTTTCAGCTTTGTATTTCTCCCTCCCATCATGCCCCGTCTCCAGCAAGGGTGATGAGTTTTGAATGCCTGCCTCCAGTTTTAAATGAATTAGGATACAGCGCGTTAGATAGAGCAGCTGGAACGTGTTCCTGTTCACTGGGTGGCAAAAGCAGTGTGCTCTGTCAGTGTGTTGATTATCCATCAGGTGTGGCTGATGAGCCCTGATCTTCGCTAAGGTAATTATTACTCTGATGGATAACTCTGTCGAACAGGCTGTAATTATAACTAGACTGACAATCAACCTCCCTCTTCCATGATGGATGCGGGGAGGAGAGATATTGGCCTGTTGAGATGCACAGCGTTAAACACGAGAGGAGGACAGAGGTGAGATGAGGAAGGGGAAGGGTGCTGTTACAGACATAGGAAGAATGTGAAAGATGACGTCATATTAGAAGATGAGATTGGGTGGAAAAAAGCACTTTATTTTTGTCTCACTGGGAAAATTGTTGCCTGGCGCTGGATGAATCCTCTCAAATCAGGAGATGCAGCTGTGATCCCAGAGTCACAGAGGAGCAATATGCTCTTGGCCCAGTGAGCGCCTCATACGGTTAGAACCAGCTGAGGAGTTTGAAGGAGGCAACAGGTGCATTTTTATTGTCAGGTGGAAAAACAAAGGCCTTTTTTTTTTTTTTTTGCTGTGCCCATGTCTGTGCTGGCAGACGAAAGGAAATGGGTGCAGTTTTAAGATGTGTGACAGTGTTTTGATGTGTAAATATAGGAACACTTTATAATGTCGTTGAAGACATTGAAACGGTGAGATACAATAGCTATCCGTCATGTTATGACTTTATAGTATGCATTTAAAGGTTATAATGTTAACTATAATTTCTTACATAGAAATTTTTGCATTTGACCTATTTAGTTCACCCAGAAATTAAAATTCTGTCATCATTTACTCACCCTCAAGTTGTTCCAAACCTGTATGAATTTCTTTCTTCTGCTGAACACGAAAGAAGATACTTTGAAGAATATGGGTAACCAAACAGTTATTGGACCCCACTGACTTCCATAGTATAAAAAACTTACATTATTCGACATTATAATAACGACATTATTCAGAATATCTTCTTTTGTGTTCAACAGAAGAAAAAAAAAAATCATCATACATGTTTGGAACAGCTTGAGGGTGAGTATATGATGACAGAATTTTCATTTTTGGGTGAACTATCCCTTTAAGGCAAGTCTGTTCACTCTGCGACCAAAACAGTTGGTCATGATAAAGTTTCAATAACATTTTAAATAGGGAATAATATCTGACAACATGCAGACACTTCCATTTCTACATTATATTGAGAATTGCATTTTGTCCCATTAATTTTTCTACAAGTGACCTTTTCCAGCTTCCCCCCCCCCCCCAAATGTTTCTGGAAGAGACCTAAATGTAAACAAACTAGATAATAGACTAGATCATGTGCAGCTTTTTTCTTGTTGATGAGGGAAATAAACGTCTTTTTTTTTTTTTTTCTGTCAATTTTTTTCACTTCTTATTAAACTCCTTTCCATGGAAACACGATCAAATCATATCATTATAAACTCTGAAATAATTGCTTTTTTATTGTTTCCTAGTGCACCAAGTTACATGACAACATGTTGGCTAAGCATGTGCTCTTCTCTGAGCTTGTCAGGCTTCATTTGTTGATTTGTTACATTTCTAAATCACTGATCCTAATGTTTTTAGTCTGTTTCTCTCTTGCGTGATATCGTTCCTCTCCTAATTTCCATGCAAACACTGTAATCAGGATTTAAATTTTCCCAGCTTAATACTCCAGATGTCCTTAGGCATCTTGCAGGTTTTATACACTTTCCTCCAGAAACGCAGTGCAGCATGTTATTTGCACATGCATAATGATCCTAACGTTTCATTTTCTCCAAAAATTTAATATGATTGTAACATTCACAATTAAAAATGGTCAACGAGGGTCAGAATGAAGCAAACACAACGGATGGTAATTTGCAAATGTCTCCTTATGCATCAGTTGGAGTGTACAGAATTAGACTTGGATAATTAGCGTGGAGGCAGCATGCGGTTTTTAATAATATCTGTCCAGCTTCAATCTGCATGGGTCACTGTGAAATCTAACATGTTATCGTGGAATGATTTTTATTATTAAAGTATCTAGTTTAAAATGCTTTTTTCGCACCATAAGAAAATAATTTATGTAATGCATCAATTAATTGAAATTGTTTTGTGAATCAATAATGAGATGTGGATAAACTATATTGATTTATAGGTTTTCCCATTTGGACAGAACAGATATGTTGTCATATGATTGGTTATTACTATTGGTAATTATTGTTATAAATGCTTTTGATGCCACTTTCTTCTAGTCCCCCATATCATTAACTGCTCGAATCAGTGTGAAATACTAAATACTAACAATACTAACTTATTTTAAACTATTGCTCAATAGGTAGGGGTGGGATTTATATAGAATATAACAATCCAGGTTTTCAATTCTCATAATGATGCTGATAGTTTAATGGTTCCTTTTTTTTTTTTTTTTTTAATTTTAAGGAATACATATTTGAGAACAAAAATTCTAAATGATTAGACAATTTCTTAAATAAATAAATTAAAAACAATTTATGCAAAAAGTATGCTTACAGTTGCATAGACAAAGTCAGTTTTGTTCATATTTGTATGTATATTGTTCATATACAAGTCCACTGTAATTTATTTTCAGTCTTTTTTTTTTTTAAAGTAGGGGTTTCTTTTTTTTTATTTTTTTTATTAAAGTTTGCTTTGCTTATGTAAATGGCTTTGTATTTTATAGTTTCCCAATAAGCCTGTTTTTATAAATGACACATTGAGAGCTCATTTGCTGTTCTAGGACTGAGCATGTTGATTAGTGCATTACAAAGTCATACTTTTGTTGACACTCCTAAATCATGCATGTTTTTGTTATCCATTTTCTCCACTTTCACATGAATCCCTTCCATCCTTTTTCAATACAGAATTCCAATTGCATTGCCTAATACTTCCGATTTACTCTGGCTTCTGCAGGGTCTATGTTGCATTATGGATATTCCTCCAGCAGTGCAGTCCAACATACAGCATTTATTCATAGAATTTTACACATGCATTTCCACTTTTAAAAGTCGGCTTTTTAAAAAAACATGAACATTTAATGAGATTCGGTACAACTTTCATGATCAAGAGTGGTCTACAAAGGTCAGTTCCAGGCAGACATAATGGAGGTAATTTACATAAATTTTACGTAATTTACATTTAAATTTGCGCAATTTACATTTACTTTCTGCTTCTTAAAAGTTTGTCTTAAAATGAATTCAAAAATCCATCCAAGCAAAATTAGGGTGTTTTAGTAATTATCCGAGAATTACTGTATGTTGGAACAATAAAAAATGCAACAATAATTGTCAAACACAAACATTTAAATTCAGATACAACTTAAAATTACTTTTTAATCATGAGGGGGGGAGGGGGGGGATCTGTAGAAAATCTTGAGTTTGAACCTCATGATTGACTTTAGGCTGATGTTAGCATACTTCATATGCAGTTTTTCAGCATATCACCGAAAATATCTCTCTGTTGTCTTCCCTCTCCTTTCATCTCCTGCAGGTCGAGTATCATTCTTCTCATCCGGTTCTGAGAACCTCCACCATGTGGAGAAGGTCGTTTGGGGCACACGATATGCCATTACGGTGTCCTTCACATGTGACCCCGATTATGCCATTGATAACCCCTCCCTGCCGTAGGATCCTCCTGGCTCAAAGGGACGGATGAGTGACAGGAACCCTAAGGCAAACACAAAGGAAAATGCTGAAACACTCTCATCTGGCACTTTCAACAGTCGGGTTCATGGAATGATAAAAACCCTTATTGTCCCATTAGAAAAATGTTTGGGATTTTCTGTGCTCAAATGGGTTTTGTCTCCCTTTATGTTTTTAATTTAAGAGTTGTTTTTCAGGAGATTCACTTGAACAGCCATCGTTTCGAAGACACGCATCTTGTGGGTTTGACTTTAGTTCTGAAGGTGCTTATTTACAATTGAATTCTCTCTTTCCTGGCTGTACTTCACTCTTTAAAATCTTTTATATTATTAGAGTTAAATCACTGTCTAGACACACGACACAAGTGGGATGATAGAACAGGTGTATGTAATGAAAACAAGGAGCTGGGAACCAGGTTGTCAAATATCTCTGCTTATGTCACCAACTGAAAAAAATGTTCTTTGTAGAATTGCTTTCAAAAACTACATATGCTTCTAATGAAACATCAATGTATCAGATACCCAAAAGAACATTTTATTCCTTCAGCTATGTCTTTCTACTTGAATGAAAGTTTTAAAAGAAAGCTTTTTTGATATATTTGATAAACGAGTGTTTACTTTAGATGTCTCTCTTATTTGAATGTTTCTTTAACTTTCCAGTGCCAAGTATGAAATTTTGTATTGTGTATCTGATGAGCTTTTGGAAACACATTCCCTCCTTCAAATGTGTTAGATTTAATTACACTGACATTATATGGTAATAGTCAAGTTCAGCCAATCACAACACCTGTTTTTGACAACTTCTTTTGAACTAATTGGCTTCTCTGTGAACAGGCCCAGTGCCCAAAACTGGATGCTCTCACCTCTGTGGTGTGAGTTAAAGTGAGATTTAAAACAGAAGGTTGTTACTACTCTCATGTAAAGCATAGGTAACCATCAAAATCTTCACAATGGTATGTTTTCAGACTTTATGCTATGAATCTGTTAAAACCTGTGGTGAATTTTAATGATTACAGTAGCATTTTTAGCAAGAACTTTAGACTGAATCCGCTTATACATTTAATGCCAGTTATTCAAATGCATGCATCAGCTTTATTATAATACAAAGAGGAGCCTCTTGTTTGCTCATATGTGATGATTCATGAATTTTGGTTGATGCCTATTTTGCTGTTCCTGTTGCATCACCGATAGTTTAATTGGAAATCTCTCGGTTAATAATGTTCCTTTTTCAGTTGCTAATTCATTCATGCTTTAGCTACTGTAAGGCTGAATATTAACTAGTGTGCAAAGACTCTTCATAACATGATCATTTCAGGTTTATGCAAAACAAGTAGGTTTTGCCAACAGCAATCACAGTCTTGTGTCTCAGGGCAGATCCCCTCAGTGACTAGGCTGAACCGTTGATTTATTGCCACTGTATACAATAGACTGAAATACAATCCGTTCATATCTTGTGGAGTTGCTTATTTATCTATGATGAGCTGCATTTGCATGAGATGATGGGGTTGAACATGTTGGATGTGTCATGCGTATAAATGTGCTTGTTTGTTTTGAAATATTGGGAGGATATATTGGCGTTTAAATGTTTGGGATGGGTACAATTTTTAAAGTGTTTTTAAAAAGTCTTTTATGCTCATTAAGGCTGCATTTATTTAATCAAATATAAAATGGTAATATTGTAAAATGCTATTACAAAGTGAAATAACTGTTTTATATTTTAATATATTTTAAAATTAAATTTATTCTTGTGATGGCAAAGCAGAGTTTTCAGTCTTCAGTGTCACATGGTCCTTCAGAAATCATTCTAATATGGTGATTTGGTGCTCAAGAAACATTTCTTCTTATTATTAATGTTGAAGACAATTGTGCCGCTTTATACTTTTATGGAAAGTCGTGTGTGTGTGTGTGTGTGTGTGTGTGTGTCTATTCTTTGAATAGAAAGTTCAAAAGAACAGTATTTATATTAAAGTCCCCTCTGTAGTCAATAATTGTATTCCTTAAAACTCACCAAAATTACATATTTAAACGTTTTTTTTTTTTTTTTTTGCTTCTCAATTCTCAATGCCTTAAAATAGCTTGAATGCCTTATTTAATATACATAGGTCTATGAATATGATAATTAGCCCCGCCTCCTCTAGCTCAGTCGAGATCCATTTGGTCAACTTACTGAGGTAAACGCTGCACATTGGTATCGTTTTTTTTTTTTTTTTTTACCGACACATAACGGTAATTAATATGATTAGCGTTTTGCTTGACTATGTTATCAAACCGCTAATAATGTGTTGCTAATGTAACACAAACCATGTTCACGAGTCAGACAGCTGCCTTCTAACAATCCGTATCCTTACAAACGCTTTGAACAACTCAGAATGTCAGTGGAGAAAGGCATATAGTTCATCATAACATCGTAATATGCATCATAC
Source organism: Elopichthys bambusa (assembly GCA_037101425.1). NCBI lineage: Eukaryota > Metazoa > Chordata > Actinopteri > Cypriniformes > Xenocyprididae > Elopichthys > Elopichthys bambusa. The sequence continues at coordinate 11,634,499 of CM074449.1, forward strand.
ACCTGCCATATTGCTAAATATACCCGATATTTCAACAGAAAAATATACCGGGATAAAGACTGGTATATGGTGTTAACTTATAAATTTGCACATGGTCTGTCTTAAAACATGTTAAAACACCATATAGACAAATGAACAACATTAAGAACTTGATTTTCACCACGTTCAAATATCTTTAAACGGATATTTGAACGATGTAAAAGTTGTTACTGTCACTTTTGACCAATTAAATGCATCATTGCTGAATAAAAGTATTATTTTCTTAAATATTACTGAAAATATTTTGAACTGTATAAATAGACATTTTGGCTTAGGGTAGTTGCATTTACATAAGTGTAGGAGTGTCTTGCAGCATGTGCTTTTTTTTTTTATATAGTAGTGATATTGTAATCCTTTTAAAACCTTTTTAAGATCTTTGTTAATCTCATTATAGTCTTACATGTGTTATATAGTCATGAAGCTTAAAATTTGCCTGATTATTGGCAGCTGCAGACTGATTTTCAAATGTAAATCACAGCTAATAAATATGCCTTTTGGAAGAGAGGCTTTGCCAGTAGGTGTTACGGTTTTGAAGAACAGATGTTGATAATTAAATGATATGACGAAACAAATTATGGACACATTCAAGCTTGTAGTTTGACCACAAGCAATTCACAAGAAAGTCTGGATTGATGGCTACAGTAACACAAGCTTCCCTCTGGCGAAACAACATTCCGCACCGTTTACGCTTAAGTCATGCAATTTCCTATGACTACCCACTTGCAGAGCCCAACAATAACACGCATGGCGAGATTGTGATTTATTTAATTTCTTGAAGAGACTGATAAATACAAAAGGAAATGTGAAACATTTGACTGGCGCCTTCAATCTACGGTTGTGCAATTTATTATTAAAGTGGGGGTTGTTTAATATGAGTGCTTTCTCTACAGTGTCATTAAGTAAAGTGATACGCTCTCTCTTGACATCAGACTCACTTCTTCCACTTTTGAGCTAATCTTTCCATGATAAATGATGCTCGACGTGTTTTGCCAGCACGAGGCTTGGCACTTTGAGCATGCCCAAAGAAATCCCATAACTGCTTATGACCCTGGTCTGAGCGTCAACCCACTCTTGAGTTTGATGACTGCATGAAAACGTCAGGCCCCTGTTGTATGGCTTCTGTTCTTTAGTCTCCAGAGAAATAGAGACTGCGAGAATCAATTTTATCCTTCTACATCCTTGGTTCTGCCAGAGATAGATGGAGTGAGTGAATGTTTTTTTTATTTTATTTTTTTCCCCCCACTTTACACAACTGAAAGACCGTTGAGTCCTTACTGACATTGAGAATCAAAATAGAACACTGCAGGTGTTTGTTCTCTTCGCCGCCCAAAATGGATTATCTAAGCAACTGGCATGCTCTGTTGTTAATCTTGATATTACTGATCTGAAAAACCATTATGCATTTCCTTTTTATCAATAAATACAAAATATGAAGACCACAGATTGCCAGCATGACCTTTGTGGTAATTTTTTCAGATGTTTCTGGCAAATTTACATGGTTTCTCTTTTATAAGAATATTGAGTGTAAAGTGTCACTGTAGCCACCTGCTACACTTTCTATATCAGTGTTTCCCATAAATATGCCAGACTCATTGACTGAGCATAATGCATAATCTTTGAGGAACAGAGTTCAAATACATGAATATGCATAGGCCAGTTTAGCCCTAAGCGGAAAATGCCACCATATGGATTGTGAACTGGAAAAGCAATTTGTAGATGATTTTGGCACAGATTGTCTGGTGATTCATTTCTTGGTTCTAGTGCACAAGCACAGCTGAATGGACTACTGATGAGTGTGCTTAGTATTAGTACACTAATGTCTCAGATTAGTGGACCATTTGTTGCTTTCTATTGTCATTTGTTGATTGGTTTGTGGAATCTCACTGCGAGTTGGCATCTTTGTAAGAAATGAATCTCTGTGTATTGCAAAGATATGGACCCTGATAGATTTAAGTGTAGGTTCATTAAACTTCATTTTCCAGGGTTGTACACCATTTCCCACCCCTCACACACACACTAAATTTGAATCCTTGTCATCCACTTAATTACGGCACTGTGGAAAATAATGTAATATTTCTGTGATAAGGCGCAGAGTTTTTACTTATCAGACATGGAAATATGTGGGAAAAGTTACTCTTGGCACAATAAACATAATAGTTCTGATAACATGCATTTTTTTAAATTATATATTTGTTCAGTGTTATTCGATTTTTATTAATGTGTGATTATGCCAGAGAAGTAGTGGGTTTAATATATACAGTATGTATGATAGTAAATCCTTACGTTATCTTCACATGCTTGTCAAAAGAGCCTCCCACTATACAGTTGTAATTACAAATGTGTCACATTCCAATGCTAAAAAATCTGCTTGTTGTTTATGAGAATTAGTTGGGTTTATCAGATAATCTCAACAGGGGTATCTCTTAGGCCTTGAAATCAAGACGATGTCCTTTGAATACATGAAACATGTTCAGAATAGTGACATGACATTAGTATATTGGTTAAATTAGGTTCAAGCTGAAGTGGAAAATATGAATGAGTTGTTTTTGTGAATGGAGGCTTTTTTTCTCTCTGCATTTATCTGGATATAGTGGATATTGATTTTGTGTGTAAAAGTAGCTTAATATTATGTGTAATGGTAATGAGGTCTTTGGAGAAAAAGCTTTGGAGTTTGCTTGTTAGTTAAATGGAATGCTTAAAAAGAAATGAATGGCTTCTGGATAATAATAATAATGTAGTAGTAGTAGTAGTAGTAGTAAAATGACATTTCTAAAGTCCAAACTGTCATTATGCTGTTCTGTCAGATATCCCTTGTCATTTCTGTGAATGAATTCTGTAGTATAAAAATTGTTGTGATGGTAGAATGACAAGCAGTAGGCTATTGAGGACATAATATTGAGGCCATTGAAGCATTTTCACGTTTTATGAAAATCATTGTAGGGCACAAAGTTCCCCTAACTGAAGAATCATGCTTACCTTTTACACGAACGGGTTAAGCTTTCCAATCTCTTCACTGCATCACCTTTAACTGCGCCATGACAAGCGTCTCAGAGTTGAACTCAAACTGATTACTGGATGACGCAGACTTTCCCCATGAGTACAAGCTCGGTGGGCGCTTTTTAAACGATGACGTGTAGCGATAAAAACTCTTGTGGCGGTTTTTAAGATACTCCCGATAATTCTTGGTCAGGAGCGTGTACAGAAACGGATTGATGCAGCTGTTGCTGTAGGTCAGACTCGCCACGAGGTAATTGATGCTCGTGTGCGTGTGTGAGGCTAAACTGAAGGGCTTGTGGTACAGGGGGACAAGCTGCCATATCCAAAAGGGCAGAAAACACGCCCAGAACACGAGAACAATCGTGAAAATCATTATCAAAACTTTTTGTTTTGGCGAGCGCTTGCTGCTTTTGTTAATAGCCGACGTCTTTTGAGACTCCAGGTACGTCTTGGCTAGTCTGGTGTATAAGTAACCAATTACAAGCCCTGGCGCCATTATGCTCGTGCAGAACAGGACAGTCAGGTACAATTTATACGCCTGGGGTGCCCAGGTGGGCGCGCACATCCTTTTCACCCCTCCATCTGCTGTTGTTTTAGTAGTCTGGTTAACCATGACCATCATAGGAAGAGTTAGGACGAGGGACAAAATCCAAACGCCCCACGCCATGGCTTTTCGGTAGCTCTTGGAGCGTTTCACAGTATCCAGTGGTTTAGTCACTGCCAGGTATCGCTCCATGCACATCACTGTCAGAGTAAAGATACTCGCGTGCATAGTTAACAGGTCCAGACTCAGCAGTATCCTACAGCCCACATCCCCGAAGTACCAGTCCTTCAAAAAGTACGTGCACACCACGAAAGGAATCGTGGAGAGATAAAGAAGATCCGCGAGCGCCAGGTTGATGATGGAGATGTACATGGAAGTGGCGAAGCGTATGGAATGACACATGACTACCAGCGTGTAGACGTTTCCCGAAACTCCAACGATGTAAACCACCGATAGCAGCGTCCCGAAAGTCGATGTTATCACAAGCTCGTCCACCGAACCGGAGTTGCTACGGGACGGACCGCTGCCACTGCCAGACTTGTTGTAATTCATTGCGCTCGCGGTGAATGCGGAGCTCTGCACGGGAACTTTGTGCCAGGTGCGCCAGACCCCACACACTGTTTGGATATTTGACAGATGTGTCTGAGCGCACTCGCCGGTGTCCGCAGCTCCTGACGTCAACCCGTTTCTCCGCACCTTTTGGCCACTAAATGTTTTAGAAGAAAGTTTAGAGACAACGTGCGTTTATTTACATTTTTTTTTTTTTTTGTTTTTGTTTTTTTTTTTTGTTTGTCTTTTACTAGTTTCCCCTCAATTTTTCAGGAAACAAACACCTGGTAAAAATGTACATAACGCAGAAATGTCACATAAAAAAAAAATAAAATAAAAAAATACCATATTTATCTGATGTTATCCACTTAATTAACGTTATAATTTTGTTATAAAAATTAATTCGTTATAAAAAAATAAATTGGCTATTAATGGCTGCTTTACGCACAGTGAGGTCTTTTTTTTTAATTTTTTTTTTTTAAAGATATCTTCTCGAAATGTTTATTCTGTGAAATATAGTCTATTTCGAAACATTTTTTTCCTCTTCTGAATTGGCGCGTTGCCTATGACGTTTATTTATCACGACGTTTAGGCTTTTAAATAATCTCGGTGCATATGACCTTGGGTTAGTCCCTCAGGGATCTGCAGCGTTCTCATAAAAATCAGGACTGCAGACTAAAAAATGACTATGTAGCCCTTGGCTGCAAAAATGAAACATTTAAGAGACAAATTACTTTTCTTTTCTTTTTCTTTTTCTTTTTTTTCTTTTTTTATACAGAATAATTAAAAAAAGATGGTTTGTTTCTCAAAAAGGGTTCAGATATGTGCTGCCTGTTGTACAAATTTGTTTAGATTTAAACATGTTTGTAACTCCTAAGAACAAATAGGCCTATTCAACTAACTTTGTTTTACTGTGTTTAAATGTATGGTAAATTTTAACTTAATCTATGTAAATAATATCCAAATTTAATCTATGTAAATAATATGATTCTGTGCAAATAATGTCAGAAATTTGCTTTGCACAAAGGTCAAAGAAGTAAAAAGAACATTTTAGGACTTTGTGGCCATGATTTACTAGCTAAATAACCTTTTTTTTCCCCTTCTTTTTTTGTATATATAAATTGTTGAATTGTGATCACGATGATATTGCTGTAATCTGATTTTCACTACCAAGAGATTATGTTAAATTCAGTTTATGCAATACTTGTTAGGCTTTGTGAAGCACCACAGTTATTTCCCCAGTGTTTTGGGAGTTTTCTTATTTCTGTTGTAGTTAAGCGCATGGATTTATGTCTTGGCGGCCCCCATGCATTAAATGTCATTTTGATATCGCTGTGTAGAACTTTAGTCAACATCTGATGCTGTTGATATGGACTATGAATAACTTTCACTTTTATTATATAAAGTAGTCATATATTGGAACATATCTCTTGGGGGCTATAAAGTAAATACAGAAGGTTAGTGATTTATATTAAAGCATTCACCACATTTCTTCTGCAATATAACTGTGCTTTATGTTTGTGAATGGAGCCATCATTGATCCAAGTAGATCCTTGCACAAGAATGAAAGGCAGCACCACATGCAGAGAATGTTGTCATATACAGTAAGTACAGCGTGTGCATGAAGTTGAAAGCTCTTTGGATATTTTTGCCCGAGAGCACATGATTGGCAGGGTGGAACTGTAGCATAACAGTGGGAGCTGAATACTGATTATGATGCTTTAAGCTGCTGAAGAGGAACTCACAGACAAGTGGGCCAATTCACGTACACAAGGCACAGAGAGTTGTTTGCGTATTTAAATGATTTGCAAAGCGAGACACTTCCTGTGACAATTCTTGGTATTTTGATTAGTTGCATGACACAAGACACCTTGTTTTCTTCTTTTGGGAGAAACATTCTTTTCAGGTGTGTTAATGGGGAGCTGTCCATGGTGCTGTCCTGCATAGAGAACAGCTTTTGTTAAAGGTGCAATAGGTGATTCTCTACTTTTTTTTGTTGTTGTTGTTATACTGGTTGAAAGTCTCCTCATATCCTGATAGCAATCACTATGTTAAACGGTCTAAATGTATTTTTATAAATATATATCGTCTGTAAAAGATGTAGGACCATAAAATGTTCATCCAATCATTATATTCGGTCCAAATGAAACAATACAATGTTGTACCTGTCTGTCAACGTATGTTTTTATATTCTATTCATACATACATTCATACATCATATGTCATCAGCACTTCACACTGTGCTTAACCCCGGGTTATCGTTGTTCACACTGCTTTTAACCCCGGGTAAAGGAACGTTTCAACATGAAGTAAGATAACCCAGGATTCCGTTTATCCGGGGTTTAAAATGTCCCAGGGTTAACTCTTTTAAGTGTGAAAAGCCCTTAAGTTGTTTATATTCATTATTATTGTAATGTTCTGTGCTTTGAGACATGAGATAGTTTAACACGGTCTCCAGTGATGCTTTGCCAAGAGCAGTGTGTGTGTGTGCGTGCCTTCATGTGTTTTGGAAGAGATGTGGCTTTGCGGCGCGCTCTGAAGGGAGAATGGGATGTTAGGATTTGAAAGCTAACTCTCTGAAAATGTCCTATTGCACCTTTAAGGTCTTGAAGTTGTCAAAGCAGACTGACATATTTTGCTTTTATTGCATATGCTACACGCTCTCCCAGTCTAGGGTTGGGAGACAGTAACAGGGTTCAATTAAACCAAAAGGAGAAACAAAACCAAAGAACGTGGAGGATTCCCTTCAGTCCTCTGTCCCTGAAATATGAATGAGCCACTCAATGACAAAATATATATATATATTTTTTAATTTTAATTAGGCAGGGAAAAATGAAAGCAAATAGTCTTCAGGAGAGGGGCTAGCCAAAACAACAAATAAAAGAATTACTAACTGTTAGAAGGAGAACTAAATAAACGACGTAGATAAAAGAACAACATAGGCTTCCCTCCACTCCCTAGCTAACTGAAAACGGGGATAAACATTACAAAAGAAAAAGTGGCACCCCCTCCCTACTGCTTCCTTTACCATAAAAACAACTAACATAAAAATACAATGCCTTTTAATTACCGAAACTATGTTAGAAAGAACAGAAAAGAAATCACTACCTGGTAACGTTAGGCCTGCAACACTGTTTTCTCACCAGAGCGCACACAAACCACAGGGTGTGCAAAATAACTTCAGTTGAGAAAAAGTCTGTTGAGGTGTTACATTTTTACCATAACTGTTAATAACCCTTTGACAATCTGACTGTCTGTGGCTGGGCCGCCGGATTACACATTTTACATCTTTTGTTGACAAATAAATGTGAATTTCTTGGTCCAGGAGAAAGAGTAAACATTGTTCAATTACGTATAGGCTACTACTGACTTTTTAACAATGCAGAGCGGTTTTAAAAAATTGTCTCTCTTAACACTTTTAAATCTAAACACAGAGAAAGAATAAATATTTTTATATGTTCATTTACATATACCACCGACATTTTAACAAAACAGCGGATTAAAATTCTGCAAACTTGCACTTTAACTGGCTACACTTCTCAATATACTGCAAGTACCTTTAGGACTTATGTAAGTGTGTATTGACATGTCAAAGGAAAGGATACTTGAGGCAGAGTGAAATAGGACAGGGAAGAAGACAGTCTGTACTGCAAGGCACAGTTTCTTGCCTTCATGCTGTGTAGCCAGCAATGATCAAATAAAACAGCTCAGTTCAGCTGCAGGGATCATCTGCAACCAGCTGTCTATTTCCCGTCTCCCTCCACACAAATGGACAGTTGACTGTAGGGCTAGAAACACTTCCTCAGTGCAAAGATCTCCCCATTATAATTCAAACAGTGGAGTGATTGTGTGTAAAACTGGCAAAGCCAACAAAAACACTTCTCAGCTGCTTTTTGTCTTTTCTTTTCAGTGTATAGTGCTAGACTATACATCCTTATTGCTTTTGAATGCAATAACAAAGTAAAATTTGATTTTCTTTGGCTACTGTTTTCATCTATGTTTAATCTCATTTCATGCTTTGCATTCATGCTCTTTTGTTTTTCTGTTTATAAAAACTTGCATGAGAAAATCGAAAAGTTAAAATGGTTTGAATAGCTGTTATTCTCTCTAGGGTTCTAAAGTATTCTGACCTCAAGCCCGGTTTATATATGCATTCACTGACAGCACAGTGGGTTGCAGAAATGTTTGCTTTGAGTCTTTGACTTTTGGACAGAATCAATGCTAGGTGTTAGCAGATGACCTTGCAAATGCATCAGTTCAGTTGATCGATCTATGGCTGCCTGTAGGAAACATAAGATATTCATCTATATTAATGACTATGCTAATCTCATTACTACGTGTTAATGTGTGAATAGGGAGACCAGACTGATTTATAGAATAAGGATACTACCTGCAGAAGAGAGAAAAAAAAAATCTTCACTATTATAAATGATGACTATGCCAGGACCTTCTCTCGTTTTGTTTTACATGTGACATCAGTCATAATGGGGCATTTATCATGAGAATATGATGATGCCTTAACAAAGTCTCCACAGAAATCATTAAGACATGTGCAAAATTATTCAATTTTAAGGTTTCTCTTGGGTTTTCAGTGGTGTATGATGAACACCAAACCTAATGATATGCCTAAGGAGAAACCAAGGTCAGAATTCATCATCTATATATATTTTTGGATATCTAACATGAGCTCTTTTGCTGTAGACATCTCTTGGACTGCTGTGGATTTTCTCACTGTTTCGTGCAATGGTTTCCATGTATCCTCAAGTGTTGGAGTGTTGGAGTGGAGGTGCTGGAGTGTTCTCATCTTGAGCCCTTGCTTTTTGATCTGACTGCCCAGTAAACCTGTTTTGTAATCGATGTAATGATTGAGCCCTGGGGGTTGGTATACCAGATGAGAAATGCAACCGAAGGATTGGACAGAGACTCAAGGATTTCTCTGGACAGACGCACCTTTTTTTTCTTTTTTTTTTTTTGAAGATATCCAAAACATCACCAAACATCCATATTTAACAAGTTACGAAGTAAAATATCTAGCTTCCGTCAGACCGAATTCCGTATTCAAGTTACGAAGAAAGTGTAAACTGGTGTCGCGTCAGTTAAGCTTTTTCCGTAAGTTGAATAGGCAAGGCGTAGGACGTAGCGTAAGCTTTTTGGACTGCGAGAGTTTTACACTTTGTTCGTAAGTTGAATACAGAAAGCGGTCTGGCAGAAGCTTTTTTTGGATTTTGGATTTTTTTTTTTTTTTTTTACACAAACGCATCACTTCGCTTCAGAAGGCCTTCATTAACCCCCCGGAGCCGTGTGGATTATGTTTATGATGGATTGATGTGGATGGAGACACTTTCTTCAGCTCAGACTTGTAACGCTTACTGCCATTATAAAGCTTAATGCGTCAGGATATTTATTAATATTTCTCCGATTGTGTTCATCAGAAAAAATAAAGTCATATACACCTAGGATGGCTTGAGGGTGAGTAAAGCTTGGGGTAATTTTCTTTTAAAAGTGAACTAATCCTTTAATACCATCTACTGTAAATGCAAAGCATATTGTTACATTCTTTTTCATTTTTTTTTCTTAATTAATTTTCTTAGAAAATATTAAAATACACTACTAGGCTATTTGTTATTAATTAATCAACATATATTTGTGAAGAATAAATTGGCATATCATATAATTAATTTGATTGCCAGCTCTAATTTGTATATAAAAGTGGAATAACATTAATCTAAGTATTAGCAATTACAATGGTATATCCCTGAGACAGTTTCTCCAGTGTCTGTATTCCATTATGATAATCCATAAAGTAATACCTGCACTTTAAAAAACAGGAAAGCAAGTAAATTCTAGTCCGTGAACATTTTTTAGTACCGCCCCTGACAGAATGCTCTGCAGCTAATACTTAACCTTTGGCTGTTCCTGTGCTTTGAAATGAGTTATTACTATTATAGCAAGTAACTAGTCAAACTAGGTGATAAAGTCATCAAGTTTTCTAGACATTCAATTACCTAGTCCTGGTAGGATTCTGACATTACAGCACCTAAAAGTGCTTTGGGCATAATACTGCTGTTTTGGCAGCTTAATTATAGATGTAGCACAAAGAGCGAGTCTGGAATGTGTTTAGCACGCTTCCTGCTTCTGAGAGGAAGCCGTATGACTTCATTATGGTGTTTTGTGTGTAACTGTGTGTGTGTGTCTGTCTCCCTGTTTGTAGAGTGCATTAATATACCCCTAGTTCAAAAACCACAAGGAGCCTTGCAATCATTCAAAAAATGCCCTTATCAAAACAGACATGGCTACAGGTAATTATTAAATAAATTGGCTAGAAGTGATTTCAATGAGCCCATTTAATTTCCACTCAGTTAATATGCAGAGCAGTGTCCAAAAATTGATGCTTTACGAAGGCCGTCAACATTTGCTGTCATGACAACACTCAAGTGTAAAAACTATGTTTATTCATTTTAATGCAATTGTTTTTTTGTTTTTATTTCCTGTCCTCTACTTTGATTGGACAAGTTCCTTCCAGAAGTGTTTGTATCACTGTTTGTTCACAATGTTTCAGACAGGCTACCAGTCTGTGCGTTGCTCAGCGACACGCAACGGTGCAGAACATATGGTGTTAAACTAACAAAGTTAAAAACTTCACCCTAATCAAATAACACACAGATGTCTTTAAACAGACGACCTTCATGCTGTTTATAATTAGATAAGCAAACTGTGCTCTTCAGCCTTCTGTCAAGATTGCAAGGTTTCATACTGTGGAAATAACTTTAAATAGCACTCCGTGCCAATTTCCTAAATGCTTTTTAACTCAGATAATGGGCAACATGCATCTGTATGCTCTAATCAATGGTGAAATTATTTAAAATGATGACTCTATAATGAACGTGTACATTTGTGTAGAAGAAACTGCTGTTAAACAAAAGCACCGAGGATGGTTGCAGCATGCAGCTGTGCGCAAGTTAAAACTTATTATGTATTAAAGATAATATATATCGGCTTATAAAAAAACAAAACTATTGTTTAGCAGTGCCCCTTATTTTAGATACAGTTCTTAATATGAATGACATATTTAAATATATTGAATATTTTATTTTATGAATATTACTACCACAATACCCCCAAACTTACCAGATAGTGTTAACAAAAGCAAACTTGAGAAAATTTACTGAGGCAACCATGCCGTTTTAGCTTGCTTCTACAAGATTTGTTTGATCTTGATTCATGTTTCACAAGATTCGAACTCCAACATTCTCCGTCACAACTGCAGTGTTGTACCATGTGAGCTACCGAGCAGGCCATACATATGGAGCTGGTTATGTGATGTAAACATCAAAATGTATTATCATTCACTATGGTGAAAAGTGCTTTCAAAATATAGAACTGTCCAAGGAACCGCATGGAAATAAGTCTTTATTGCCCCTGTAATCATGATTTGTGTGAACAGGAATAAAAGTTGGTATTTTACTGCCACTAGTGTTCATTTTAGATGGAAACTATAGTAAATTGTAGGTAGAGGCATGTTTTAGAAATGAGCCTGTGTTGAATTTATTATAATTTTTCTGACAGTTATGTGAAGTAAAAGAAATTTGAAACATCACCTGCAACAAGAACTCAAGAGAAAAGGTGTGTTGTAATTACCGTAATGATTCTGAACGGTTAAAAAGCCTTCACGCGCTTGTAGAATTTGTAATTACAACATGTAAACTCGTAACTGAGAGCTACGACTTGTACCACATGGCCACTTCAGATTTAAAGGGTTAGTTCAACCAAAAATTATAATGTTATTAATTACTTACCCTCATGTTGTTCCAAACCTGTAAGACCTTCATTCATTTTTGGAAAACAAATTAAGATATTTTGGTAATGCTTTAGATTACAGCCTGGAAAGTACTGCATAACTACAACGTATTTACAGCGTAACTTCGAGTAATTATAGTGTACCTATAAAGTAAGTATGTGTAAGTATAGGGGAACAATATGTAAAGTCTGGGGAATAAAGGGGGGATAACCAGGAAAATAACAAATTATTTATACTATAAGTATTTTAGAACTAAGGGATACTTATACTATTATCATAGACAACAATCTTACGATTGGGAGCAATTAAGCGAGAACATACACTGCACACCTTTTTGTAACAATAGTGTACAAATATATAAAGGCTTTTTTAAAACTTACGGGGCTACATATCTGTGCATTTACACAGTATTTTGTTTTTATTGCAAAAGTGCACTGATTGAGTTGTTTTAAGACAAGTAAAACTACAATATTGCAATTTTTTTAATACTGGGGAAATATACTCTTGTTTCATGTAGTTACAGGGTAAGTATGACATTACGGGCTGTAAATTAAAGTGGTGCTTGTTACCCTCTTGTTTCATGTAGTTACAAGGTAAGTACAATAAATACATGTGTTTTCACACAATCTGATATTACTTGGAAACCTTTATTTGAAAAACAACTTATTTCAAAACAGATTTACAACACCTCTTATTCATTTCTTTTGCTTGGCTTCCTCCTCCTTCTACTTTTTCTTTCTTTTAATTCTGTATGTACTATATGAAAAAAAACAGTACACCCAGAAATGTCCTCACCATTTACTCATCTTTTACCCTCATGCCATCAGAAATGTATATGACTTTACTTCTACAGATGAACACAGTTTTTTAGAAAAATAAATAATCTCTGGGAATGCTTTATAATGCAAGATCATGTGTTCCTAAAAGTCGAAGCATCAAACGGCACACACAGTAATAACTACAGTAATCCATACAACCCCAATGGATGAATCAATGAATGAATGAAGTGTAGCGATAAGTGTTTGTAAGAAAAATACCAAACATTTCAAATTTTTAAAATGTAGACTAATGCTTCCGACCAACTGTCACCTGTGCGACGTGTGCGTGCGTGAGAGGGTTGAGAGTTCATGCTTGACGTAACTTAAGGCGTGACGTAATCGCGCCAAGAAACTCACGCGAAAAGTCATGTGGATGTCGGATGCCGTCCGCTTTTTTTCTTTAAATTACTACTCAAAAAAAAAATAAAAAAAAAAAATACACAGAATAACAGATAATAATAATGAGAAACAGACAAGACAGAAAAACAGATGGCCGTTCTTGCGCGAGTTTCACATGAAACACCCGCAAGAACGTCATGAAAGCTTGAAACTTCACGTTGCTTCATCAAACGTGAAGTTGACTCTCATGCACAGGCTGGTGACAGTTGGTTGGAAGCGAAAAGATGAGTAAACCATGAGAACATTTCTGGGTGTAGGCTACTGTATTTTCTTTTAATATGTAATACAGAATAGCAAAAGACATTCCTTCTTAAGATTCATCAGTGGATAGACTGAAAAGAAGAAGAGGAACGAGGAGGAGGAAGCCAAGCAAGAGAGAAAAAAAGGACAAAACGTGCTACTTTCTGTCAAGACTTTATAATTTGAAGTGAAAAGCTGATTTAAAAAAAAATAATAAATGAATAAGAAGTGTTGTAAACTAGTTTTGAATTAAGTTGTTTTTTAAATAAAGGTTTCGGAGTCATTGATATAAGATTGTGTGTGTTTTTATTGTACTTACCTTGTAACTACATGAAACAAGAGGGTAACAAGCACCACTTTAATTTACAACCCGCAGATGTCATACTTACCCTGTAACTATGGAACAAGAGTATATTTCCCCTAGTATAAGTATCCCTTAGTTCTAAAATACTTACAGTATAATTAATTTGTCATTTTCCTGGTTTATTCCCCAGACTTTACATATTATTTCCCCTTTACTTACACGTACTTACTTTATAGGTACACTGTAATTACCGGAAGTTATGCTGTAAATACATTGTGATTACGCAGTACTTTCCGCGCTGTAATCTAAAGCGTTACCGATATTTTTGAAAAAATCCTAGAGGTATCTGACTTCTTCATAGACAACAATTTAAGCAATGAGAATACTTTTTTTTACGCCAAAAAAAATAAAATAAATAAAAATAAATAAATGTCAGTCTCCTATGCAGTTTACATAGTAAGCACAATGCAGCGCTTTTGTGTTTACGTCAGAACGCCGACTCATTGAACAGAACAGAGTTGGATACAAACAAATCTGTTAGTGTAGACTTCATGTGCCATTTCAATGAAAGACCTTATGAACGGCTGTTGCAACACATAAACGTCCTCCCAATATTCAGAATAGTGGCTGATTTATATATTTTTAATGAACAGTTTGTGTAGTTTTATATTTAGTTGCTCTTAATCTTGAATATTTGGCTCCTTATGTCCTTTGACACTGCTTCAACTCCTCTTTCTCCAATCACTCCTTCTCTTCTCTTTCATCTATCCATTTTTCTGTTGATTTTATCCCTCACATTATTAGCATGCAACTCTTCTTCGAGATGGTGCTTCCATGTATGTGCTACTCTCAGCTCAGTTCACTTTCATTGGTCTGAGCAAAATGTTCCAGTATATGAATATTTGAATATAGTCCTGTTTGGATGGTAATTGTTTCTCAGTGGACGTCTGTAAAAATAAATTTGCATTGCAGCTTCTGATAAAACTCGTGCATTCGTATGGCGATTTATTCACGGTGGAGGTGCGAGTTTTGTGATACGAACCCGGGAACGCGCTGCTCAAGTAGTCAGTCACATTGTCTGCAGTAAATAAAATGTTAAATGCTTTGAATAATAAGAATATTCATATTTAATTGAACAATAGGAAAATAATACCCTATTATTTGATTTTTTTAAAAACCTGTTTAAAAATAGGAAAATAGACGCACTATATTTGAAATGGTTTTCTTGTATTTTATTTTAAATGCTATTTTAAAAAATGTGGAATTAAAAAAAATTAAAAATGAGTGGAAAAAGTTAATGCAGTCTCTTATTTACATGAGGTAAACATGAAGCTGCTTGGTTTATAATTTATGTATATCATTTTTATATATTTTAAAATGGTATTACACAAAGCCTACCTGTTGCTACCACAATAACGGCCAATTTCAAATGTTTTAAAATAGGAAAATAAATGAATTTGAAATGTTTTTCTTGCATTTTCTCTCAAAATGTGAAAATTAGTAAATATAAGTTAATGCAGCCTCTTATTTACATGAGGTAAACATGAAGCTGCTTGGTTTATAATTTATATATGTCATTTTTATATATTTTAAAATTTTATTACATATAACCTACCTGTTACTATGGCCCATTTTTAATGTTTAACTGCTTTTCTTTTCTTTCTCCTTTTTGTTCTTAACAGCTCCCACTCGCTGAGGTGGAGCGGTGATGAAATACTTTCCAGCATTTTAGTAATAAAAGTGTACATCTTTAAAATGCATTACAGCGAAGCGCAACATTTATGGTACGGTGCTCCGCAGCGGTCAAAAAGGATTTGAACAGTGAATTTTGAATTGATCTCTTCTTATAAACTCAAAGATTTGGATTCGGATGGCAACTAAATTACCACACGTCCTTGGTGTTTGTCAAAAAACGTATTTAAGCTGGGGATTTTTACACGTGTGGTGGGAGAAAAACACTGACATTCTGTATTCAGATGGCAATAAAATCACAGACTAGCCCCTGTAAATGTTGAAAATACCTTACGACCCCATGAGAAACAATTACCGTCCGTGAGATTTAATATAATAATAATAACAATTCCTTACATATAGTGCTTTTCTGGGCACTCAAAGCACTTTACATATGGAAGGGGGAATCTCCTTAACCACCACCAATGTGCAGCATCCACATGGATGATGCGAAGGCAGCCATACCACAAACCAGCTTATTGGTGGAGAGGAGACAGAGTGATGAAGCCAGTCAGTATATGGGGATGATTAGGAGGCCATGATGATGGACAGAGGCTAATGGGCAAAATGTGGCCAGGATGTCGGGGTTACACCCCTACTCTTTTCGAAGGACATCCTGGGATTTTTAACGACCACAGAGAGTCAGGACCTCGGTTTAACGTCTCATCCGAAAGACGGTGCTTTTTGACAGTATAGTGTCCCCATTACTATACTGGGGTGTTAGGACCCATACAGACCGCAGGGTGAGCAGACCTGCTGGCCTCACTAACACCTCTTCTAGCAGCAACCTAGTTTTTCCCAGAAGGTCTCCCATCCAGGTACTAACCAGGCTCAGCCCTGCTTAGCTTCAGTGGGCAACCAGTCTTGGGCTACAGGGTGATATGGCTGCTGGGCAATATATCATATCAAAACATATCTGAAACAACTCTGTGTAACATTCTGCTACACTATGCAGGAAACTCAAGCAGGTCATACAGTATCTGTTCACAGGTTAGCTCTTATCTCTGCTGCGCTTTTCTGGTTTTTGATTACTAGTCTTTGCTCTTTCCCTATATATGTTTAGGCCTATACTGCTGTTCTTAAGAGGCTTTTTCATTGATTGTCTGCAAATGTGATTGCCTGGCAGACTCCTGCTGCCTGTGCAATTACTGCAAACCAAAATGAGACATCATAGAGAACATGCAATCTCGTGTTGCTGCTAAAAATAGTTATCCTCTAAAAGCATGATTATATGAAGTGTTCCCAAGGTCCAAGTGTTGTGTTTATTTTAAGAGATGTTTAAAATAAGGCCACAATAATCAGCTGATTGGCCCAGTGCAGTTATGAAGACTCTGTTGGAACAATGTCTTAACAGATGGTTCTTGTCTTGTTATAGCTATGAACTGAAGGTGCTATATGGATATTCACACTCCGAGTTTGTTCTTAAATCACGTTTTGTGCATATGAGCAGGAGAACTATAAATCGATAACATCAGTTGTGATGTTTGAGTGCCTTTATCTCCATGTTGCCACAATTATGCCATCATTGTCATCTTTTCCGTAGGCCGTTTGTGAGTGATGGGGTTTTTAATCACATCCTGTCTCAGCTGCACAAAACATTCACCCTTGACTTTATCTCATACAACAACTAATAAGTGTTACTCAAAGTTCTACCACTGCTGTCATCAGGGCTCCGGAATGTGACTATAAAAAACCTGGCAACAATAGCTTTAGTAATTAAGTCAGGAAAACGTTTTGGTTTGTGTCCATATGTGGTTTGTCATTCGTTTATTATATATTTACAGTGCGTGTCAGAGTTTGCATTCAACAATGAACCGAGAATGATTCGTGATGTGTGATTTGTGAACCAATTATTCTTTTGAACTGTTTTTTTTTAAAGAGTCAGTTATAAAGATTCATGAAACGGTCTTGTTCGTGAGTTAGATTTGAATCAGACTCATCAGTAATCTTTTAGAGAGTCGTTACTGACTGCCTCAATAAAAAAAAAAAAAATAAATAAAATAAATTATATATTCACAGTGCGTGTCAAGGTTTGTGATCTACAACGAACACAGAGTGAGTCATGATGTGTGATGAGTGAACAAATGATTCAAATTCATAACATTTTACAATTTGTATAAATTTGTACGACTTAGCCACCAATTTACCATCTCATTCATATGTTTTCGTATGATCTGCTTATGCCCGAGTGATGGGTATGTTTAGGGGTGGGATTAGGGGTGGACCTTGCCTTCTTGCTTTTTTTTTTATTGTTGTATGATTCACAAACCTAATCTTTATAGTTTAGATTATATGTATAGCCAGAGGTGGTAAATAGTTATTGGACATTAAGGCTTAGCGCAGACTGGGTGTATTTGGCGCCACACTTTGATATTTTATGATTAAATGTTGGCACTACTTCTGCAAGGTATCATTTTAATGAAGTAAGTAACCCTTTTTTTTATCACTACAGAGAAAATACTAAAAAGGTCCCACTAGCTTTCTCAACCTCAGAAGTTTCCTTCAAAACGTGGTAGTTAAAAAATAACTAAAGTTTTTTCCTTTAGGCTTTTCATGCAGGTCTGGTGTATATTAAGGTGAAAGTAGTGCTTGCAGAGTATTTTAGCTAAATAAATTTGCAGACAGTTGTAAATGACTGCTTCTAAGACTAAAATAGTTCCAAAGTTACCAAAGTTTGTGGCATCATGTCTTGATAAAAGTTTTGCAAGAATGGTAAAAGGGCTCTGGGCAGTCTGTTTATGTTTTGCTTTGTTATCAGTCTTATGTCTGTGAAATATTTGGTGCTTACAGCTGGATGAAGCAAAGCTCAGACCTAAAAGCCAACAAATACTGTAGTTTCTTCAGGGTTGTCTGCAAAATGCAAGGCTCTGCAGTCATTTAAATAAGCACTCTTTGTCATGGAATAAACTACAGTTTACAGTGAATTTTATACCTTGGGAGCAGATTAACATTAAGATCAGATTGCTGCTCTGAATGATTTTAATTGTGACAAAAATACCTGACATGAAAACTTGAGAAAATCAAGGTAACAAAAGGCATTAGGCAGCCCTCCCCTGGTATAGCCTATAACATTATGGAATTTGTTGTGTGGTGACATCTGAGAAATATGTAACGATATTTTGAGAGTAGCATGGTGGGTTTTATATATAAGTTATATAATCTATAAAATCTTGGCTTGGAAAGATTTGGAGGGCTGCTCTGTATTTGTGTTTTAAGCGATTGTGACTAAAAGTGTGTGAAGATTGCTCGGGTGGGCGATTCATTTCATGGTCTCTTCCAGTCCACATCAAACATTCATTTCACCTTTTCACATTTGGAAGTTTCTTTGATCTTTGTAATCCTTGCACAGGGAAAGCTGGAGAAAATTGTCTTGTAAAGTCTTGTTCACAAATTAGGCAATTATACTTCTCAAAAGACTTCTCAAACTGACTTCAGAAAATAATTCAAGATAAGAATACAAATGCTTTGAAACTGCATTTCAAATATTAGAAAATTGATTCAAAAACTGATTCCACAGTATTTGGACATTTTTGAAGAGGTAAAACAGAATATTGTGTTTATCAATACAAAATACAGGTCTTGGCTCATATCACCTGCATGTTCTGTAAAGGTCCATCCAAACACACATGCACACTTTTCTTCATAAATGTTTTTTTAAAGGTAATTTTGTTCTATTTGTAGATTTGCATCTTATCCTTATTTTCAACTTTGAATTATATAAATAATTCTAGATCAAAGCTTGTCTGACAGCAACTGGCAATGTGAGCAATGTCTCATCCTCTAAACGTTCATACTTTCAGCTTCGAGCTGCAGCTAAGTTTATTTTCCAGCAAATAAACTTATAAGATATTGTACTTTATATGTTTAAAATAGTCACTTCTTATCATGACCAGAGGGACTATCCTTGTAAATGTCTGAGAGTCATCTTTGGAAAAGAAAACGCCTACTAAATGTCAACTTACTATGGATAATTGTAACTCTTATGCTAATCTTCAACTCTGTTCCAGTTTCAGACAAATTGAAAATGTCCTGTTTTTTGTTGCTTGGATTTCTTTACTGGTGGAAAACAGGTATATCGGGAAGGTGTTTGGTCCATATTGTTTGTGTATATTTTTAGGTGTATATTATCAGATATTATGTATATAGTATTTTAACCCTACATTATATATGGTAAGGTAACTTGTATGGTATACCACATATTGTATGGTAAGGTTACAGTTAAATAACAATACATTGTTTACAACATTTTTTACATTATTTTATTTTAATATTATGAACAGTTTTTATATTTTTACAACCCTCTTTTTACATTATTTTTATAAACATTTTAATAAAATCTTTTATAAGATTTTTTCTGTTAAATTTTTTTTTTTTTTTTTTTTTTTTTACTATGCTTAAAATGGAAATTCTGAATGTAGAAAAAACCTTTCCAATTTGAGCATAATGAAGAAAAAAAGGTAAGAGGCTAAAGATAAGACAAAGTGAAGAGTATGGATGCTATCAGCGTTTTGAATGAACAATTTCAGTGAATGATTCAATGACTCACACTAGTTTTATTCTTATAATATATACATTATTTCATTCCTATATATATTTATATATATTGTGTATGTATTTATGGGTGTATAAACTGTATATAAAACAGAAAAAAAAAAAATTGTAAAACAGGGTAGAACAGTATATAAAGCTGGTGCCAGCAAGCACTTCTGAATGCCAGCATTAGACTGTTCATGTAATCTCTCCCTGTGAAACGGGGATTGGCGGCATTAACTTTAAACAGAATGGTTGACATGAGACAAACACCAAGCAAGAAGCTTCACTTGAAACTTTAAATTACGGCCAAAATGGACAGTAATTTCAAGCCCATGTCTGACAGTTGTTCGCCAATTGATGTTTGAGAGTCTCTCCCTGGATCATAAGACTCTGTGATATTGCAGTGCAGATGCTCGACACTCAACTCTGCAATGCACCTTTTGTATGTTGGCACTGTTATTGAGAGAGACAATCCTCCGCTGACAGACCTTATTTGCTGGGCCTTTTGATCATAGAGGAGTTGGTTTTGTGACAGTCATTAGTTTGTAGTGTTGACTACAGGGACCAAGCTGTGTCTGGCATGTTACGCTCCCCCTTTATCAAAAAGAATGAGTGGTTGGAGGGAGTAAGGGACTCGCTTAGAAGCTACAGCCGCTGTGATTTGGTCGAATAATGATGCCCCCAAAGAGAGTTGGACAAAAGAGGCACAAGGAAGAACAAATGTGGTGTTTCATTAAATCACTGCAATGGCGGATTCCAATGTTGCATAAACATTGAATATTTTAGATGCTTATATTAATCCCAATTGCTGCTTTAGAGACTGCATGGGGTAAATTAAGGTTCATATATTTTAATTAGTCTTTTAACTGAGATGACCCCGTTTAGGTAGCAAGTCTATTAATATGAGCTGCCTAATGTTTCTAATTGGATATTTGTGTCTCACTACTTTATCCATTAAGCCAAATTTAAAAGCTTTCACAAAATTCCCTCAAGGTTAATATATTTTAAATTAAACCATCAAAATAGTGCCAGTTATACTGTGATTTCAAATAATAATAATGTGGCATGTCCTCACCTTAAATTACAACAGGTACCACTTGACGAAGATATGAAATCATACCACTTACTTATGAAATCATTTAATACTGTTTTTTCCCCACATGGAATCTTCTGAAAACAAGAACATTATGCTGCAGTGCTTGAAAATGGTTGAAATGAGCTGAAACGATTTTTAGTTGAATTTTGTTATAAATACTTTTACACCTGACACTGGAAATGGCTTTTTATATTGAAGTAGGATACACTGTGAAGAGCGAATCAAAACCTATAACAGAACAAGAAATGTATTCACAGTATAGTATGATGATGGACAAGCTTGGTAATTGATTTGAAATGCTTGTGAGGACCTTCAGGATTGTCATTTTTCTGTTGTCCTCAGTTCAGAGTTTTTGGGGTGTGAAGAAAGTATATGGGATGTTGGAATAGGATTGTGGGAGGCTGTAGAAGGTGATGTGTGTTGTCAGCTGCTTGTATGGGAGGAATGAAAGATATGAAGACTCAAAGTTTTTAGTGTTGCTGCAGCTAAACTTTCTCAGATCATACTCAACTTCAAGATTTAAGCATCACTAGTGGAATAGGAAGAAAAACAGGGGGGAAAAAAACTTTTTTATGGCTTTTTAAATAATTGATGTTTTCTGATATTAAATGAAGAAGACAATCAGGCTAACAAAAGTTTAAAAAAGTAACTAAAAGTAAAAAGGTAACTAAATATAATTAAGCTAATGTTTTAATACCTTGTTTTGTTTTCTATTTGTCTGATGTAGATTTACTGTGTCAGGCCAGCTTTGGAAGAGTAGCTGCTGCTGCTTTCCATGTTCTGAAAACAAATTAGGTTATTTTGGTCCCTGAAAGTAGAATCTGCCCATCTATCATTGAATTGGTGTTGATGAAATCTCTTGTAACATTTGAAAAATGAGCCAGCATCATTTCAGAAATTATGAGGTCTAGCTGAAAATCTCTAGAGTTTTGTTATAAATCCTTATTCAGAATTCTGGTACACAACCAGAAAACATTCATTGTGTTTCATTCTCTTGTCCCACACCCCTTGTGCTGTGTCTTGTAACCGCCTTAGTCTAATCTGTACAGAATCTGCAACTATATTAGTCCAGTTCCATTGTTTACTCACAATATTGTTTACATTTTGTTCTCAGATCCTTTCTCTTTATTTCTAGATGCCTCTGAATCCAATAAATCCGTTATTGTGAACAAATCCTTCCTTTCCACACAATCAAAATCAATAGCCGGCACAGAATGAAAATACCATTTCAAATTTATGTTACAGAATATACAGTACCCTGAAATTACTTTGAAATTACTTTGTGTGTGTTTGACTTAAGATGACCTCTGAATTTTTATTCTCATTTTAGTCTTATTTTAGAAACAATTAAAACATTAATGACTGTGTTCACCAGCATTCATACACACAACAGCTGACATGAGAATCTAGTCACTGCTCGTTTGTCTCATAACCGATGACACTTCTATTCTCGTTATCTGAATATAATTGCTTGGGTCTAATTGTGGCAGCATAATTGCAATTACTTGATTCTGGCACATACATTTGTCAAATGTGGTGGGATGACCTAAACTTCGTCAGCGACTGATTAAGTACAATGCTTTGCTGAGTAAAGGGCAGAGAATAAAGTGAGAAAGAACATTTGCACAAAATTTGTCAGAGTACAAATATTGTACTTTTGAGTTTTGACAACTTTAGGATTCAGAATACATACACAAACAATTTTCAATTTTGAGAGAGTTAATGCGCAAGAAAATTGAACCAACTGTTTAAAGACATTAGGATTTCAATATTAAAAAGTGCCTGAGTAATTTGAAAACACAATTTTCCATTCAAACACTGTTATTGTTTCTATATTCTAGTAAATTAAAATGGGGTCCTGCTCACCACTATAATACGTTTACATAGTCTTTGCACTCGTGTAAATATCATTTGTATGTTTGATGTCAAAGATTTGTGGCATTTCGGTGTGGGCAAACAAATCCAGCTTGTTATTTTAGATTTACAAATGTAGTCAGAGCAGAATTAACCATAGTGCATCTCTAAGCATCACACAGTAGTGGCATATAGGAACATATATGTGACCCTGGACCACAAACCAGTCATAAGAGTCATTTTTTGAATGGTTTTGAATTGTATGGTTTGTTAGGATAGGACAATATTTGGCTGAGATTCAACTATTTGAAAATCTGGAATCTGAAATTGAGAAAATCGCCTTTAAAGTTGTCCAAATGAAGGCCTTAGCAATGCATATCCACTCACAAAATACATTTTTAATACATTTACGGTAGGAAATTTACAAAATATCTTAATGGAACATGATCTTTACTTAATATCCTAATGATTTTTTGCATAAAAGAAAAATTGATCATTTTGACCCTTACAATGTATTGTTGGCTATTGCTACAAATATACCTGTGCGACTTATGACTGGTTTTGTGGTCCAGGGTCACATTTCTATGCCTAGTAAGACCTTTATTAGCTGGTTTAGGGGTGGTTAATTGGGGTTGGAGCTAAACTCTGCAGGACAGTGGCCCTCAAGGAGCAGGATTGGACACCCCTGTTCTATTGACATGGATTTTATACTGTATACAAACTGTATATTCTACCCCCTAACCCTAACCCTAAACACATAACTCACAGAAAACTTTCTGCATTTTTACTGCATCATTTAGTATGATTTATCAGCTGTTTTCCTCATGGGGACCAAAAAATGTCCACAAGATCAAAATTTTCTTATACTTGTGGGGACATTGTGTCTTCACAATGTAGGGAATATCTGAATCACACACACACAGAGCTTTTCTTCAGCACTCTGGCTCCTCTGTATCTGCATTTGCATTTGTTCTATGGTTTACCTTTATTCTGAGTGGATGCACCCTAGTCTAAGATGGTGCCAACAATATCTTATGCCAGACATTTATGAATTATTGGTGACACCTGCATGAACTCATTTCCGTTTTTTGTTAACAGTGATATAAGAACATCTGTATGCAAAGGCCATGTGCTGTGTTTGAATGAAAGGGCCAAAAGTCATAAGCTTGTTTTGTTGAAAATTACAATGTTCTTTAGAAAACCAAGACACTGCAAATTAAAATAAAAATGGTGTTTTATGCTTGAATGCCTGAGCTAATTTCCCCATAGATGTTGGCAGTAAAAGACCCTGAGCAGCCATCTTTGACTAGTTTTTTGAAAGTTTTGAATAAAGAAACACAAAAGAATGTGTGAGAGAGTGCAACCACATAACATATTAACAAAACTACTTTTCCTTTCTGTCAGTCTTTCACTCAACTTGAATAGTCAGCACAAGACTCTTCACAAACCCAAAATCTCTATTATATTGTGCAACAATGAGGTTAGCAGAGATCGCTTTTGCATTTTAAGTGGCACCCCATCATTTAGCTCCTGAAATCTTTAAGATAGATCTGCCACTACTGAGTTCTTGACTTACACTGATAAGTTGTTTGAAAGAATGTGGGGAAAAATTAATTCACAGCCTGTTTCTTTATCCAGCTATAGCTGATGGCTGTCTTGCCCTACACTGGCTGTTCAGGACACGCATCTGGCCTTAGACACAGACAGAAAATTGACACACTGCTCTTTTCATAGAAGCAGTCTATCTTCTGGTAATTCCAGCCAAAAGCCCCGCAGTCATTTCCCCCCTGGAAGGCGTACTACTGTGCATAGCTAGACAACTGTCACCAATCATTTGGGCTGTCATGAGCACTTATGCAAAATACAATGTGTTAGATGATGTTTCAGTGGGCTTTGATAACTGAAATTTGGGTGTCTTGAAGAGGATGTTTAAAATGACAAGTCTATCTTTTAAAGCAGACTTGTTTTTGTAAGAGTACATCTTCATGCATATTTTGAGACTCCTAAGAGCTTTAAATGCATATTTTTAGGAATTTTTCGGGTTTAATACAAGTTAAGCTCAATCAACATAATTTTGGCAAAAAATTATTTTGACTCGTTCCTCATTTTTTTCTCAAAAAAGCAAAAACTGAGATTACAGTAAGGCACTTACAATGGAAGTAAAAGCTACCATTTTTTAGGGAATTTAAAGGCAGAAAATGTGAAGCCTGTAGTTTTATAAAAGCCCTAACATTAATTCTTCTGTTAATACTTGCGTTTTATTTGAGCTTTAAAATTGTTCTTGCTGTTTTATGGCTATTTTAGGGTTGCCATGGCAATGAAGTTGTAAAACTGTATCGAGCTACATAGAAAAGGTTGGTAAGCCACCCCACACACACATACACATTAAAGTCATGTTAACACACATTCATTCAGGAAAATATGTGCAAAAATGACCTTTAATGGTACACCAGCTAAGACAGTACACACAATGTAATGCCTTTTTAGCTTATCTACCCCTTAAGGGTGCATTATACCTTAGTAGTAATATGTAATCTTAAGGTAATAATATTCACTCTTATGGTAGGCCTACTACTATGTCCACTTTAGGGGTAAATGTCTCTTTGAGGGTACTGTTTCAGTGTTGTTCATGTCTTGTGGATATTTTATTTAAACAGATTGTATTTTAATGTTCACAGATTGTCATTCATCTGTATTTTTGTATCTTCATTATCTGTAAGTTCTTCACTGTAGCTCATTTTGCTTTAAAGAAAATGAGTGGCAAGTCTAAATCAATTTTTGTAGTAATTTTTTTTTTTTGCTAATTTGATCACAAAATCGCATTTACGTTTTAAACAAAAATAAATCCGACACTTAACATTTTAAGACTAAGCAACATTTCTGTGAACAGTAGATTCTAGGATGATGTATAATAGCCATTCATGACTCATCCCAGTGTTTACACACTCTTTCCACTGGTGATTCACATCCAAGGAAAGAGCATCTGTTTGTTGCAAGCAATGTGAATGGATTGACAGGGAACACACACAGCTGTGCTTTTGACAGACCTCCAACTTGATAAGTGTTGATAGACCTTTTATACAGTGATTGATTAAAGTAGAGGCAGATGAGAGGAGCTGGGAAAAGGCAGTGAAAGTCATCTCACCTGACAGCGTCGAACACAGATGGAGGTTGTGTGGAAACAACGGTTCAAAGCTACAGCTCATTAATCTCATCTCATTTCGATTATGGCGATGGTTTCAAATGCATCTCTGCTTTCTATAAAGGCCAATTCACACTGCACAGACAATCAAGTTGGTAGTTGGATTTAGAATTTTATGAAAAATAACTGTCATGTTCATACTTCCCCAACAGACACAGACAAACTTCAAGTCAGAATGTCTTTACATGCAATAAAGAGGGCGTACAAAACAAAAGAGGTTGTGGGTGAAGCCAGGGTTGCTGTGGCAGGAAAGATGGGGTGCATACTTGAATTTATGCAGAGAACTGCAGTCAATCTGGACAATGTTTTATTAGAAAGATTAAATACTCCAGCTTCGATGTTTGTTCACTGTTTATGATCAAATTCGGTTGCAGTGACAGTAATTGTCAGGAGTACAAAATAATCAATTGGTAACTTGTGATATTTTGAAACGCATTCATATTCAGTCACGTCTGCTTTGGTGCGATCTGATGACAACTGGCGGCTTCTTGCGCTGTCTGTTTGTGTTTTCACTTCCCAGAGAAATGTTTCTACGCATGAAACATGAAGCTAATAAACACAGGATACGATAGTATATGATTTGTATGTGATTTTCATGAGGTTTGGGGTATTTTAATATCAGTAAAGGATGTTTACATTCGAGTATGTCAGAGTTTGTTGGAGTTTGTGGGAAAATCATATCACACTGCTCAGACATTCCGAGACCCGACAAACGCCGACTGAACATGTTCAGTTGGGTGAAAACAAACCCCGACCAGCGCCAACAAATCCCGAAAAAACATGTTCGTCTGTGTTTGTTGGTGGTGTGAATTGGCCTTAAGATGCTGGTTCTGCAAATAGGCTACTTTTGCACAGATTTAATTGCATCTAAAAAATTATTGCATAATTGCATTCTTGACAATTCGATGCTGCACTGTAAAACCCAACAAGTTAAGATAACTCATTTCATTTGATGAAACCGATTACCTCAATTCATTTAAGTTAAAAAAACCCAATAGTTATGAGTACTCTGAACTTATTTTAATTGATTCCACTAAAACAAGGACATTTCTTAATATACAATTAAACTTTACACTGCATTTAAAAGACTTTATATAGCTGAAACTTTACTATATTGAGTAAAACCAGTGAAAATACAAACTTTAAATGAATTCAGAGTGCTTGCAGTTAGTGCCAGCTCACAATAGCACACACAAAGTAAAATACAATAAGTTAAGGTAACTCATTACATTTGATGAAACCGATTACGTTAATTAATTTAAGTTAAGAAACAAATAGTTATGAGTACTCTGAACTAAATTCAGTTGAGTTCACTAAAAAAGATATACATTGCTGTTAAGTAATTAAGTGATTAATTAAGTGATGATTGAGCATTAGTCATTCACTTCAGATTCACTGAAGAAAAGAGAAACAAGAGGACAACTGAATTCAGCACAGCCTTAGATTAAATCAAATGAAGATACAAGAAAACATTAAATCCCCCAAGATCTCAGCAGAGGATTAAACAACTCCACAAACATCATTACCAGCTTCACTTATTACTTATGTTATTGAGAATTAAAAGAGGTTTGGAATTTAATGGTTGACTTTTGTTTTATTTATTTTTTTGACTGCTGTAACCATGTGTTTATAAAACACATTTGCCAAAAGCCAAAAGAAAATAAGATCAGGTGTAGATGGTTATGTGTTGATGATGAAAATCATTGTTTAGTGGTTTGATTTGCTGATCTTTTCCACTGCATAATCTCTGATGAAACAGGCAATGTAAAAAAAAATTCATTATAGTAGACCTGTGATTTTTTTAGTATAAGTTCCTTTGTTGTGACAATTAGAGTTTAAAAACCTTTATGGTACCACACTAACTCTTATATCAAGATATCAAGAATCAGCATATGAACCTCAACAATGGTGACAATTAACAAATTATTCAGATAAACCTCTGAACATCACAAAACAAGCAATTAAAGTCATAACAAAAACAGCAAAAGTAAAAGCAAATAGTAAGAGTAAAGTAGACAATTCACCTGTATTATTTATTCATGATGCAATGCATGCTGGGAGCCAGTGGATGAGTTTTGTACTATGCTAGTACCCAGCATGCATTGCAGCATGAATAATTTTTTAATGGTCACCATTGTTGAGATTCATATGCTGATTCTTGATGTTTGTATGAGTCTGAGAGATGCCATTGATAAAATAACTGTCTGTAAAGTCTGATTGCACAACACTGCTATCCCATAAGCGTTAGAGTCACAGTTTCACTACAATCAAGAAAACTAATTATACATCATCCATTTAATCAGAGACTAGACTCTGAATGAGAACAGTGAATCAGAACACTAAATGATGAACATCATCAATACTTATCCATCAACACCTGATCACATATTTTTTTAGGCTTTCGTGCTATAACAAATGAGTTTTATAAACACTCAGTTACAGCCAGAAAAAAATCTAATACGGAAGAGTCAATGGTCAAGAGCCCAAATAAAGCAACCGCTAATCTCAATCATGGTGACTTTAAACAAAACAGTAAATCATCAACTTCTAAACCTCTGTTAATTATCATAAGAACTTCTGTAGATGTATGACAGAAATAAAATTAATCTGGTTAGTATTAACATAATGCTGTTTGCGGAGTTGTTTAATAATACTCTGCTGAGGAGAGAAATCAAACAGATCTCTTGAGAGATTTAATGTCTTCTTTTATCTTTAGTTGATTTCATACAAAGCTGTGGCTGAAAGTCAGTTTTAGTTTGTGTTTCTCTGTTCTTCAGTGATTCTGCTTGTTAACAATCATCAATCATCAATCACTTAATTATACAATTATTATCCAATTATCATGCTGGGAATTATAATTTTCTATAACTCATTCAGTTTGAGTTCTGTTTCAGTTATTGTGTCCACATAACTTTCGGTAATATTTGAGTGCAATGAACTAAATTTTATTTAGTACATATCACTGTTATGTTTTACAGTGTGGTTGCTGAAAGTCAGTCTGCAGATTTTTGAAAGTTGGAGTTGACAGATTTCCTCATTAAGAACTGTTAACTAGCTATGACAAATTATAAAGATTTACCAGTTAATTACTAATCACAACATTAATGTGTCTGAGATGTGAGCAAATGTCTTTTTTTACTCTGAACATGGTCATAAAATACATAATTACTCACATGTTAACTAGTCACTCTTCATGAACTACCAGTGATCTGGACCATTATTTTAAAGTAGTAAAAATGTTTTTCACTTTGAAATAATGGTCCAGATAACTAGTAGTTAATGTTGTGATTAGTAATAAATCGTTAATTATTTATAATTTGTAATCTCATTTTCATTCACCATTATTCTAAAGTGTTACCGAAAAGTCTGTTGTGTGTCATGTATCTGTAATCTGTTTCAGTTTTCAAGGTAGCTATAGATAACAGCTGGACATTCTTCTTGTTTATCTCATAGTGAGGTTTATTCGGTATGTGATTTGTCCATTTCTGTCCTATTTTTATAAGGTGTTTAATCCTTTAAGTGTTTTATTGGGTGTGCAGTCCCTTGTCAATACGCCTGGACTAGCATAGATACACTTTGGTATTTCATCTGTCTGCCTGAAAATTTTCTTGAACATGTGCTTAGTTTGCTGCAGCCTCTTCCAAAATGGCTTAAGAACAGCATGGCTTTTGAACTGCTGCTTGGATCTATAAAAATTTCAGATGTTGAATCCACCTTTATCTGGCAAAAAAAAAAAAAAAAAATGTCTTCACCATAAGATATAAAGACACAAATTATATAAAAATGGCCCATAAATATGCTATTAAATGGAAATAATCAGCAATTAGTCACACTGATGTTTGTCATCTTTTGGCCTAACTGCAACATCATTGGAAGTTACCCAGTGTCTGTTCAATGATCTAAGCAGAGCTCTGCTGGGCCAATGTGATGTTTTTATGGACACACCGTTTCCAGACAGTAAAAGTCAACAGTGCAGCAGTGGTTAATGGTTGGAATCGTTGGGGCGCAGACGGTGAGCCCTTTTTCCTTCCTCTATGATTTATGAGTTAGGGAGGAATTAAAGTTTCTCTTATAGGGCCCTAACTGAGTCTGATCTGTTGCAGCGGATGGTGGGGACGGTGAAGGCAGGCTGCCCTGTCTCTGTGTCTGAGTTTGCAGAGCAGGGGAAATGATTTTGTCTACCCACTTCCTCCTTGTCTTACCAAAACCATTCATCAGGGTGTCTCAGCAGAAGAGCAGTGAAGGAGAAAAAGCGATTTAACTGATTACTTACATGCATTCCCAAAGTGGGCCAATTTCTCAAACACAAATTGACCCCAATTATTGACGTAATTGCTGTGTCAATAGTTATTTTCTGTTGAAGGTATTTTTTAGGGAACACTGCTTCTAGGACAAACTGACTTTGCTGTCAGTTACTCAACCCTTTGAGAACAGAAGACCTAATTATCCTCTAATCAACAAATAATAAGATAGTTTAACAAAGTAAAAATTCTGGAAATGTCAAAATGATGTATTATCGAGCAAATTATCTGTTAGCTAAGAGCTATTCCTCAGAAAAGTTCTTCTTTTCTCCATTATTCCTTATTCATTTGTGAGGTCCAGCCTTGTTTGTCCTGCACCTGGTGTTCTGTTGCTGTTTACTCTATCATATTAGTGTTGCCATGTGTCCTCTGAGAGAATGGTCACTGAGTGTTCCCGGGAGCTGAATTAATGTTGTAAAGATCTAATTAGATGCTGTTTTTATTGTTTTGCATACAAATGATGGAAGCATTTAAAGCTAATTTGGTTCAAAGCAAAAGTGTTTCAGTAGCAATTTTACCAACTTTTCAGTAGTATTACAGCAGCAAAACTGTTTTTGCTGTAACAAGCTTTTTAAAACAAGTGTCAGTTTGAATCGTTTCATAGTCATTTCTTTCATTTTTAGCTTTAAACGTTCCAATTCATTCCAATGAATTGGTTCGTTCTACACGGCCCTCTTTGTATGTAGCATAGGAAATTTAAATTCATTCTAGTAAACTTGTTCTAAATGGTCCTATCTCTCATATTGGTTGCTCTAGGTAGTGATGGGAGAAGTGAAGCTTTTCATAATTTTGAATCAGTTAAACAAACTGCGTTACAAAATGATTTACTATTGCGAAGCACGCTAAGCTTCATGCGCTGAGGACATCTGCTGGATAAATCCATGTAAATGCAATGAGAAGACAGCAAAATTATACTTATACAATTGAAATTTTTTTCTTTAAAGCTTAATCATCAAATTCTATTCAATATATCATCACTTATCTGTGTAATATGTAGTCTTTTATTGATTTGTGGCACTTAATTTGTGTACCAACAAAACTTTTAATGACTTTATAGAACAAATCATTTGTTACATGCTCTAAACCACTGATATGAAAGAAGAGATCCAAAATAGTTTCGAAGTTTCTTGAAACCTATAACTAGTCATTAATTCTAGTTAATCCGTTCGTACGTAGTAAATAATCCTCTCATTTGAAATACATTGGAAAGCCAGGCTCATTATAATGAATCTGTTTTTTTTTTTTTTTTTTTTTTTTTAATGGTGTTTTATAGAATATTTAGTTCATGTTATCACCCCAGTTATATAAATTACAAAGTATTCTGTTTTTTGATACTGTCACCCTATTTGGAACTGTTCATTTATTCAGAAACTCACTGTTTTGTGTCAGAAAACTGAGCTACTTTTTATTAGTAATTTGTAACTTGTAGCTAGTACTATTTTCTAAATAGTAGCTTTGCTGTCATTTAACTACTTTAAATTATGAGTCGCTTAGCTTAACAAGTGACAGTTTCAAAATACCTTTCCCAGCACTGCAGTGGTTGATAAAGAACTTCTGCTTACTGGTAAAGGACACAAGGGATCATGTTTAGGTAGGTCAAACTGGTCATAAGGTTATTTTAGAAGGAAGAGATATTTTTGAAAACAGCTTAACATTTAGTCCAGGGACACTGGTGACAGACAGTCAAGAAAATCATCATGGAAAGTTTTAATAAAGCAACATTATGTATATAAAAACAGGGTAAAAACACTTTAATTTTGAAACTTGATAGCACCTTTCCTTTGTAATATTTTGGTGTGCTTGTAACCATTATGAACAAAAAGGTGTTTCCATGCCTTCAGTGCAAATGTTCAGACCAATTGTAACAGTCCTCTTCAGTGAACTGTGAAACCGTCATAAATAATATTCTATCCAGAGTCTTGTGTTGATTCTCTTTATATTTTCAATCCTTAGGTAATCCTATGAATTAATGCATAAGGTTTTGTGGCCTTTTCTTGCTTTTTTCTGGCTTTTGTCAAAAACCTTGTAATAATTTATATGGAAAAGTTCAGTTAGCGATAGATGGAATCTCTTCCTTTAATATCAGTTTTGCAGGGTCACAAGATTGACTGGAAATGACTGACCCACTATGATGCAAAAGCAGATTTTCACATTTATAAGTGTTTGTTTGTATATTCAGTTCATATCTTTATCTGAATGCTTAAATATTGTCAGAGGCTATTTGCACTAATAGCGATAGATGCTATTTGCACTAAGTGAAAATAGCAGTATTTTCTTTGCACTAAGTGTAAATATTATTAAGATGCTATTTGCACTTGGTGTAAATAGTTGTTAGATTCTATTTATACTTAAGTGCAAATATTGGCAGATAATCTCTGATCAATGTCTGGTTCATCTTCTCCCAACCTACAGGCAGAAACTTAAATCTGTCAAGCATGTAGTAAGGACTATAAAGAGATCGACCAATGAAGTAGAGTGGGAATTACAAGCCTGTTTCGAGTTCACTGATTGAAGTGTTTTTGAAGCTGCTGCCACCAGTCTGGATAAGCTCACAGATTCTGTCACAATGTAAGAAATGATCGTGATTTTAACAGTAAAAGTGTTTCACTGCTACAGTGAAAAACAGTTAATGAGTTTACAGAAAGTTTCCATACTATATATACGGTGATTAACTGTAATAGATCTAACCGTGTATTTAATTTAATTTTACAGTAAATTAACGTGCCATTTCAATAAAGTCAGTAAAGTGACTTTCATCACCACTGTTTGGTGCACTGTAAAAAAAAATATTTTCACGATTTGTAAACACATTTTTTTCTTCTGTCAAATCGACTTCAATAATTAATGTGGTTCAGAGAACATAATATTTTGAGTTTCTGTTGATTAAACCAATTGCCTTCATTGTATTAACTCAACCTTTTAATTTCAATGAACTTAAAATTTTAAGGCAACCAGGTAACTTACTTTTTTAAGTTAAACCAACTATTCTTTTGTACAGTAATAAAAAATAAATAAAACAGATATTAGTACTTCAATAGGTTGGTAAATTAACATTATATCAGTTAATGAAATACGTTTTTTAATGTAACTTTAAGTTAAATCTGTAAAACCTAAAATGTTGATACCGTATTTTTTAATTTTTAACAGTGTGTAAAATAAACTGTTATGATCCTTAGTTATTATAATGTAAACCTTTAAATTAAATGGTTTTGAACTGTAAAATAGACAGTAAACTAAGTGCTGTCCCATAAAACTTAAAATGTTGCTACCGTATTTTTTACGATAAAGTTCTGGCAAACACAGCTGCCGTTTTTTTTTTTTTTTTACCGTAAATTTTATGGGGACTTTTTTTTACAGTGCACATCATACATCACAACACACATCATTTCTGTGAGGATATGTGCATTCATACCAGTACTTATTTAACATACAAAAACGACAAACCATGGTTCACAGCGAAACTCAGACAACTTCATAAGGCAAGAAAGATGCCTACAGGAATGGGGACAAAATCTGGTACAATTAGGCCAAAAAACACACTGACAAAAGAGAACAGAGTGGCTAAGAGAAGCTACTTTGAAAAGCTGAAACACAGGCTTTCAGCCAACGACCCAGCTTTATTGGAAAGGCCTGAATGACATTACAATCTACAAGATGCCATCCCACAACTCTGCAGGGAATCAGCAACTGGCTGATGACCCTGAATGAGTTTTACTGATTTGAAAATCTTAAGTCTCACACACAACCCCCACTGTGACGGTCTATCTGCACAACCACCAACACCTCCAGCAACCAGTCATTCATGTTCCTGGGCTCTACCATCTCTCAGGACCTTAAGTGGGACAATCACATTGACATTGTGAAAAAAGGCCCAGCACAGGTTGTACTTCCTCCGCCAGCTAAGGAAGTTCAACTTGCCACAGGTGCTGCTGATGCAGCAGACTCAGCCGTCATTGAGTCTGTCCTCTGCACTTCAATAAATATGCGTAATTTGTGAGTGGGACATGTCCCCACCACTTTTTGCCAAGGTCAATATTGTCTTCACCAACATAACATCTTGCTGCATGGCTGTAATGCAAAAGAAAAATCTCCTGTTGATTAGCGGTTCATTCGTTTGTGTTAAATATGAGGCGATCCGGCACTGGAATGTGTTATTTTTGAAATGTATTCGTTGCCGCTATTATCAATGGCAGAAGGCAACAGTGTTCTCTTGGCACTTGTGCACACTGTGCAGTCTTCACACAGATGAGCACTTCAATCTATCGCATAAAGCTGTTGCGGAGACTCTCTATTAATTCCGATGAATTCACAAAACAAATTGCACACAAACATGTCCCTGCTTTTGATATACAATCACTGATTGAATGGGTGGATTAGAACCCAGGACCTCTGGCACGCTTAACAAAAAAATTACCACCAGTCAATTTTTTAAAACAAAGTTATGCAACTGCTTAAAAACTGTATG
Organism: Elopichthys bambusa; assembly: GCA_037101425.1. Lineage (NCBI taxonomy): Eukaryota > Metazoa > Chordata > Actinopteri > Cypriniformes > Xenocyprididae > Elopichthys > Elopichthys bambusa. Next base: position 11,669,369 of record CM074449.1, read on the forward strand.
GTTTGGCTCATCTACAAAATCAGACATCAGAAGACTACAGAGGGCGGTTAGGACTGCAGAGAGGATTATTGGTGCTTCCCTGCCCACCCTCCCAAGAACCGTATACATCCAGAGTGAGAAAATGGGCTTAGAAAATCACTCTTGATCCCTCACATCCAAGCCACCTTCTCTTTGAACTTTTGCCATCTGGCCGGCGCAACAGAGCACTGAGCACCAAAACAGCCAGGCTCAAGAAAAGTTTCTTCCCCTAGGCTATCTACCTCATGAACAGTTAAATGTTCTCCCCACTGTGCAATGATAACCATGTGCAATATCACTTATATTTATTTGACAATACACTATTCTATTTTATTTGTATATAGCACACATGTACATACACGTCTATTTTTATTTTATATATACTGTTGTTTTCTCTGTGTACTGAAGCTTCTTCTGTCACCAAAACAAATTCCTTGTGTGTGCAAACATACTTGGCAATAGAGCTCTTTCTGATTTCTGATACTGTTTGCACCTCTGTGTATTGTAGTACATTATAAAACAGCATGCAATAACAACATATTGAGTGTATAATTATATTTATTAAAATCATAAAATGGATGCCGCCTTATAGGGACAGTAAAGCTCTCCCTAAATCTACCCTTAACCCTAACCAATAAACACTTTATCCCTACTATTTACCCCCTACTAAGTGTTAGGCACTTTATTCCCACTTTCCACATATTTTCTTGTTTCTAATCTGATATGTGATGGGAAAAGGAAGAAGGAGGAGACTGGAAAAAGGCAAATTCGAACTTGGGTCGATCGCATTAAAATGTACCGCCACCAGCTTTACTCTCCATACCACTGCTCCTGTTATTAGACAGGTTTCTTTTGTAATTTTGTCTGGCCCAACCAGACATTGATTGGTGGAGTTAATAGCAGGCTATTTGCACTCAGTGTAAATAGACACTCCGTTAAATATTCCCATTTTATAGAATTTATCTCTGTATCTTATTGGTTAACACAACCCTTAATACAACAAACAGTGACAGTGAAAATTACCCATCCTAAGTGGTCACTCACTAGAGGTGTTTTATTCCGGGTTGCATAGCTCCAGATCCATAGGTGTTTGTTGTGCTGAGTTATTTGTGGTGTCTGGCACTCTCACTGGGACTGCTGTCTCCAATTTAGAGCTGGCTCTCCTGTCTTTTTGCACCTCTGTGCTATGCTCACGCTATATTGATGTCTTTATTTAGAACCTCAGACCAAAGAAATCTTGGCATTTTCTGCTCTTTAGAAAGAAAGGTCTATCTTATTGCATGTTGTCCAAACACAGATTGCAGATTTGCAATGTATATATGTACATTCAAAAGTATCATATATATATATATATATATATATATATATATATATTTTTTTTTTTTTTTTTTTTCTTCTTCTTTTTTAAAAAAAAAACTGCAAATAAAAAAAATAAAAAAATAAATGTAGCCTTAGTGAGCAAGAGACTTGGTGGTGGTGTATATAATTTATACACTATATGGCATTCTGCTGTGGAGGAGTAAGTAGAATGAGAGAAAAAAGAAAGAAGATAGAAAGAATAGCCCCTTCATGTGATGTACTACAAACATATAGCAGAAGGTCTAACCTCTAGGGTTTTGGAAATCCTAACAGTGTTTGGAAATAGCAGGACTGAGGGAAATACAGAGACACTAATCATGATAGGACAAGAATAAACACTCAGCACCAGATCAGTAGAGACAGGAGTTTACAACATTAAAGGAGACCTATTATGCCCCATTTTTTAAGATGTAAAATAAGTCTCTGTTGTGAAGTTTTAGCTCAAAAGATAATTTTTTATAGCATGTTAAAATTGCTACTTTTTGTGTTTGAGCAAAAACGCGCCGTGAGCTGCAGCGCTCTGCCTAAGAGGGCGGAGCTTCAAGAGCTTGTTCTCCCCTGTCTGGATTCAGTCCGGACGCACTATAATGTCAGAAACTGAAAAATATATGCTGCATGGAGATAGAACAGGTATAGTTTAGTTTAATTATGGTTATAACTTATATTGTCTTCTTGTTTTTATCCACTATATTACTACAAGCCTGTTGTACTGTCCAAATGATGGCCAAAACGTTACAGATGAGTTTAATGTTTATTGTACTTCACACAAAATAAGAAGCGTCCATTTTCACTCTAGAAAATCACTGTAAGTGCTTAATAAAACACAGTGCAAGTGTATAAGTCTTTCCCTAGTATTATCATCAACATACACAGCGAAGTACAACTCGTTACAACTAACATTAAACAAATATATAAAGACCTTATGCCTTTTCGGGTGGTGCTTAATAAACTGGTACACTTTATATCCATAAATCAATTCCGAAGAACTGTAATAAAGTACTCTCACCTTTATTACTGTCGTATCCAGTATCACTCTGGAGGCTGTAAGCTGGATCATGAACAGTTTGTACTTATATATCCTTGAGTAGCACATTTTTAGCACAACCTCTGTTCTGTATTGTCCCTTTGTATTGACATTCATTCACAAAGCAGTCTGGTGTGAAATGATTTGCGCAGACATAAACGAATTTCAGTAGAACTGAGGGAGCATTTTCTTGGAAAGCAAAATTAATCCACCTCGTCTTCAGCGGCTCAGATTTCAGGAGTAAATGGAGAGAGCTATGTGGATTAATACATCCAGCTACAGAACACCTAAAACTCTTGGGAGACATTCGTCAGTGCAGCAATAGCAGACTGTACAACTGGCTGTGAACTCACTCAGGGCTGTTCTATGTTAAAACGGCAGTGTCTGTCAACATTCGTGGGCGGGGCCTGTGGCTAATGTGACATCACATTGCCAGGGATCTGGAAACGGCTTGTTCTGAGACACTGCTTATGATTTATGGGGATTCAAAAAAAAGGAGTGGTTGGATATTTATCATTATAGGGTGTTTGTGTACACACACTGCCAACACACATTTATGTCAAAACACCATGCAAAAGTTAATTTTGCATAATAGGTGCTGACTACAAAGAAACCCCTGAGGCAACCTAGAACATATGATGCAGGCAGGAACAGCACAACAGGACAACCAAATCTATAGGACTGTGTGTACAAACATACGTGATGAGGTGGAAACTCCCAAGACGGGAAGTCTTTTTCCCCTCAAGTCAGTCCACTCAGTGATCATCTTGTTGAACAGTATGTGTTTTAGATTCTCAACCAACCAGCCAACCAACGATCTATATATTTATTTGTCTATATCTTAAACTATTTGTTTACTTTTTCAGATAAGGCTTTGTCCAACCTAAATTTAAAGTTTATCTGGTTTACAGTTAAAAATTTAAATGTTAGGTAGGAATTGTGAGAAGAAAAGGAAGTAGTAGGTGTATGAGAAGAGAAATGCCCAGAACTGAGGGATTAAATGGACCATGACTGAAAGCCAAAACCATTTTTTATAGTGGTCTTGCTGTGCCACCCAAACAATAAGAAGATTTTCATCAAAAAAAATAAATAAATAAAAAATAAAAAAAGGCATCATGAAGTGGTAAAACCTTTAGTAGAGAGTATGAGACAGAAGGAAGAATATCACCCACAAAGCAAGTAAGGGTGTCTTACAATCTCTTCTCATACAGACTTTGTCTTATAGTTATAAATCATATTTTGGCATCTGACCTATATACACACTGTAGATAATTATCTGTTTCACAGAGACACACTGATGCCATAAGTCATGAGGTCTTTCATTTCTCATCTTTTATGGGCATACCTTCCTATTGTAGTCACAGCCTCCGACCTACGTATGAGGACCACCAAGACATCACATTCATTATTTATGCTTCCAAGACACCTTCAAGCTCTTCGTTAAACTGAATTTGACATGGTAAGTTTCAATGGTGTCAGTCTGAAGAACACTAGGGTGTCATCAGTTCTGCAGAACGTTTACATTATATTTATATGCAAAGTGAAACCGTCACAGCACTTAAAACTGCTGTCCGTAACTTTTTTTTTTGGTTAGTGTTCAAAACTTTCTCCTTACCTTAGCCCGATTCACAATGATAAGCTTGTAATAATGTTTTATAATTCGGGTGGTACTGGTGGGTTTCCGCAGAAAATTTGAGCATGTCGCCGTTTGTCTTTGCATCATTGCGTCACGTCTGTTTACGTAAAGAATGAGTCCCAGCTAGTAGGCTATATTGCACATGAAGCAGATTATTTATAGCCTTTTCAAACAGCAACTGCAGTAATTAAACGTATTATTTGTACGGCGGATTGTATGGTATGACAAATTAACGTTAGAGATTAGACTGTACCAGTGGTGGACAGTAGCGAAGTATTTTTACGTTACTGTACTTAAGTACATTTTTCAAGTATCTGTACTTTACTACATTCCAAAGCATAATATTGTACTTTTCACTCCACTACATTTCATAAAACATATTGTTATTCTTTATTTTAAAACGAAGAAATCGTCACATGCTCAGAGACGTAAAAGCGGTATCCTATTCGTACACGAACTGATTCTTTTCAATCATCCTGTTAAATCGGTTCACAAATCACATCAACAATTCATTCGTAAATTGGATTGATCGTATTGCAGCTGTTCTCAAGTCAACAAATCACCGATTCAATTATCCGTTCAGAGCGAGTCTACAATGAATGAATTTCACTGTGTGTCTGAAAATGAGCCAAGAACTGGGGGATCCTCTGAGTGCGCACACGACTGATGGCGAAAAGTAAATCAGCTTCTAATGCTGAATTTTAGGATTAATTATTGTAACTGAAAATCATATTTAGGTCACAACTGTCAGTTGTTTTTTAACTAAATCTGCTGTAAAGGGCGATCTGTTTAAGCCCACTGAAATGCTTTAATGCGAACACATCCACATCAATATGTCTACAGATCGTGATCTCGATTCAAACAGATCAAATCACATTTTAAAACTTAACTTGCCGCTTCAAATAACGGTTGTATCGATTACATCGTTACGGCACTAGGAGGCAACAAGTGATTCATTCAAAAGATTTGTTCAAAAACATTGATTCCTCCAGTAATGAAACAAGTGAAGTAGTTATCAGTGAGTCATTAAATCATTCCTTCAAACCCATTTTTTTTAAATGAATGAATTATATATTATTAAATAGACTGCAGCAATTAATATTTTGTTCTCTAGTAAATAATTATACGCAATTTTGTTTAGTTGTCGATTCAGAATCATGGGAGAATCGTGTTTTCTATTTGAAAGACAAAAAAAAAAAAAAAAAGAAAGAAAGAAAGAAAGAAAAAAAGATGATTCATTAATTCTCATTTTATCCAGAATCGTGCAACTCTAAAACAAATTAAAAATTACACATGCACGTTCATCTTCCCCGCTGCTGTAACAATTTCTTAATGTTATGTATTTAGTCCTATATGTTTTGTCTGTTTTTATATTGTTTGTCAACACACATTACATCTTCCATCCATACTGAGAAGTGCTGGCTATTTGAAAATTCATAATCATTCATAATTATTTTGAGCAATAGAATTATATAAAATATATAAAATTAAATTAAATGATATAAGTGGCCTATATAAAATTACAACATAAACATTCATCAATCAGTACTTATTTACTTAAGTACATTAAAAATCAAGTACCTTTGTACTTTCACTCAAGTAAAATGGAAAAGGAGCACTAAATACTTTCACTTGAGTAATATTTTATTATACGTATCTGTACTTTTACTCAAGTACTTGATTTGTGTACTTCGTCCACCACTGGACTGCACAGAAATTTAAATCTACAGATGACACTAATACACACTAAATACACATAGTCACGCAATGCTGATGTTGTTAACATGATCAATTTAAGAACCAAGTAATATAACGTGATCTGAACTAAGCGATCGTTAGATTTAATCACCATTGGTAGAGCGTTTTATTGTAATGCTTTTTTTTTTTTCTCAGTTGGTCAGAACAAAAGTGGCAGACTTGTTACTTATTTGTTCAGATGACATTTTCTGGTGAAAATTCTTACTTTGGTCATACTTCAAGACTACAATCTCGAAGTACAGATTTCAAAGTACAGTATCCACATCGGTGTGGTGACTGACAGCAAACATTAGATTCAACTGCGCTGAGGAGTCGTGCCGAGGCACAACCCGATAATTCCGCAAATAACTGCAATTGCAGGTTTCAAACAGAGATGGGGACAGAGGCAAAACTTACGAACTGCAGCTTTAAACGGCAATAAATAATTACATGTTCACTAAACCGAGTAGTCTTTAACTTTATACTGACACCTATTGGAGTGGATTAATGAAGTCTGTTCATTACCTGCTTTAAAAACTTTTTTTTTTAATCTTTTGTTTTGATTCTTTTTTCCATATTTTCACTGGTTATTGATGCTTCCCCATGCACTGTACCGTTCTTCCTTGAGCTCTGTTCTGGCTCTGCTTGTGTTGTGTGTACATGGATGGAGGCTTTTGTGAAACGGTTGCTTCTACTCTCATATGTTCACTCTCACTGTTTGAAGTCCTCCTATGGCTTTGTTTGTTTTCATTGCTTCAGCCAGCACAGCTGGCTTTATAATTTTATTTGGACTGGTAAACTCTTGACTATTGCTCTGAAAAGTATCTTTAGTGCTGGAAAAGCTATAAAAAGTAAGTTTACTATTAATAGTAGTAGTTACTGTTGAATTACAACATGTTTGTTTGCAATATGGAAACATATGGGAAAAAACTGATTGTGAATTTACATTTTATATATATATATATATATATATATATATATATATATATATATATATATATATATATATATTTATACCTGTACAGTTTTAGCTAATTTTTACCCAATGACCAATGATTTCTGTCCAGCACTTCCAGTTAGGTTTGTACAAAGTCAGTATATCTTTCCTGTATTACCACAACACACAGTCTTAGTGTACCGTGGTAATACAGGAGAGAGTTTATCAAAATTATAGTGAATCCATTGGGATAAAGCGTGAATTTATGTTTCTAGCTAATCTAGATAATTTACGCAGATTGTTTTTGAAAGATACAGGATATTGCTTTTTTCAGTTTTTTTGTTTTGTTTCCAATTTACTGTGTATCACTTTGTTGACAAAGCATTAACATATTTTATATAACTAATTAAAGTGGCTGTGTGCAACATCTCTTTGTTGAATATCTTCAGTGAGTCTTTTTTTCCCAATGGGGATGACTCACCACACGCACACACACACTTCACATTTCCTTCATTAGCCAAAAAACATTAGCCAAAAATCAGGCCACATTAATTGAGATAGATTTCACATGCATCACCCCAGTGTCTCTGACGTCTGCCAGGTCTTCCATTTCCTTTTGGTGGTGGATGTTGTGACAGTGCGGCAAAGTCTGTTGAATAATTGCTCATTTCATACTGCTCACTGGTGTTACTGATGTGTGATTTCTATATTTACCATGTTTGACTGAATGGGGGAAAAGCTGGATCGCTCTTATTTCTGTGCAGATATCTGAGTGTTATTGTACTGTCATGCTGGAAGTGATGCATGTCTCTTTTAGTCAGTGTCTGCTTTCATGCGTCTGATGTGGCTGACTGACTCAGAGTTTTCTACTGTAATCAGAAAAACAATGTAGGGATGCAAAAGCAGAGGTGGAGAGTTCATACATGTCTTAAATAGACAGAATCCCATAGATTAAGGCTTGTTAGCATGGCCCCAATAGCTCCTGCTGGTAACTGCACCATCTGATGTTTTTCTTCACTGACAATCAAGTAGATCTCTAATCTAAAGTCAAAACAGAAATGAAGATGAGAGATTTCTGTCCCTCCATTGACAGCTATGCAACTACTACTTTGGCACTTCAAAAAGTTCATAAAGAGATTAAAACTAATCTAAATTAAATGAATAGTTTGGTTAAAATTTTCTGAAGAGACACGATCACTTTATATGATGAATAGATTATATTTAGGCCTTTTCACATATAAACATTGATCTGTGAACGCAAACAAAAGCATGTTGATGAATGTTTTTAAAGCCTAAATTAAATCTGTTTAGTGTATAAACTTTTTGAAGCATCAAAGTGGTAGTTGTGTAGGCTGTCAATGGAGGGACAGAAATATTTGTACGATTTGTCTAAACCCCAGTGACGGGTAGGTTTAGGGGCGGGGTTTGGGGTAGGTCATTCATAGGAATTCATACGAATTTGTCAACTTGTAAAATACGTATGATTTAGTAAAAAACATATGAATTCGTGCGAGTGAGGTTGTATGAATTTGTACGAATTAGCCCCCTCATAAAATACGTACAAATTACAGTGAGATCGGGTTGGGGTAACTGATAACAGAATTGTCATTTTTGGGTGAACTATCCCTTTAAAAGTTTGAAATTTACTTAATTTTATATTTTATAATAATTATAATGTTTATTATTTAAAAATATAGTTTTTTTCCCAGCAACAAATAATGTACGTGCTGCTCCATACTAATTTTGGCAAGTCAAAGTTATTAATATGTATTTTCCTGATAATTAAATGTTAGTTTTACATTTGGAAAAAAAAATATTCCAGATAATTACATGCAATTTTTTAACAGGAAATCTCTTTTTACTTTACTTTTAACAAATCTGAGTTATCTCTAGTTTAACCACATTTCCCATGTTCAGAAATAGTCATTGTGGTTTTATATTGGAAGACTTTTCCAGGATATAAAGGAAAGCAAGATAAGTATGAACTGCATTCATTATTCAAGTGCTCCCCAGATAGAATTTTTTTTTTTGCACCTATATTTCAACATCTGTACAATGTTAAGTATAAAGGGGACATTTTTTACAGATTACATATTCCTCAATAATAATGTACAAGGATAGTTCACCCAAAAATTCTGTCAGCATTTACTCATGAGCCTCACGTTGTTATAAACCTCTATGATTGTGTTTTATGCAAGAAAGAAAGTACCACTTTGGAATCAGTGTGAGTAGAGATGAGAGAATCTTCATTTTTTGGGTGAGATATCCCTTTAAATCTGATTCACACAGACACTATCACACATCAGAAACTCTAGTCCAAAAGGAACATTCTCCAAACAGTCAATATACACCTCCTGTCGAGCAGTGGGAAAATCATCTCTCTTGAATGTTTAAGGTTCTATCCTCTAGTCAATAAAATGCTTTAGTGCTTATCTGAAAAGAACAGGTTTCTATACAAGGAAGCACAATGTAGTGGGTAAATGTGTACACCCCTTTATAGATTTCTGTATTAATCCTGCAGGTGTGGAGACAGAAGGGAGTTATCAGATGACTGCATAGATCCCAGATGTGTCAAACACTGACATGCAGGAAAGAGCTGATAACTCACAGCTGCTCGGAAACTCAAACTAGAGAATGCCACAAAATGATTCCCTGGTGAAACTATTAACAGAATATCAGTGATAAATGTGCAGCTATTTCGAAATACAAAATCAGAGCCACGTTGTTATAGCTCATTCGCATTGCCGTAAGCACTTGCAAACATTTCTTTGATATAAAATTTGGCAGCACTTCATTTTTTTTTCACTTAAAAACATGCATGAAGAGATCAATACAAACTGAATTAATATTATTTGTTTGTAAGGTCTCTTTACTCCAGATTGATTGATAGATGCCCTCCAGTGTTCTCTAACCTCAGATGTTTTTGAATTTTTCAAGCAACTTGAGATAACATTAACAAATTCCAGGAGCGTTCTATTCAAATGATAATTTATTACAATAATTCCCATCACATCCCAAACTTTCATCTGTACAAATAATATTTGCATAAATTAGCCCACAGGAAAGCAGTTCTCTTTAAATCTGACTGGCCAAGAACCACACAGAAGAGGAACAGGATGTCATTAGGATTTTGTTTGTCTAATTTTCCACAACAGATAATTCATTAATGTATTTGTACCCCAATGCATAATTATTTATTACGGTTTGAATGAATAAAATATCCCCATTACTCAGCTAGTGTCTAATATTAGCAGTGATTAGACAGGGCAGTGAAAATATGACAAATAAGATCCGCTGAATGGAAAGATCCCCTTGAAATTCATGATTGCTCATTACTTTAACTTTTGACAAGTTCTGCTGATTAATGGACACGTTATTTGAATATTTGTTCAAATTATGAAATTTATCTCTAGATTAAAATCTTTTGTTCCAACAACAATTTGACAGATGGCTGTTAGCCTTTTATCTGCCTTTAATTTTTTCAGTTCTCAAATATAAAGCGTTATTTGGAGCAGAATTTCTCTCTTCGATGTGCGCAGAAAGAGAATGAGTGATGGAGTAACGCAGCTTGATGTCAGACCTCATCAGCTACGTGCTGACTTGCAACAACATGCAACATTAAGCCCATTCAGTGAGTTTGTAGACTCAAATCCATTACTCCAGCAATTGAGGTGATTTGCTTTTAGACTGGGTGTTTTGTCCTCTTCTTTTCTTTCATTTATATATTTTCTCATTCTGCCTTTGTCCAACAGTTTATGTAATTAGTTTATGTAAATGTTATGTTTATGTAATTAGTTTAACATTATATGTTAAACTAATTACCCAGTGATGAAGTGATGAACTCTGAAATGCACAGAGTTATGTGCTATTTTAACAAATACGTCTGCTAATTGGGTAACATAATAAAGATTACTGCATTGCTAAAATGACTTTCAGAGGCACCGCAGGTTGCCTTTCAATGTCTAACCTGAGGTTTAAATCCTAATTAATATATTCTGATCTATGGTTTGTATCACACAATACACAATATAATATAGCATACCTAGAATACCCAGACATGTGCCTTTGTTGATCTTATGTATGTTCGGGATTTTCCAAGAATGCCATTTATTGTGGTGCTCAATAAATCAATAGTAATTTTGTTGTCTAAAAGACAAGGTCGATATTACCCTGAACTACATTCAAGTGTACAGAACAAAGATGAACCAGAGTGCACTTAATAAACATGCTGAAACACACACATTCAGTGAAATCATTTTTTTCCCTTTCATTTTTATTCTAAAGTATTTTATTTTTTTAGTTTAATGGATAACTTTTGAGCAATCTGTCATTAGGTATCATGAGCTAACAACAGCAATTTACAGCGTTTATCAGTTCATTCATAGATATACTCTTCATAATACATTTGAAAATTTGGTAACAAAATAAAAATTGAAAATTCTGTCATTAATTACTCACCCTCATGTCGTTCCACACCCATAAGACTTTCGTTCATCTTCAGAACACAAATTATGATATTTTTGATGACAGAATGCTGTCAGATTTCCTTCCATAGACTGCCTTTGTAACTACCACTTTGATGCTTCAAAAATGTCATAAAGAGATCGGAAAACAAATCCATATGAAACTAATCCAGCATTCTGTCATCAAAAATATCTTAATTTGCCTTCCGAAGAAGAACAAAAGTCTTATGGGTGTGGAACAACATGAGGATGAGTAATTAATGACAGAATTTTCATTTAGGGGTACCCCTTTAATAGTGAGAACTGGACCCTAATCTAAAGTGTGACCGAAAATTTAGTTACACTTAAGGCTGATTTATACTTCTGCGTTGGACCTATGCCGGAGCCCCTGCACCGTAGGCTATGCATCTGTTTTCATTTATACTTCTGCGTCGTTGTCTGCGTCGATGTGCAGATGCAGACCACTAGTAGGCAGTGTCCGCGGTAATGATGAGTATCAAGGCAAAAGCCGAAGAAGAAGCAGCTTGTCATGTACATTGTCAGAGAAGCTTACAAATAGAAACGGCAAATAGGTAACGACTTTTGTTGCAGTTTGACTGCATGTGTCCCCTGAAACAGAGTGTTTTTCATTCCTATGGAAGTTGAAAACGCTCGCTCTTCTACTATTGCTCCTCGGCAGTTTTTTGACCCGAGGGAGGGTCACAGCGCTTGCGGTCCGCGTAGAATTGACGCGTTGTTACATTTTTGAAGAGGTGCACGCCAGGCTACGTCGTAGGCTACACGTGGTACAAACAGCCTACGCCGTAGCTACGGCGTACACTTGACGCAGAAGTATAAATCAGTCTTTAGGGCCCTATCATACACCCGGTGCAATGCGGTGGCAGGTGTGACGCAAGTGTTTTTTGCAGCCCGGCGCAGTTATCATTTTCACATCCTGCGCCACATTGTTTAAATAGCAAATGCATTTGTGCTCCCATGGGCGTGCTGGTCTGAAAATGAGATGTGTTCAGGCGCGTTGTTGGCGCGTTACTATTTTGAGGCAACTGAAATAGACTGCGCCACTGACCAACTGAATCCTGGTCTAAAGTCAATGGCGCAATATTTGTTTTGAATCTAAACAGCGCGTTAGTAATATGCACCTATATGCGGGTGTACAGCGCGCGTACATTCTGCTTATTACACACACAGGGAAGTGCAGCAGCACACAAACATGCCAAATTAAAAATAAAAGGATTACAATGTAAAAGATTATTATTGTATGCATAAAGATGAAAATGCTTTGGTGGAATCCGGCTTTTCCCGTAGATGTTCTGCTCGCACGCTTTAACCTCGCGCACGAGCAGATCCGTTTGCTCACTATAGACGCGTTCAGTTTTTTCGCTTGCAAATTCCGCCTTGTAAATAACAATCCGCCATGGTGCGAGCGCAACTGCCTTTTAAAGGGAATGGGAGATGAGACTCTGATTGGTTATGCCCAAAACACACCCATTACTCATTAGGACAACCCTTTCAGACACAGACCATTTTTCCCGTCCTTAACTAGCAAAAGTGGATTTGGATTTGCACTTGCGCTGTGTGCTTTAGACCATGCGCTTAGATTGTTAAAATAGGGCCCTTACTTTCTAAAGTCCATTTTAGAAATTCTGTGCCTATAAGTAACTTTGCAAGTACATGTCAACTAACTCTCATTAGGGTATTAGTAGACTGTTAGGTTAGTGTTAGGGTTAGTAAAATAACATTAGTTGACATGTAATTGCAAATTAGTAGTTGACATGTAATATCAAAGTTATAGCCAGTAGAATGTCTGCTGGTGGAGCATCAATGTAAAGTGTTAGCAGAAATTAAGCAGACAGTCTACTAATATTCTAATGACTGATAGTTGACAGGTAGTTGCAAAGTTACTTATAGTTAGTAGAATGTCTAAAGTGGACTGTTGAAATAAAGTGTTACTGAAAATTTTAATATTGAATATTAAAATACAGTTTAATACAACTAATATTAATTTATACAGCTGAAAATGGTAATGTATCAGCATAGTAATACAATTGTTAATGAATTTTACCACAATCAAAATGTATGTATGCTTTAGAGAGTGTATCTTACATAAAGCATAACAAGTTTGTTTAAAAGTTAAACTGGCATCATTTGGCCTTACTTGGTTTTTCCTACTTGGTTTTACAAAGTAATACTGTAAATTTTACTATATCTCTTTATTGTTAGTTATTTGACTTGATGCGCCAACTTTGTAAGCTTTATAAGTAGATTATCCACTTTACTTCCTTTCTTCTTTTCTGGTTTTTGTGTGACCTCTAAGCATGTGTGACATCTAAGCATTGATAAAATGCTTGAAGGTTTTATCAAGCAATGGACGATACTTTCCATATTTGATAACGGGTGGATTACCGCTGAACACTTTTCCAGGCTTTGCTTGAGTCTCAGATCAAATCAACCAAGTTCCAGCTCTCTCCAAAATTCCTACGCAGTGGTTTTCTCTTCTATCTCACTACCTAGTTATCAAAGGACAGCATTTAGCGCACAATCCTATAAAACAAGATCATGTATGAATTTTCTATCAGCTTGAATTCTTGCAGTGTTGTGTGCGTATGTGTGTATAGTGTTGGGGAAGAGTGGGGGGGGGATCTGGGAAAATGCTGCTCCAGATTATGTGATTCAACCCAGGGGCTCAGTGAGCAGAGACATAATGCCAGAAAGCGAGAGAGTGAGGAAGATGGAAGGAGGAGTAGAATGTGTGCGAGTTCCATCCAAAATCATAATGAGCTGAAGGTTTCACACTTCCGATAGGGCGATCAAATCAAAGAGAATTCTCAGAATGGGTTCTTTTGCTCATCTACCTCATTATCAGGATTTCTCGGCTTGAAGAATTATAGATAGGCTGCTACTGAAAGAACGGCGAATACACATCCAATTCCATATGCGATTCGAAATTAATTAAAGTTGATCTGTGCTGCTGGAACAAAGGGCAGGAGTGTAAAGAGAGAAAAAAACATTTGTTAGCCCCTGTGTGATTTGTGCTCTGTACTGTATATCAGAAGCTTCTTAAGGCACTAATGCATTAACTAATGCATTTCCCCTTTTCTCTTTAACTGCTTTTTCTGCAGATAATTTCTGCAATAACTATGGATTGGTTATGAAAGCTTTAACCTGTCAAAGAAGTCCCACAGAAAACAGACTTTATATAGAGTTTTTTTCTTACTAGAATGGACTTGAATGGAAATTATTCATTTTTCTTATGCTAAAATGGTAATATTATATCGTCAGTGACAGCTTTTCATTTAGAAGAATATATGAAACATCAGGTATCTTTTGCTGCTAAAGGGCATTTCAAGAGCACCAAGACGCAAGAGATTTGGAAAAACAGGTCTGAAATCCTTTATAATGATAAAAAGTGTAAATGCAATTCTAGTGAATTAGAGCTCCAATCTATTAAAGAAATCAGTGACCTAATTCAATTTGAATAGGTAAGACTTCTATAAATAAATTCAATGGCTATGAATTTAATTTGAATGTGACCTTTTGGTGGTATAGAAAAGTGTTATTGGAAAGCTGCATCAAATATCCTTCCCTGTGCATCAGCACCATTACAATCAAAACAAGGTTTTGGATTTATCTTCTCATTTTAAATTTAAAGTTCCACACAGTGTTTTAAATTTCTTTGTAAAGACCCTCATTTAATATTCAAGCCTATGCAGAGATGTGGCTTTGTAGTTTTTAGGGGTTTTGACAGGGTCAGCTCAGTGCTTGTCCTTGTCTGTGACAAACTGACAGATCAAAATCGTTCTGATGTTGTGTCAGTGATAACGATGGACTCTGGTATATAATCATATGGTATGATGTTCCATTACACATCTGTTCTATTTGTTGTACTATTTGTTTCAAAACCTAAAGAATGAGATTTTATTGTTGCTTTTTGACAACAGTCTAAGCATTATATCTAAGCACAGAAGACGATTTCATACATTTTCCTTGCAATTTTTTTTGGTTTCAACATTTTTCTATATCTTTAAAGTTGCTGTCTGTAACTTTTTTTTTGTGTTCAAAATTTACAAAAATTATATATAATGAGCTAGTACACAATTAATCAATTTTTCAAACCGTGTTTTTGTCTTATCTTTAATCACTACAGTACACCTATAATAAGTAGGGATGCACCGATACCGATGCGGTATGGGGCCCGATACCAAGCTCATGTACTTGTAGTCGTAAGCATAAAAATACCCACGACACCAAAGACTGATACCTCACGTGACGTAACTGACAGAATTTTCTGTGCACAGAGACAGCTGCGGCAGCAGCAGAAACAATATCAGCCTCAGGGGTGTGGAAATATTTCGAAATTAATTATGACAACCCACACGAACTGCATGCAAATAGCGCTGCAATGACGATCCCAGTTCTCAGACAGCGAGCAATCCCAGTTCTCTCAGACAGTGCGTGATCAGTTCTCCTTGCTCCTGAATGGCCTGAATATCATGAAAAAGTTTTTTTTCTTTTTTTTTCCTGTAATTTAATTCAAAAAGTAAAACTTAAATATATTCTAGATTTATTAGACATAAAGTAAAATATTTCCAGACTTTTTGGTTTTCATTTTGATGATTACAGCTTGCTGCTCATCAAAATCAAAAAATCAATATCTCAAATTATTAGAATATTTAATTTCAAGTTCCATTCTCAGGGTATAAATACTGGGTTTAGGTCAGTAATCTCAACAGCAGTCATGGGGAAGTCTGCTGACTTGACAGTTGTCTAGAAGACGATCATCAAGACCCTCTACAATGAGGGTAAGCCACAGAGGGTCATTGCTGAAAGAGCTGGCTGTTCGCAGAGTGCTGTGCCAAAGCATATTCATGGAAAGTTGAATGGAAGGAAAAAGTGTGGTAGGAAAAGGTGTACATGTGAAAGGAATGACCGCAGGCTTGAGAAGATTGTCAGGCGAAGCCGATTTAAGAACAAAGGAGAGCTTCAAAAGGAGTGGACTGAAGCTGGAGTCAGTGCATCAAGAGCCACCACACACAGACGTCTTCAGGAAATGGGCTACAACTGTCACATTCCACGTACCAAGTCACTTCTGAACCAAAGACAATGTCAGAAGCGTCTTACTTTGGCTAAGGAGAAAATGAACTGGACTATTGCTCAGTGGTCCAAAGTCCTCTTTTCAGATGAAAGTAAATTTTGCATTTCATTTGGAAATCAAGGTCCCAGAGTCTGGAGGAAGAGTGGAGAGGCACAGAAACCATGTTGCTTAAAGTGCAGTGTGAAGTTTCCAGAGTCAGTGATGATTTGGGCTGCCATGTCATTTGCTGGTGTTGGTCCACTGTGTTTTCTGAAGTCCACAGTCAACGCAGCCATCTACAAGGAAGTTTTAGAACACTTCATGCTTCCTTCTGCTGACAAGCTTTATGGAGATGCTGATTTCATTTTCCAGCAGGACTTGGCACCTGCCCACACTGCCAAAGGTACCAAAAGCTGGTTCAAGGACCATGGTGTTACTGTGCTTGACTGGCCATCAAACTCACCAGACCTGAACCCTATAGAGAATCTATGGGGTATTGTCAAAAGGAAGAGATGAGAGACACCAGGCCCAACAATGCAGATGACCTGAAGGCCGCTATCAAAGCAACCTGGGCTTCCATTACACCTGAGCAGTGCCACAGGCTGATTGCCTCCATGCCACGCTGCATTGATGCAGTAATTCATGCAAAAGGAGGCCCAACCAAGCATTGAGTGCATAGAAATGAACATGAATGAAGATTTCTGTTTAAAATATCCTTTTTTTAATGATCTTATGAAGTATTATAATTTATCACATTTAATTTTTTGTTAAATGTGAGCCAAAATCATCACAATTAAAAGAACCAAAGACTTAAAGTACTTCAGTAAATAAATAAATAATAAATAAATAAATAAAGTCAAATACATTTATTTAATACACAGAATATACAATTCCACAATTTGAGTTAAATTACTGAAATAAATGAACTTTTCCACGACATTCTAATTTATTGAGATGCACCTGTAGTTGTCAAAATGTGCATAGAGTGGAGTCTCACGTAAGTGGACGTAAACAGGTGGGTGAAAACAGGATACGTGTCAGTATATTACATCCATGAATTCGGTCTTAAATATATATATATATATATATATATATATATATATATATATATATATAGTGAAATAAAATTTCTCATATCATGGTCATATTGCCCACTCGTCCCGTATTCCACCATGAGAAATCTGGTCACCCTAGGTTGTGTTTACATTGTTTCACAGTGTTATGTTATAAACATTTGCTCTGTAATATTTGTTTAGCACTTTTTGAAAGGCAAGTTAAAAATAATTAATGTTTGTTTTTTAAATTTTCTTTTTATTTTGACTTTGGTAATTATGCCCTTTGAAGGTTATTGGACACTGAAATTTGTGCTTTAAGTTTGTGACAAAGCACATAAAAATTATAACTTTTTTATATAATAATGGCGCAAAGAGTAATAATAAAGAAGCTGTCCTACATTCATTAGTCTCACTGTGTTGTGCTTGGAAAACTGCCACATCACCAAAAAGAAAAAAGAAAAGAAAAAAGAAGATATTAATAAATGTATAGGCATCGGTATCGGTGAGTACCAGAAAAAAAAATATCAGTACTCGTACTCGGCCCTGAAAAAATGGTGTCAGTGCATCCCTAAGTATTTATATCCTGACTATTTTAGACTGGTTTGTGTCGTACCACTGTGGAGTAGAACAGTACCTGCGTGACTCGTCATAGAAAAGTAGCTCCGGCTACAAAGTTCTTCCACAAGACGCACACAGTTCTGTTTATTAACTGCTAGAGCACAAAAAGTTACAGACTGCAGCTTTAAGTATATACTTTTGTTTACATGAATGTGAGACATTTTTCAGCTAGGCAAAACATATATACTAAGGGACATTATATTGATACCATTTAAATTGTCTGTTTCATAGAACAGATTTGATGGGTGAACTGTAATCTGTACGATAGAATATGAAAGATTTGTTTACACTAGAAAATTATAATCTGTCCCTCTATTATATTATTTTTATTTTTTTAAACATTTGCTCCACTTTAACTTGCAGGATTCCATTTCAGATCCAAAGGTCTATTACTCAGGTATTTCCTGTGTTTCAGAGTTTTTATATTCAAGCTGAACTCTCTTAAATGTATGCATGCTGTTTAAACCACTTTAACCTTAATGATAACATGTTCCTACAAGTTAACTTTGTTGAAAAAGCCTTCGTACCTGGAAACCTAAATATTCTTTTTGTTCTCTGCAAAATACAAAGACTTTGTGATTTGGCAAAAGAAAAAAACAGTGTGCCTTGAAGAAGTTGGACGTATCTTATTCATCTGCTTTTTATCTTTCTTCAGACATCAATTAAAAAGTTCATTAGTTGCAGTTGTGCTTGGTGCTATCTGGACTATCTGTAAATGTATATATAGGCTGAATTTTCAAAGATTTTTTGTTCTGGAACATGAAAAACCAGTTGTCACAGTTTATACTCAGTGAATATTTTGTAGGGTAGGTTAAGGTTTTATATTTAAGTCAGTTTCTATATAGGTACATAGTCTTGGCTACACAAAAGCCCAGGAAAAAAGGAAAGAGATAAAAAAAATGGGTCTTGGAATTCAGGTTGATGGGTCTATTCATCTAAACGGCAACTAAATGCTGTTCACTTGTTCTTGTTACGGGTTGTGACGGATAGACTAAACTAACGAATAACACGACATTGATGAAGAAGGTTTAACAGGCTTTAATATCCAACAGATAATTCTACAATGATAAATCACACACAACTACACAGACGAGACCCGACCAAGACACTCAAACTGAACTGAACTTAAATAGGGGAGATAATGACACACACACACACACACACACACAGTGACGGAATCAAATTAATTACCATGACGACAAACAAGGCAGTGAGAAATGGTGCAAATGAAAACAAACTAGTCTAATGGTGTGACAGGACAGCCATTCCCAGAATAGAGATGAGGTGAGGAGGATGAGGAGATGGCGATGTTGGGATGTTGAAGGAGCTGGCAAAGGGTAGGCAAAACCGGGAGAGGATATAGGAGGAGATTCAGGAGGAGGACGTTTGACTGGGAGGAGACAGAACTGAAGGGTCCACGGTGGTGCTAAAGGTGTTGAAAGCCAGGGATGATGACAGCCATGGTGGTGTCGATGGAGACAGGAGCCATAGTGGTAGAAGTCCTTACACCACTGTGGCAAGGGCTGGAGGCGATGACGCTGAAGAAAGAGCCCACCGCATAGCCAAAGATCTGAGAAGATGGAGTGACTTTGAAGACCCTGACGACCTCACATATTGACCGAGTGGGTCCAGAGGACAGAGGATGAGCTGGGGCAATAATCAACGGGGTGGAGTCCACAGCGCAGGTGTGATGAGGACTGACCCAGGTGGAGTCGATTGACTGAGGAAGTTTGGTAAGGCCGAATGGCTGATGGTCCACGCTGGAATCGTGGGCAGCAGGAGTGTAGGCGAGGGAGTCCCAGCTGGTCTGAGGTGGATCCACTCCACTGAGAGGAATGGTGGGAGACGGTGACAAGTACCAAGTACCTCAGAAATGGCTGGAGTATAAAAAATAGTCTGATAATAAAGGATAAGTCCTGGTGGTTAGGAGAGGTGGTGGAAGAGGGAGGATGGGTGGGACTGACGGGACAGATTCTTTTAACTGAAGGTCCGAACTCTGTGCTGCCAGAGTCTCGCTCTCAGTGGCAGGGGGTTGGTCAGGTCTCTCTCCTTGCCCTCCAATTCCACGATGGCTCCCTCAGCGGTGGATGGTGCACCTGGTCAGACTTGCGCATCTCAGGCTCTGCGGCGTTGTTGGGCTCACACTCCCCCAATAGCCTGGACTTGCAGCTTGCGGTGGAGAATGGCTCAATATCTGCGGTGGGCTCAAAATGCTTTATCCTGACTGGTGGGTTCTGGGTGGGCACTGGGTTTTGAGTGGGGCTGGTGACGTCATCAAGGAAGATCCAAGGAGCCTCCCCGCACAACTACGCTCATGTGGCGGTGTTGAGGCCAACATAAAGCAGATGCAGTCATCTGGGAAGGTGGTCTGATGAGCCAGATCCAAGAATTCCTCCAGGTGTTGCTCGAGGGAGCGTTCTCCCCGTTCAAGGCATAGCAGGTTTACAGCAGGGAAGTCCATAATAAACAAAAAAGAATTGAAACAAAACAAGAACTGGAGACAAAAGGGAAAAAACAAACAAATGATTTGTTGTTTATTTGCACTTTTGGGTCGGGTCTTCTGTCACGGGTTGTGACGCAGAGATTAAACAAATGAATAACATGGAGATCACGAAGATGATGAAGAAGGTTTAACAGACTTTAATATCCAACAGGTATTTCCACAACAATAATTCAGACACAACTACACATAGATGAGACCCGACCGAGACACTCAAACTGAACTGAACTTAAATAGGGGAGATAATGACAAACACACACCTGAACACAATGACGAAATCAAATGAATTACCATGACGACAAACAAGGCAGGGAGAAACGGTGCAAACGAGAGTCTAATGGTGTGACAGTTCTGCTATTACAAGAAAAAATATGATGATATTGGAGTTTTAGTTTCAGACATGGAATAATACTGTTCTGAACTAGATGTTTGAAAACAAAATCAACTGGGATTTGATTTAAAATCTTATCCTTGTGAGTGACAGTTTCCCTGTGTGACAACTGGCCTCAATCTCCCCACTAACTGAATTAATGAGGAGAAGGTCACTTGTTGTTTTTAGTGATTTGCATCAAAATTATCACTAATTATCCCCAGTAAGTTTTAACATCTCAGGGCCTATTTACACCTGGCCACTTCATGTGTTTCTTTTAAAAAGGTTCCATTTACACTTGGACACATAAAAGTATCTCTGCAAAATGAATATAAATCAGATCTTAAATTCCTGAGCTATATGCAAATTTAACGGAGTTCACATCAACGAAAGCAACAGAGAGCCTATGCGCTGAATTTTATTTATTATCAGCTAATTTCAAGATCAAGAAAACATATGCAATAGGAAAAATAGCTTCAGCACTGGTAAGATCATTTAGTCTCACTACTTTTAATGAAGAAGATTGTGTGACCATCTGCGATTTACTTTAGATACTCAGCTACTCATTTGCAGTAATGCATGTTGTAGTAGTGCTGTCATATCTGGCTATAACATATCACATAGCCTATAACATTCTCTCACACGTTTATTTTTTAACATTTTGGGAGGAGTAAAATTTACATATGTGGTTTCAACAACCAGATGCATTTACACTTGTCCAGTTCTGTCTGGAATGTGTCTTGAACAACCTCCTGAAGTGGTTTGAGTGATCGGATTTAAATCCATCTTAAAAGCGTTTCGGAGGGCATATACATCTGGTCTTTTCATGATCAGAGAAAACGCATGAATTGACCAGGTATAAACAGGCCCTCATTCTGTTTCTGCTATAGGTGACAGGCCAGCTACTTCATTAATCCTTTTTTTTTTTTTTTTTTTTTTTACATTTCATCAACACGAATATTTATAAAGAATGAGGCAAAACACATTAATATTCTTATAGTAAGTTCACTCTTGGGCTTCAGATAATGTAGTCAAGTGCATTGTTGCATGTTGCACTCTAGTGTTTGCAAAATGATACATTTCAAAAATGAAAAATCAGCTTCAGAGTTAGAATCCTACCTTGGCACTCAACCAAACCCATCAGTGTGTTAGCCTCAGAGATGATGAGGAGGGATAGAACAATGGACTCATAGCAGATGTTTTATGAGAAATGAATAATAAACCCCCAGTTTCCCAGTACCAGACCTGACAGAGATGCTTCTCCTGTTTTGATCCAGCAAACTCCAGAACTCATTTACATGACAACAGAAAACTTCAGAAACAAACAAAAAGATTTAATAGGCAAACAATTACAGCATTTCGTTTGAACACTCATAGGACTGCCTTGACTCTAGTCTGCATTGTTTTTCCATAACGGGCACCCTTTGAGACTGTGATGAGCAGAGTCACTGGCACCAGAAAAGGTACATTGCAGTCTCATTACATATAATGACAGACAGAGCAGCACTGGTAAAATGAAATAACCTTCTGAATCATTGAATTCAAAAGACCTTGTATAATTTTCTTTCTATAACCTTTCATTTTCTTTCTTAATTTTCTCACTCTGTTTTTCCTCCAACACTATTACATGATGAATGATCATGGCTGTAATGTTTTGCTCTATTTTTTAAAAGCACTGAATCCAGAAAAATCGAAGATGTTAATTCCACAAATTTCCCACCAATGTAGTGTGTATGCATGTTTACTATACTTTATAAAATCATAGTAATGGGACTGACATATTAATTACCACTGGCACAAACTGGTTTAAAATATAAATAATTGTCTGTTGGTATTTTCTTCACTCGCAGTGGCAAATGTTGATTAATTGAAATTATGGCTCAAGCTGAAAGTAAGGGTTATATTCCTGTGGGCCAATTTTGTCATTTGCTTTTACTTACAAATAGGGTTGTCATAAAGCTTAGGGCTTAGTGATTAACATGCATATTCTGTAGCACATTTCCACTGAAACTGCCTTTCTTTGTGACTGCAGTTCTATCAGTCAGTAGCATGATTCTACACAACACGGCACTGCAGCGCCGCGGAAACACTTTCTGGAAAAAAAAAAAAAAAGCGTTATAAACATTTTGGCCTCTTGTGTTTTAGTGACATTAAAATTTCAGTATGCTTCCAGAGGGAGAAATAAACTTGCTGATGTTAAAGTCAGGTAATGATGAAGTCACAAAAAAGTGGTAGGACCCGATGCAATTTCTCTGCAAGGTTTTATGGAAAATTTGACTCAAACACATCTTTTCATGCTGATACCAAAGGTGGTAAACACTTCAAGAAGCCTCTAATTACCAGACTTTTAAAACATGGTAATTTTTTCCAGTGGTACACTACATGGCCTGTGGACACCTACTTATTATGAACAGGATTTTTAAAAAGCAGCCATTATTAACAGGAGGAAAATGAAAAAAAAAAAAAAAAAAAAAAAAAAAAAAACAGACATACAATTTCCTTATAGTAAGATGCAATATACCAAAGACCTCATTAGCTTTCAGCGTGGCACCTCAAGAAAATGGTTTACTGAGTGTGGTGTGGCCACACAAAGCTCAGACCTGAACACCATTGAACATGGATGATTCAGAGGACTACTGGGAGCTAAGCCTATCACCCAACATCATTGCCTGACTTCACTGATCTTGGAACTTAACTGGGGCAAATCCCTGTAGCCATGTTCTAACATCTAGTGGAAAGCCTTCCCAGAAGAACAGAAGCTGTCATAACAGCAAAAGGACAGACAGCTTTCTATTAATGCTCATGGTTTTTAAATTAAATGTTCAGCAAGTACATTCAGAGGTCCACATCTTTTTTTTGTAGTGTAAGAGATTGTAGCTGTAAAGTGAAAATGTATTTTATTCATTCAGGCTGTGACCAAAAGATGTCTTTTGGTCACAGCCTGAATGAATAAAATACATTTTCTATCTATCTATCTATCTATCTATCTATCTATCTATCTATCTATCTATCTATCTATCTATCTATCTATCTATCTATCTATCTATCTATCTATCTATCTATCTATCTATCTATCTATCTATCTATCTATCTATCTATCTATCTATCTATCTATCTATCTATCTATCTATCTATCTATCTATCTATCTATCTATCATCTATCTATCTATCTATCTATCTATCTATCTATCTATCTATCTATCTATCTATCTATCAACATTAATATTAGTAGTACTCTCTCTTTCTCTCTCTGTATATATATATATATATATATATATATATATATATATATATATATATATATAATTTATATATATATAATAATGTTAATTTTGACAGCCCTAAAACCAAATCTTCTTCTAGCACCCCCTTGTGGCCCCCTGGGGATCCCTGTACAGTAGTTTGGAAAGCTTTTAGCGCTCAGTGTTGGACTCACTATTCAGTCCTATTGCTCACCAGACACTTGTGAAACAAAGGTATCATTGACATGACATAATTGCTTTACATTTTGGCTGTGGAAATAGTTGGAGATGTTGAGCTCAGAGTTGGTTGCCATAATATTCTTTTAACTGCCAGATGTTTTTCCACCAGCATCCTGGAACACAGAACATGGCTTGAGAGGTTGATTAACATAATAGGTGTGGGACCCAATGTTGAATTAAATGCTCAGTGATTCATGCACACAGCTCATTTAGTGCTCACACAAACAGATAATATTGTTTAAACTTCTGTCTAAAACAATATCTAGTCTAGAATGTCTAGAACTAAGAATCAAATGGCTGTAAATAAGCAGTCATATTTCATATAGCTGTTTTTTCTCCATTTACTAACATTCTGTTGTTCGGCTATTATTATTAATAGTCCCCTTTTTTGGAGTATTACTCAGCGAATCCTTAAAAACTGCAGGTGTCATGATGTTAACAGACATTAACTGATTTGAGTGGTCCCGAAAAAACGTCATTTTAAGTACATTGTGATTCAGATATGAGCAGAAGTGGTGTAGTCTGAGTGGGTTCAGTTGTTTATGTGGTAATTAGTCCATCCATTTCCAGCAGTTTGACCCATTTGGTTTGTGAACATGAGATACAAGTATTATCACATTAACAGGGTAATCAGCTAATCATAGCGATGAAGAGAACATGATAGGCAGGCATTATTGCATTGATGGTAACAAATCAATCACAGCGGCATGAAAGTATACATCCACTTCTTTTTTTTTTTTTTTACCAGCATTTTGCTGATATATTTTGTTACTGTACATTTGCTTTGATTTTGGGCTGTTTTGTCATTCCCCTGAAGCATCCAGGGGTTGAGTGGTCTCCAGCTTATAACCTTCTCCAAGACTGAACCTTGGACTTTTGGGTTACCCAAAACCTTGAATTGGAATGCTACCAGCACAGTAATGGGTGTTGGTGAACAGCAGCTGGTGAACATGTGTGAGAAATGCTTGATTCCTATGGAATTTTGTAGAGGTCGGCAAAAGCCTTTTGAGAAAAAAATATAAAGTATAAATGTAAAATCTTGGTTTTGTGAGATTAAGGTAAACGTGTCCTTCTTAAAAATGAGCATACCATTACCTGCTGTCTTCTGAAGCATAGCAACATCTGGCACGACTTGTGGAAGAACATGAATTCAATCATAAATAAATGAGGGGGTAATAAAAAAAAAAGTGAAAAAGAAAGCTTGGATTAGAATCAAAAGACTGAAATATATTATAGAGCTAAGAAATTACACCCAAAGTACAAAGAAAAAAAGTGTTTTAGAGAGAGTGTAAACAGATTTGGTAATCATCTTGAGGGACTTCTTTTAGAGTTAGAAAATGACAGAAAACTTTATTTACAAAAATTGCTTCTGTTATTTACCTTCATTTTATAGCCTCTTTTTACAACTGGCAGCAAAACAGCAACAAAAAGAAACCTTACAAATTGAGTTGAGCAATTGCAATCCAGAAAATATTTTACAAAGGAAACAAAAATTACTTAATTGAAATGTTGACAAAACTATAAAAGACATTTTCAGCTCTTGTCAATCATTCTGCTCTTATTATGTACTAATACATTGAATGTTTGTATTTTATCACAGCACGGCTAAAGCAGCAGCATTATAGTGTGACTAGACTCAAGTTACTGTTTGCCATGTTGGGTCTGATTTGTCAGAACAACTCAGCAGATGGAATGTAAATGAGAGCGACGGGGGCAGGATTTCCCAGTGTGACTCTGATTGAACATTATATCTCAGAAGCTTGAGGACTGGCTGCAGTTATGGAGGCATTGGCCATGTTGGATAATACTGTGTGTGCCAGTCAATGTATTTCATAATGCATTTAAGTGCATTTTTCCCATTCCTGTAGTCACACACCTCAGCTCCCAAAGTAGAATTTTCCTACATAACATACTAAATATCACTCATAAAAAATATAAAAAGACACTTTCTTGTTAATGTACACACTGGAATAAAACACAGCTTGCTTTATATGCACTGCTTTTGTGAGGAACAGATCTAAGGCTACACTGTACATCATTATTCCCTGATAATATTCATCTTCAACAGTATGACTTATAAGTACTATATAAAAATACATACTACATTTCAGCACTTAGGAATGTTGCTTGCCCAATCAGATTATAGAGGACTGAAAGTAATTGTTCTATAATGTCAATCTTTCACAAATTTCACATATTACGTAAATATTACATGTTAGTATGACTAATAAAAGTCTTCCACACAAGGATGTTAACAATATTGTTTAACTTAAAGGGTTAGTTCACCCAAAAATGAAAATGATGTCATTTATTCAACAATATCTAGTGATGGCCGATTTCAAAACACTGCATCATGAAGCTTCGAAGCTTTACAAATCTTTTGTTTTGAATCAGTGGTTCGGAGCATATATCAAACTGCCAAAGTCACATGAACTATTGAAATTTCGAAACACTTATGATGTAACGAAGCTTCGTTTACTAAAATCACATGATTTTGGCGCTCTGAACCACTAATTCGAAACAAAAGATTTGTAAAGCTTCGAAGCTTCATGAAGCACTGATTCAGTGACAACAAAGAACCTGTAAATGTTCACTTATTCTTTTTGAACATATCAGTCATCTTAAAGTGATTTATTTTTAAATGCCAATTTCTAGAGTGAACGAATTAATGAATGCAAACCAGGATGCTCTTGTTGATTTGACGAGGAGTGTACTTCAAAATGTCTAGGTGAAGGAACATTTGTTCTTTTTGAAAGTGACAGCCAAGTGTTGTGCTGATTCAATCAGAGAGAGTTTTTTATATTTGTTACATTAAATGTTCTACTGTCACCTGAAGACACAGACACAAGGTTAATTGATTGCAATGACATTTTAATTAATCTCTATGAAAGCAGGCTATTGACAGAATTGTTTAGTGTTTACTGGAGCAAGACTCAAAAGCATCAGTGAACCAATAAACTTGACAGTTCGAAGCTAATTAACAGTGAAAGGCTGTAATGAGCTTGAAAAATGTGTCATCAGATTTCTTAGTGAGCTTCTGTTATCACCACATTGACAATCATTTTCCTCTGTCATTTAGATACTTTATAACAATCTTGTTGATTTTAACACAATTAATATCAGTTTGCACAAGAGGTCATACTGTTACCATGGAAACTAAACTGCATGTTTCCATGGTGTTTTACACTATATTCTTCACTTATATACTACTATATTAAGTTGAATCAAGGTCATCTGCGGCAATTTTTTTTTAACATCTGCAGTTTGTTGTAATCACATTACTCTCAACATCACTAATTTACCCTAATGTACCCTATATGTCTATGGGGACCATTTAAAGAATGTACTGAAGTACATTATCTAAATTGTGTGTATATATATGGAAACTACGGGGAGCAAAAGAATAGTTCATGTTTATATTATAGTGGGAGTGTATTGGTGCTGTCCTGTGTAATTGTATGAGGGTGTGGGGTTCCCTTATCTGGGAATTTTTATTTTTAGATGTCAGGGCATGGTCTGAAAAGTCAAAGGTCTGGTTCCAACATCTGGGGATCTGGGCATATTATAGCTTTAAACTTCCTGAATTCCCCTACATACTACAAAGAAAACAGGAAACTATTACACAGAGAGTGTTTGGTATATTCTTAGATGTGGGAGCTCAGATGGGAGCTGATAAATTCAAAATTTAAAGCTGAAGCATGTTTTTTTTTTTTTTTCATATATTAAAACACTTTCTTATATCCAAGCTTAATTTGCAGAGACTATACTAATTATAAGTAAGCCATTTGTATTTGTTGTTATCATAACATTGCTTTGTTTGTTTAAGAATTCCGACCACTCTGACATGGCAACGCAAATCCCCCCCCCCCCCCCCCCCCCCCCCCCCCTTCCCCCCCACACCAGTTCAGTGGAAATCCCGCCCTGCAACTAATTTCATTGGTTAAGGTTAGGGTGAAGGGTAGGGTTAGGGATTAGTGTTTGGTGCAGACAATCAGCACTGTGATTCATATGACCAAAGAATCTTTAGAATCAGCTGTGGGGCGGAGTTTCCGCTAACCTGGTTTGGGGAAAAAACATCATGCCACGGCAACAGTGGCTCAACCAATGGCATGAGTTGGCTTTCTGTTTGTAAAACCAGTGACAGACATGGGAAATGAGAAACCTGCA
This sequence comes from Elopichthys bambusa, assembly GCA_037101425.1. Taxonomy (NCBI): domain Eukaryota; kingdom Metazoa; phylum Chordata; class Actinopteri; order Cypriniformes; family Xenocyprididae; genus Elopichthys; species Elopichthys bambusa. The sequence continues at coordinate 11,697,806 of CM074449.1, forward strand.
CTGTAAACCCAAATTAGTTGGCAAAACTCAAAAAATTTGAGGCAACCAGTTGCCTCAATTTTTCAAAGTTAAGAAATTTAAATTTCAAGTAAGCAGAACTGGCAGTATTCAAATATTTCAAGTTAAGAACAATTAAAATATACAAGTTCATATATTTTAATTTTTCTTAACTTAAAATATTTGAGTACATTTATTCATTTAAATTAAAATGATCATGTAACCTCAATGTAAACATTTTATTAGTGTAAATTTAGTTAGCTATAACAAGCTAATTAAGAAAATGCTAACTTGCTAATTTGCTAACATGTTAACAGTAGCATGGTACAGGTATCGGTATAGGTAGCATGGTATCAGTCCTTTGGGTGTTGAATGGGTGTAACAATATAAAGCACTTTTTCTCAAACCAAGCCGCATGCATCACTTGTCACCATGATGGTAACTCCAAAAACCCACACGAACAGAAAATCTTCTAAATTAGCATAACTAAACATTGATCACTACTAAATCTCCCACTAAACATTAATCTTGCACAAAAAGAACATTATATAACACTTAATTTTAGCATTTACTCTCCCTTTCGATTGCCATGGGCACTGCATGGGAAATAGAAAACCCAGCCCAGTTTCAGTTAAACTTAAGTTCATCTAAATTAAAAGAATTAAGTTCATAAAACTTTAAACAATGAAACAGTTCAGTTTACTTAAATATCATTTCTATGAACTTGAAAGAAAAACGAAGTGCTAAATGCTCATAAAAGTTGATTTGAATTTAAGTTTGTCCTACTCAAACCAATTAATTATTTTGAGCGCTAGGGTTTACAGTGTGTTGAAAAACAGCTATTGTTTTTGCACACATTTCATCTTCAAGGTCAGTGAAATTAGAAATTAGCACGTTCAGAACATTTCCTATGTTGCTAAATATGCATACGGTTACAGTATTTGCTTGACAGATACCATGGCAATTGGATTGACAGGTTTTTTTTTTTTTTTTTACAATGTTTTTAAGTATAGTTCAATGTTTTGGCTTAATAATGTTAGGACCAGTGTTAATTGTCATTTTTATTAAAATATTAAAAGAAAATTGTATATTCTGAAATCCATGCACATCTTAGGTTTTTTGCTCGGATATGGGTTTCATCCTGTCAATTTATTAGTGTGGATACATTGGTATTATTATTAGGTTTATTGCTGTATGGTTCATGAACTATTGAGCTGGCCACCCTACTGACAGTACAAAAGAAAATAGGAAATACCTGTCTTCCAAGATGTCAAAATGAACACTCACAGGTCTTCAATTACTGCAAGAAAACCAACAGCTTTGCTGTTTCAAGCTCAGAGATCTATTTTTTCAGTCACTATATATTTCACTTCAGGTTGTTTTATAAGAGCTTTGCCAGAGTTCGAATATGCTGGCCACTGATAGATTGTTTGTACCCAAGCAATACTTCAAGACGTCTGTGGTGGCACTCTACCATGAAGCTCAAACCAATTAAAGCTTCCGGAGAGAATTTGGTCTGAGAGCAAAAGTGCAGGGAATTTAAAGCTTCTTTCCCAGTCATGGCTCTCGGGACACCTCCCTCTGAGACTCTGAGGTAAAAACACAGGGTCCGACTGACATTTGAAAAATGACAATAACTCTGACATTTGTTCTAATTAAAAGCAGAAATCTTTACAGGAACATTTAGATTATGTTTTCTCCCTAAGATGCACTCATTTGATATTTATTAATCTTTAAGATGACAAATGCTCTCTGAAGAAAGGATGGCTATGGCTTCATTTTCACCTGACATTAACATGCGTGTGATCATATTATATTCAGATAGCACTTGACCACATTAAATGTCAGGTGTACATACAGTACATCCAAGGCTCATTTGGAGCAGATCGCTGTTGAGCAGCCTCATTCAGAGGTGCTCAGGGACGGATTCTGACTGCATTTGAAAATGCAAATGCTAATGCATTAGCTGCATATATCTACATAAGTAGTAGGTCTAATTTATTAGAGGTTGCTCTACAAGAAATCATTATTCATCACTTTGAAAGACTGAGTTGAAGATCTTATTTTATGGTCTGCTTTTGTTTGTCAGTAAAATATTGCAATGCTTGGTGTTGTTACTCCGATATCACAAGAACTTCTGTTGCAAAAGCTCTTTTTGTCCAAGCTCTGTCGCAAAGCATCCTTATGTGGGAATTTAAAGTATATGATAGATGCAATAGACCATATACATTAACTTATTTTTACCTGTAAAAATGATGGAAAGCATTTTGAAATATCCAGAGTAATTAAGGAAAATGTCTCTCATGTAGGTGCTGTTTTCCATTTTCTATATTTTAGTGCAAGACCGATCACACTAGAGACGCATTTAATGCAAGGTCTAAATGGAACCAGTTCAAGAATATAATATTTGGATGTGAAACATTTTAATGCCAAGTGTAAAGAGGTCTATCAATAACAGTAAACAAGAGATGGAAATACTTGTCTGATTTCTGCTTGTTTTTCTCTGAGAAGATGTTGTTTCTTTTGGAGTTAATCCAATGTCTTTGTAGGCACAGAGGCTATATATCTGACTGTGTTGTTTCGTACCATTCAGTGCTGTAGCCAAGGTTAAACCCTCATGGTTAAACCCTCATTGAACCCCTGTCAGTCCCAGAAGTGATCTATGTGCTTTCCCATCTATGTACTTGAAGATCAATTACTGTGGGATTTTTCGGACTCTTAGAGCGCTGTTACATATTGCATCAAATGTACGACCTCAACATGCAATAGAGGCCATCTGTCAACACGTGAAACGAGAAAATTTTCAGGAACGAAGGCTTTATTTTTAAAGTCTGGGCAAAGTGATTGTTCAGTTTTCCTTTTATGTTCCTGAATGCCCAGAAAACACTGTTCTCTGCTTTCTGCATTTTAGCAAGAAGGTCATTCTGTTGGAATAAAGGTACATTTCTCAGTTTTTTCGACATTATTTTGGCATACAAGCATCAGCTCTTGTTATGAGGTACATAAACACGCGTTCTCAGTAATTCACTATTTCTGGGTGCCATTATTTGGCGAGAGACAGAAAACAAATACAAAAAAGCCTGTGCCTAGCTCTAATAAACTTTAAAATGCAGTTACAATCTACCATGGCTCTTGATTGTGAGCACAGCCGTACCCTTTTAAGGGTGTTCAAAAGAAAGCACAATGTGGAAATATATTCAGCGGTCTGAAGTGATCCGAGGTTAACTTCTTTGAATACAAAGTAAACTTCACACTTTTATGTGATTACATAAGTGCTTGAACCCATGAGATGAACTCTGTGCACGCCATGTCACATTTACACACTGTAAGTATCAGCATGAAACTGCATCAGCAATTACACCAAATCCATTAATATGTGTTAAGTGTTGTGTGGTAACACTTCTGTGCTGCCGAAGTCTCATTTGAATCTTTGGCCCAGAGAAAATGTGTAAAATCCTTTCGTATGAAACAGTTTATTTCATATTACTGATTTGCTCTGCTCTCTCATTATTCATTGTGCTAATACAACAACGTGAGACACTTCCAGGCTGTCCACCAACCATCTGAAAACAATATATGTCTTTGCTCTTTCAGTATAAACTCCCTTGGGTTTCAGATACCTCTGTCATGCCTTTTTAAAGAGTAAATTACCAGAGGAGATGCTCTCTCTTTCTTTCTTCTAGTTAAGCCTGAAAACCAAATGATATGACATGGAGAAGCAGACACTGAGCTGGTAAACAGATCAAATACTCAGGAAAAGCAAGCAGCTATCCAAAATGGACACAAATAAATAAACTGGCGAGGATTTTATTCTCACTATCGCTTGCAGGTGTTTCTTCAAAACTGTCTGAATTTTCTAGGAATTATATGGCGGCTCTGTGCAGCTGATTGGATACAGATGTGCGGATCATTTTTATTTTCTGTTATATAATACCTGTTCCTCACTATTGCAGCTCTTGAAAGCTGGGACCTACATTTGGCCTCTGATGGGTCCAGCTTTAATGAAACCGAGAACATAGGCCTATATGCCTATGCCACTATACTTTATTCTAAACTAGAGTAAGCGTGCTTTAATTTGTTCACGGACACAATTTTTTAAGCATTTCCCCAAATGCATTTCACTTCATTTCTTAGTATTACCATTGATGATAAAAGTATCTGCACAACTAGTATATATCAAAAGTTGCAGTCAGTATCTGCTTTAAGCACTACAGTGCATCTCATCCTCATGGACTGCACCAAATTTGCCAGTTCTCACTGTGAGCTTTTACAGCACTCTTCCACCAAGGCACTTGCAAGTTCTTGATCAAGTCTGAGGTGAAACATGGTTTGGCACTACAAGGACGATCAGCTGTCTCCCTGTTGCACAGTCTTAGGTGTCTTCCATTACGTACATTGCAGTTTATTGCTCTGGCCACATCTGTAGTCCTTATGCCTCCCAACAGCAGGTCTATGGCATGTACACGCAAGGGATTCTAGGCATCTTTATTCTGCCGTTTTTCAGAGTGAGTAGAACGGTCTCTTTAATGTTCTGTTGTAACTGTGACCTTTTTTGTCTACTTTCTATAAACTGTTAGTGTCTTAGGGACTGTTCTACAGGTGCAAGTGCAATACCATGTGCATGAAAAACAATGTTTAAACATTTTCCAATAAAGGTTTCATTAGTTAACATGAACTAAGAATGAACAATACTTCTACAGCAAGTAGCTGCTTTATTAATCTTAGTTAGAGTTCATTTCAACATTTACTAATACATTATTAAAATCAAATGTTGCATTTGTTAACATTAGATAACTGTGAAGTAACATGAACAAACAATGAACAGCTGGATTTTTTTAATCAACATTACTATTTCATGCATTCTGACTTATTTACACTCTAAAAGAGTTGGATTCTCATGCTAAACAAGGCCAAAATTTCAAAACACGAGTTGGACGTATGACGGAGTATTTCTGTGCCAAAAATACTCTTCCAAATCCTCTTAAATTTCAGGATCTTTTTTTCGAGTATGTGCCTGTGTGACATCAGAAGGGTCGGAATGCCTTGCACGGGCACTTCTCCTGGAAGAGTGTGCGCACACACGTTGACCAGAGCGAGAGAGCAAGAGCACGCCCATCAATGTGCTTCGTTCGGGTTTATGGAAGTCATCGGCAGCCCTGCACAGGACTTGCTCGAGAAAGATTTGTTACTTTGTTTTTGGACCACGAAATCAACAATGTCACCAAAGAAGTGTGTTTCTGGTTGTGAGGGAAAGATAACCTTGCTTCCCAAAGAACCCAGCGTTAAGTGGAGCTGAGAGTTTTGTGCTCACGCATTACATTGATGCGCTCTCGATATTTGTTATTAAAATAACCATAGAACTGTATTGTGTGTCTTTAAATACAGTTGTTTAGCTGACCATTGATAGATTGCAGACAATTGCTACGCAACAGCTGCGGGTGCTCGTCACTCTTTAGCTCCGCTCACAGGACACGCCTCCAGGCACTCGGCTGTTTTCGGAAAGACTCGGTACAGCATATGTATCTTTTATAAATATGATAAAACTAAAGACTTTTTAGCGATATGAAGGATGCTTTACTACTTTGAAAACTATAGGTATTCAAGATTAACATTAGATTGGCAGAAACTGTGTGTGATACCCCCCTTTAACAAAGATTAATATGTACTGTAAAAAATGTATTGCTCATCGTTAGTTTTCGAGTTAGTTAATACATTAACTAATGTTAACAAATTAGATCTTATTGTGAAGTGTTACCAAATTATCTTTAAAGTACAGTATCCTGAAAAAGGGACTTTTTTTTTTTTTTTTGCTGAATGTAGTATCATATTAGGCTCCTTTGCATGAATCAATGGGACAAGTTTTTATTGGTGATTTTCTTTTGCAAATTTCAGAGCTAGCGTTGTATATCCTAAATACACAAATAATAAATAATATTTTCTCACTTATTGCAAAATAAATAAAAATAATAATAATAGCATACAGCTGTTACAGTATAGACTGGCTGGAGACCAAAGATGTAGATAAGATGGTTTTATTAACACAAGTAGAGCCGGTGGTGAATACAGGTGAGTTCGGTGAGGTAATGGAAGTGCCAGTGGAATGGTGAACAGGTAGTAATGTCCCTTTCGGTTTGCAGGATGGAAACAGGAAGATGGCTGGAGCAGGATGATGATGAGGAAGGCAGACGACACTCACACATGGACTGGGAAACACAGGAGGATGATCGAAGACACAGGAGATGGGTAAGTAGTTCAGGGAGTCCTTTCGATAAGCCAGAGGTAGGTACCTTTGTCATGAATGAGACCGGACAATGAGGGTGAGTGTGTGAGTGTCTTTTATGCTGCTGGTGATTGGAATGCTGATGAGGTGCAGGTGTGCGTGATCAGTATTCTGGTGAAGGAGTGCGCAGTGATTGGTGGATGTTGGAGCCTGGCGTGTCTGTGACAACAGCTTGACTGGAAATGATGCACAACAAAAATACAATTTGTTCAGATTATCATAGTTTTAAACATGTATGAATTTAATTTTTTATGATGGCTTTCATGATGGATTTTCACAGTTTAATAAAAGGCTGGGAAAAGGGTAAATCAATAAAAAAGCAAGCATTTGAAAGTAGCAAAAATAAAAAAAATATAAGGTAAAAAGTTTATAAGACTGTGATCTTCACACAATACAATTTTACTTTGAACAAAAAATAAGCCCTAGGACATAAAAGTGCCGAAAGTTAAAGAAACACCCAAATACATATTTATTTTATTAGTTGTTGAAAGACTTTTTCAATACAAAATCTGGGATAATGGTCTCGGTTGTCCCCTTTTTAATGGCCCAGCATAAAATGGTACAGCATTTCTCTTTTTCTTGATGAAAGTCTTTGCTTCACAGTTTTATTGTCATTTAATGACAATATTATTATAATAACAGTCATAGATCATTCAAGTTTTCAACAACTTTCATCCGAGACTTCGTTAAATGCAAATGCATGTTGGTTATATTCAAGGAACAATTATTTTCACATCTATCGTCAGCTGGAGTGGATTCTCCTGAAATAGCAGCAGCTTTGTATGAATGGATTTTGCCATTGTTTGTCTCCACAAATGCTCTTCCTTTCAGGCTGTGAGTTTAATCCTGTGCATCATATATGCATCATTGGAGTGCATATAAGTAATCTAGGATAAATAGGGCTTGTGTATTTTACTGTTATTTTACTTTCAGAGTTTTGAATATAATAATATCACTTTTGAACAAAACATTTTCACTCTGTAGTAAAAGCCCTGCAGATCTATGTAGCTTCTGAAACATTTTTAACAGTCTACTGAAAGTCCTAAAGAATTAGTCAATTACAGGCAGATCTCGAATCTGTCTTTTCTGTCAAAAATACTAGAAAAGGCAGTATCATCGCAACTATGTTTCTTTTTAGAAAGAAATGGTATCTGTGAGGATTTCCAGTCAGGATTTAGACTGTACCATAGTACTGAGACTGCTCTCATTAGAGTTACAAATGATTTTCTCTTATCATCAGATCGTGGTTGTATCTCTCTATTAGTGTTACTGGATCTTAGTGCTGCATTTGACACTATCGATCACAACATTCTTTTAAATAGACTCAAAAATGATGTTGGCATTAATGGAATTGCATTGGCATAGTTCAAATCATATTTATCTGACCGTTATCAGTTTGTAGTAGTAAACGAAGAGATGTCATATCGATCACAAGTTCAGTACGGAGTACCACAAGGCTCAGTACTAGGACCGTTGCTATTCACTCTGTACATGCTACCCTTGGGAGATAACATTAGGAAGCATGGCGTTAGTTTTTACTGTTCCGCTGATGATACTCAGCTCTATATTTCTTTGCGCCCTGACGAAACTTACCAAATCACAAAATTAACGGAATGCATAGCTGATATAAAAAATAGGATGATCAGTAATTTTCCTACTACTACATTCAGAAAAAAGAGATTCTAATTATTGGACCAAAAACCTGCACGTAATAAAATAGAATACTGTCTAACACTGGCTGGCACACAAGTCTTCGTCGTCAGTTAGGAACCTGGCTGTGCTCTTTGATACCAATCTTTCATTTGAAAGCCACATTTCTAGCATTTGTAAAACCGCATTCTTCCATCTTAAAAATATATCTAAACTACGACATATGGTCTCAATGACAAATGCAGAACAGTTAGTTCATGCATTCATGACCTCAAGGCTAGATTACTGTAATGCTCTACTGAGTGGTTGCCCTGCTCGCTTGATAAACAAACTACAGCTCATACAAAATGCAGCAGCTAGAGTTCTTACTAGAACCAGGAAGTATGACCAGATTAGCCCGGTTCTGTCAACACTGCATTGGCTGTTAAACATTGTACAGATGTTAAAATCTTGCTAATTACTTACAAAGCACTACAGTAAATGGTCTAGCTCCCCAGTACCTGAGCGAGCTCTTAACGCATTATAGTCCTTCACGTCTATTGCGATCTCAGAATTCAGGCCAGTTGATAATACATAGAATATCAAAATCAACCGCTGGTGGTAGATCCTTCTCCTATTGGGCACCTAAACTTTGGAACAGTCTTCCTAGCATTGTTCGGGAAGCAGACACACTCTTGTCAGTTTAAATCTAGACTAAAAACACATCTCTTTACCCTGGCATACACATAACACATTATCAAATGATATTTTCAAATCCGTTAAAGGATTGTTAGGCTGCATAAATTAGGTCAGCCGGAACCAGGAACATTCCTATAATACCAGATGTACTCGTTACATCAGAAGAAGAATGGCATTTACGCTAATATTAGTCTCTCTGTTTATTCCGAGGTTTACCATAGTCAGCTGGATCGGGGCCGTATCCAGGTGAGATTGAAGATGTGTGCCTAGACATGACTACAACGCAGCTCTGAAGTGTCAGCAGAGATTGAGTCAACTAGATCATCCCTTGTGAAGGCCTCACCAACACGACAGCCAGTGGCACAGATCCTCAACAAACCGTCCCATAACAGCGTGATGAATACAATCCTTAACTAGATGGAACTGGAATAAATACTTTGACTGTTGCAATCCTGATCGGACTTATGAAAGCTGCCTGAATCATAATCATGCACTGTTCGCTGTTGGCCAGAGGAGAACTTGCCCCCCGACTGAGCCTGGTTTCTCCCATGGTTTTTTTCTCCATTTTGACACCTGTTTGCCACCTGATGTCACCTGTTGGAGTTTGGGTTCCTTGCCGCTGTCACCTTGCTTAGTTAGGGACACTTGACATTTGATATTCAACAGTGTTTTGATCTGCCTGCATCGACACCATTGTATGGAAACTGAACTGAGCTGGATGATGACATAGATACATGATATAAATACATTAACTCAATGAATAACTATTGATTCTTACAACGGAATGAATCAATACTGAATTTCTTTAAAAGCTGCTGTGCAGCCAAAAATTATATACCAATAATTATCATTGTAAAGCTGCTTTGTCACAATCCGCATTGTAAAAAGCGCTATATAAACAAAGGTGACTTGACTACACAGGAAAGCATTTTCTAATATGGAACATTAAATGCAATTTCCTAGTAAAAGTATTAATGTGTTTATGGTTAAATATTTAACCAACTGTTTCTCGTATTTGAGCCAAATTATTATTATTATTTTTTTTTATTGCCAGCATTCATTTGTTATTTGTAAAAAGTTGTAAATGGGTAAAACATCCCACGCTTATGATGTGCATGGCTAAGTGATTTTCAGTGAAATTCTTCTGTCAGTATTTGAGACAAGCAATGCAATGAGCAGAGCTGATTTAATTCATTTATTCATTCATTCCAATCAGCTCTCTGGTGAAGGACAGTGACTTTAAAAGGTTTCTTCAGATTAATAGGTTAACAGCTTTCCAAACTAAGAGTATTTATGAAATTTCCTTTACTATATTTTCTTTCTCTTTGTATTTTGTAAACACCAAGTGCATCCTTAGTTCAAGCAAATACAGCAGTTTAATTAGTAACATCACATATGATATATATAATCTATTAATTAATTGCGGTGTCAGTGCTGATGTTCATCAAATGTATAACAATGTGACGCAGTGAAGGCTCATCAGTGGGATTTTTTCAAGATTCAGCTGCATGCCAAAGTCAGTGGAAAGGTGGGACCCTTGGGAAGCCTGTGGTTGAGGTGCTCTGTATTCATTAACTAGCTTAGGTCATCTGGTCACACTTCATTTCAGTGATTCTGTCTCACACAAGCGCATCAATCATTCAATCAGTCGCTTACAATTTCATTATTTATCCATGATGGTGATGGAAGCTGGCACTTTGTAATCCACCCCCACACATGCACTTTCAAACATATACAGACACAAACCGTCTAGTGTGCCAGACATCAAATAAATCATGCAAGATGAGAGACAATTGACAGGGAGATGTAAAATATAAAAACAGAAAAATAAATAAATAATATATAAAAACATAATATAAATTAATACAAAGGGACATGTGATGATCTTTTCTTTTTCTGAATTATGTGTGTGATTTTAATGTTAAGAAGATTAAAGGCAAACTTGAAAGTATTGTTAAAATAAGCTGTTTATATTCCATAGTGAATTTACATCAGTAGAGCTATTCTGTAGCCACTGATGTTTTGAGTTCTGGACCTTTTCCTCATGGTGTCAGGCACACAAACGGAGGCAGGCAGGTAAGTGAATAACAGGTAGTTTTATTTAGACAGAGGCATGGATCTGGCAGAGGAGAATACAGGTGAGTAGAGATACTGAAGAATGTTTGAAGTGGAACTTAGCTGGAATGGTAACCAATGTCTTGCAGGAGTGGAGAGTGGAAGGAAGGCTGGCAGGCGATGGATGGTGGATGACAGTAGATGGAACACAGAAGACGGCTGATACAGGTAGGTAACAGGTAAGTAGATACACAGAGACATCTATTGACAAGGCCAGACGCTGTGGCGGAGTGAACATGGGGCTTAAGTAGTGTAGTGCTGAAGAGTGCTAACTATAGTGATGGCCTTCAAGTGCTGGTGATTAGTGAGTGAGTGCAGGTGAGGAACCAGAGAGATGCTTGGAAATGGAGTCCGGGGAAGGTGAAATGAACAGTGATTGTGACACATGGGAACACTATACATGTTTTTTACTCTAAGCTGCTGCCTTCTAAAACCTAATCTGAAGAATTGTTTTTCTCTTGCAATGTTTTTCTAATTATTTTGGGGGTATAAAGGCTACAGCCAAGCTCAAAGGTTTAAGATAAACTTAATGTTGTTTTGCTCATCTGAAATTGCTGTGAGTAATAACTTTTCTAATAGTTTAATACTTGTTTAAGGTGGATGAAACAGTTTGTAATTAAGGTCTTTCACTAAACAGAGTAGATGACTCTTGTTAGATAAGATTAATGTAAAGAAACCAAAGCAGGGGCCAGGGGGTGGGACCAGGGGTGTGAGCCGGCAACACCGTGTGACTTCTTGGGAGCATTAGTGAATCGAGGGAATGGACCATGCCTACACTCCCACCACTGAGGGTGAGATTCTGCTGACCTCTGCAATTAATTTTTGTGACAAACTAGAAGTGGAATTTTACGTTGATTTCCTGACTCTGCTAGTCGTATTTAGTTGAAAAACCTCATCCTGGATTAAAGCTGGTTCCACCCAGTTCAGAAACTCCTGCGTCCACGCTGGTTCGACCAAGCATGAATTATCCTGCGTCTCCAGAGTTCCCACCCAGCCACCCTCTCCCACCTCCTCTTCCAAGTCCAGCCATTCCGTCAGCCCCGCCTCTGCTGGTTCCTTTCAGTCCCTCAATTTCTCTAACACTATGCTATGTTGATGAGCCTCAGCTCTTTCCGTCTCCAGCTTCGCCCAGTCAGGTGGATTCCATGGCTCCGCCTCCAGCATCTGTGCCTGTCACTCCACCTTGGCCTGTCAACCTGTTGGCTTCGCCTTGGCTCCTTCCTGCCTCGGCTCCACCATGGACCATTGTCTTTCCAGCTCCACCTTGCTCAGACGTCGTCTTGTCTGTGCCATGGACTTCCCAGGATGTCTGCTGCGCTTTTTCTCTCTACCCCTCCGGTTCCTTATGGCTCTGCCTTACTCCATCTCCGCCTTAGTCCTCTGGCGTCCTGGTTTCACCTTGGATCCTTGTCACAGCAGCTTTGCCTTGGTCTCCGAAGCCATCTGTGTCATTAAGTCCCATCTGCTCTCCATCTGCTCCTGGGGCTCCACAACCATCGACTTCATCTCCATCGGTCCCCTTTGTGTCATCAGCCAAGTGTCCACCATGGCTCCTCCCTCTGTCAACTCCACCATGGGCTATCATCATGGCTGCTGTCTGGATTTACACCTCGCTGCTTCTGCTCCTGGCTCCTCCCTGGCTCCTCTCTCCCTCGGCTCCACCATGGACCATCGTCCTGTCTGCGCCACGGACTTCCCGGGCCGTCCACTGCGCTCCATCTCTTCACCCCTCCGGTTCCTTCTGGCTCCACCTTTCCTCCAGCTCCACCTTGGTCCTCGGTCATACTGGCTTTGCCTCAGTTTTCTGGCGTCCTGGTTCCACCTTGGATGCCGGTCGAAGCAGCTTCGACCATCGTCCTGTCTGCGCCACGGACTTCCCGGGGCATCTGCTTTGCTCCATCTCTCCACCCCTCTGGTTCCTTCTGGCTCCATCTTCCCTCCGTCTCCACCTTGGTCCTCGGCCACACTGGCTCCACCTCAGTTCTCTGGCACCCTGGTGCCACCTCGGATGCTTGTTGTGGCAGCTTTGCCTTGGTCTCTGAAGCCATTGGTGTTATGTCCCATCTGCTCTCCGCCCATGCCCAGAGCTCCACAACCATTCGCTTTGTCTCCGTCAGGCGTCCCTCTGGTGTCGTCAGCCAAGTCTCCACCATGGCTCCTCCCTCTGTCGACTCCAAAGTGGCTGCTCTCTGGATTAACACTTCGCTGCTTCTGCTCCTGGCTCCTCTGTTTTGCCTTTTACTGACTGTTTTTGTCCCTCTCCTCTTCTGTCCTCTTCCGGAGCCCCTGCCCTCCCTCCTCAGTTGGACCTTGTTTGGCACGAGGATGTTGTTTGGGGGCGTAATGTTACATTTGTGTTGCATTTTCATTCTATTACCTGTCTGTTTAGTTCTCATTTGTCTCCTTGGTTACTGATTATTGATTAGTCATTCTGTTCAGCTGTAATTATTAAATCCCTTTGTCAGCATCTTGTATTTATACCCTGAGTTTCTGTCTGTTCCTTTGTTCGTTCTCGTTAACGTTTAGTGGTTGTGTTTGTATTATTCTCCAGCAATATCCTGTGTTTCTGTTAGTGGATTTAATAAAGACAGTTCTGTTTGATACTCTCCTTTGTCATGTACTTTATACTCAGCCACACTTGAAAAATGTTTTATTCTTTTAGAATTTAAACATAAAGTTTTCCTCATTGTTAAATACAATTCATATAAAGTGAGAATAAAATTCCAGTATAAATAAGTAATTGTGTAAGTAATTGGATTGAAAAAAGACAGATTGTTAATGCCAACTTTCTTTTATTCAGAAAAAGAATATGACATAGAATGGACAGAATTCACTTCTGAGGCAGTTATTGTATTTAAACGGTTAGTCTAAAACAGGGGGGGGCAAACTCAGTCCTGGAGGACCGCTGTCCCTGCAGAGTTTTGCTCCAACCATAATGAAACACACCGGAACCAGCTAATCAAGGTCTTCAGGATTACACACAGGTGAGTTTTATCAGGGTTGCAGCTAAACTCTGCAGGACAGTGGCCCTCAAGGACTGAGTTTGCCCACCCCTGGTCTAAAATGTACTTGGATGTGTAGGCCACAATTAAAATGTATGAACACTAAAAAAAATTAACTTTCACTGTTGTTAGTTTCACTCAAACCATCCTTGTTCACATTACTTAAAAACTCATGTAACTACATAAACTTAATTTAGTAGTTGTTTCTACTAAAATGAGTATTGTCAGCTTTACTTAATAAGTGTTCAGTCAACTTATTGCTGAGTGGAATGCACAAATTAATGCTGACATAACTAACTGGGCAGTGGATCCGTAGTTCCCAGCATGCTTTGCAAGAGACTGCATTAAGAGAGTAAATTTAAGGATTAAAGTGTCATTTTATGTGTTTTTTAAAGTGAAAGATGTTGTTAGTTTATGTTAGTGTTTACTGTTCAGTTATGTTTGACATTTGGAGGGGTTTCTGTAATGTTTTTTAATTTTGTGGTTACTATTATGCAGAAGAGTGGCGCCTGTGTTTAGGCTGTGAGTGCTCATAAACGCATGTTTATAAGATAGAATTCCTGCTCTCAATTAAATTAAATTAATTCAATTCAATCAGTTATTTTTTTTTTGAGTGCATTTTGTAGAACAAATAGTTAATTTAATAAGGTAAATTAAATCAATAAATGTGTTATTACGTATTAAGTAAACTGCACATATAAATATTATATAACAGTGACAAATTCAAATGATTTGTATTTACTCAAAGAAAATTTGTCAGCTTTACTTGAAATTCTTTCGTTCATACAATTAAATTGTTATTTGTAAAAAATTACTCAATATAGTTGTGTGGAACTACTCGACATTGCTAAATCCAACAATTCATTTTTTCAAGTGAATGTCATTGCGTTATATATCAAAACATCAAACTAGGGACAATTTTCAACCAAAACATTCCATTACAGGGTTGTAGCAATGAATTCTGGGACCTCTGACTGTATTTTGTTTAAAAAAAAAAAAAAAAAAAAAAAAAAAAGACGTAAATATTGACATGGCTTTGTGGTCATTGCACATGTTTTGAATTTGCTTCATTTTGCATTGTGTCTACAAAATATATTTTCCGTTTTTAAGGGAACCTTTATTTGTGTGCGTTTCACATTTGTGGACCACCTAGTTAGTTTAGTTTCATTCAGATTTCTGAGATCTGCCTCTGTGTAACTGAACACAAGTATAATAAATTTGAGTTAGGAGGCATGCTGTGTTACAGAATGTTAGCCAGGCAGATTAATTTCCCATTTTTTATTCTTATTGAAACTATATAATAACCTATTCATATATAATAGCTCATTTAGCATACGTCCTTGGAGAGGGCTAAAATGTCTGGTCCCTGCTAAGTGATCTGACAACAGACAGATTAGGAATGTGCACCTGGTAGATCACTTGTTTCACTACAGCATGAGTCAGAGGTAGAGGCAGAGGTATCTCGTGTTCAATATGCATTATTCACATTGGGAACTGGATTAATATTTGATTTTTTATGTTTTACTGAATGATTGTTGTGGTTGTCATCAGTGGCAGAGAGCTAAAGTGGCAGTTTTTCATTTGCATAGCTCTGCTCCACTTGCTTTTCTGCAGCCATTCATTCTAGTGAAATCACAAAACAAAATGCAATCAAATGTTGTGTACATTGCAGTTTTGAATTGGAAAGGAGCAAATATTGTAGAGTACGACAGACCTCATCACCTGATTTTTTTTTTTAAAGGTCATTTTAAATTATTCATTCATAATTTAATTAATATTCATGAGCGAAGCAACTGTCCCCAATCAATATGATCATGTGTTAAGGCTATGTTAGTAAACCATTTCAGATTTAACAAATTAGATGAATTAAAAAAAGTCAGTGCATTAGCAAAGAACAGGTTGAATACATAAGAACTGTAACACTTTATTTCAACGATCCACATTCTACTAACTACAAGTAAATTTGCAAAATGTCAGCTAACTCTCATTAGAGTATTAGTCTGAATTACTTCTACAACTAAATGTAACTGTAGCTTGTAGTCAACAATAATCAAACAGGAATGCATGCTATGTATATGTATACTGTACATCAATGACAGTGTAAGTGTCAACAAAGCAAGAAAACAGAATACCACTACATTTTCATATAACAGAAAGTAAAAGGGGTCTCAATCAAAAGAATAGTGTCAATTACTGCATGCATACTCTGGTTATATAGATATATGTTGATGCAAATTAAATGCATTTACCAAAAAATGGAAAATACTATCTTATTTGTATGCAGATTTCTTGCTTCTCTCCTTATTTTTTCTTATTTGGTCACTCTGCACCTACTGCAATTATTTTGGTGGGTGCCCATAAGTGATGCTCCAAAACATTTATGCGCATTTCACAGGTGACTTAACACTATCTTAATTGGAAAAAGATAGCTTGAAATTTGAAATGTAAAGCTTCCACACAGGTTCCACAGAGATTATATTACTTATCACAAGGCTTTTGCTTCTGAGAAAATATGATTAATTGCATATCGATGTCAGTGTATAGTGAATACCTTACCTGGAAATATCTCTTTAAACAGCCCTTTCAGTTCTTCGAATTACAGTTTACAGTATTGGACTAATTAATATGATGCACATTTCAGATTGATTACAAAGATTCATTGTGTTTTCATGATTCATTGTTAGATATAATGTAGACATACTAATTACAGTCAGTCTTCACTACAATAAGAATTTAAATAGATAATTTACTCCATATTCTTAAATGTATTGGTCTTACGATATTGTTTGTTATAAACACTTTAAATAGGTCAACTAAAGTTTGTATAGAAAGAATTTTTAAAAGTTTGGCAATCTGAAGAAATAATTTAAAAAAAGTGTTAATAAACCACTAATTTAGTTCTTTTTTAACATGATTCTTAGCCAGACATGTTTTCAATTTGAATCATCTGCACAAAAATTAGGTTTTAATGTGAAGTTGGCACACTTCAGATTGACAAAATAGTTAATGAACGTATTGCTAATATTACTGTAAATGACATCAGTGGATAAAACTGCAGTATTTCCATTGTGCTGTCCATTGGCAGGCGTTTATATCAAACAAACCTCTCAAAGCTTCTCATGACAACATCTGCTGAAACATCTGGCTCATTAAGTCTCCTGTGAAATCTGAATGGCAGTTCATTGCAGCAATAACATTTCCAAAACAAAAGATTTTAATTCGGTTCTGCCATTTCAAGGCACGATATCTTTTGCACTTTGTGATCTAATAAAAAAAACAAGAATGACAGCAAACTACCGGTCCAGCATTACTGAATTATACTTCATTCTGCGCTAATCAATTACTGCCTTAATTAAACAGCTCTTTTTAATTATGCTAATATAACATTGAAAAATAATTACCAAAAAAAAAAAAAAAAAAAAAAGAAAAGAAAAGGAAAAAGATTCAAGTAGTTCCACTGTTTACTGAACATATTTATTGAGTGCATTTAAGGTACATTGCTCAGCAAGCATCATTGGGTCTTATAAAGAGAAATTCTGCAATTGCACATAGATTAAACAATGACAGATTTGAAAGAAAAAAAACAACAACAACAGCATCATCACATCACAATAGCAAAACAAAAACACAGAGAAACTATACTATAGAATTATCTGTGTAGATCTCAACCAAACAGCTTAAAAATAAGTTTTTGCATTCCTGCATTGCATTTGAACTGCCTCTGGTTGTTTGTATTTGCACACTAAATGCTCTTCCAAAAACATGTCCATTTGAAAGTTTATATTAGAAATAAATTAACTTGTTACACAGCAGTCGAAAAAGTGTACTGTTTTAGTCATTTGGAACCAACTCATTCTCCCTTGAGGTACAAAAATCAGCCTTGGAACTATGAATTCTCATACTCCATGGAAGGCTTCTCCCTCTGATTTACACACAGATTTTTATTTATTTATTTATTAAATTAAATTTTGTTTAAATGTCATTTTGCAATAGGTGCAATTTATATATATTTTATATAATACATATGTGTACTTCACCTGATCTGTGATTGCCATTAGCTTTTGTGTAAACAAAGATGTAGGCAAAAATTTAAATAACATAGCAGTAATATTTACAAGTAATCTGCCCATATAAATTTAACATAAAACACAACACAGTCATTAAGTATATGGTAACACTTTACAATAATTTGTCAACATTAGTGCATTAGGTATCATGAAAAAACAATGAACAGTATTTTTTTTACAGCATGTATTAATCTAGGTTATGGGTTAATCTAGATATAATAACACATTTTAACATTTCAATTGCAAAATAATGAAAATGCTGTATATCAGTCGGCTCATCCTGTAACTTTAACCGGCACTACTTTCAGGTCTCTCGTATCA
The DNA here is from genome assembly GCA_037101425.1 of Elopichthys bambusa. Classification (NCBI taxonomy): domain Eukaryota; kingdom Metazoa; phylum Chordata; class Actinopteri; order Cypriniformes; family Xenocyprididae; genus Elopichthys; species Elopichthys bambusa. Next base: position 11,715,916 of record CM074449.1, read on the forward strand.
TACCGTGGACACATGCTCTCTTGTTTCATACAAACAGAACAGTGACATCTGTAGAGAATATGAACTTCGAGTAGTGTTGTCAAAAATATCAATATTTCAATTTGGGATGTCAATTTACATAAATTCCCAAAATGATGCTTTTGCGCCACATTTTTGTTTGTAACTTTGCGAAACATTTGGTAAGTACATCACATATCTTTATTTAGAGCAGGTGGTCTTGAATGACAACACAACATAAGAAAATGAGTAGATCACAGAAGTGACATGACATGCTGCTTGGGACTTCCGGGATCCTATCGATTATGACACTGTGTTTTTCAACGTAATTCAGAACTGCATACTAGTCCTACCAGTCCTACTTTTCAAGGCATCGAATAGAAGTAAGAATGTCCAGTATTGTGACAACACTACCTCAGAGGACTACACTTTTAATATTACTGTAATAATGGTGCAATGTTTGTTTTGTACATTGTAGCTTTTTTTTTTTTTTTTTTTTAAGTGAACAATAGTACTTATAAAATTAAATTAGCATTAACCTAGATTAATAAGTGCTTTAGAAAAAGTTTATTATTAGTTTATGATAGTTAATGCATTCCTAATGCAGTATAAATATTGTTTTAATGTGTTACCATGTATATTTAAGCTCTCTGTACAAAAACAAAATAGGCATTCCTCAGATTTAACATACCAAAGCAACATACACACTTTGGGCAGTACTTTCCTGTTTATCTTTTGCGTAAAACAAATAGAGAGCCCAACAATAATAAGCGCCATTGTGCATTAAGATAAATAATCTATTCCTTTGGAGTCAGGAAGCTAAAGTTGCCAAGTTGGCAAGTTTCACTCTGCAATGCTCACATTGTGCGCATTGTGTTTATCCTACATGTGTACAGGCCTTCCATATGGATGGGTTTTGATTTGTCAGTATGGAAAGTATAAATGTCCAACTCATTAGAGGTCAACGCCAAGCATCCTCTGTATTGTTGTTTGGAGAAACAGCTCTCAGGTCAGTCTGAGGTCAGCGCAGAACCTCCAGTCTTGTCTGCCTCAAGGAAATAGGATGGAGGAGACAGAATCCTCACTGATCAGAGAGAATCCATTTGACAGGCCCAGGGAATGGAATACAGCACTCTGAAAAATAAAAGGGTGTGGAGAAGTCCTTCCCACAGTGTTCTGGGGGGCTTTCCATGGCTGCTTTGCCATGGCTGCATTGTAGTGCCCTACAATGAAAATCATAAAATCATCAAAGACAAATCAAACAGAAAGCTTCATGTCAAACACAGCCCATAAGATCAAATAGAGCAAGAATCTTTTCATAAATATGAGAGAAACTGATTTTTGCACTAGGAAATATGCCTCTTTTTTTATGTGAGTCATGTTCGGAAAGGATTCTGATGGCTACTATTGCAGTTGTTTGAAGGAAATGACTCTCATCATAGTGCGTCACTTGGGAGAGGGGGATGAAAGTTCTCCCATTTTTCTCTTGGTTATTGCCATACTTTGAAATTTGATTCTTGATGACAAAGTTTGACAGATGATCAAAAAATAAATATATATATATATATAAAAAATAGCCCAGTTCACAGTGCTAATAGCCCAGAGTTTGAGAAAAAACGATGAACTGGGAATTGTTTTTTCCCTCTTAAAAGTCATCCAGGATTGAAACGGATCAACAGGTGAGGTGGTGGCAACTCCAACCCCACATTGGCCCCTTAATGTGGGGATACTCCTTGTGCCATGACTTGCTTTTCTTCTCTTGCTCTTCCTTTGCTCTCCCTCTTCTGTTTGGAGGAGGGAGATACTAGCCGTCTTGGCTTGCTTTCCTCTTGTCTTGCCCCACACAGTCATCTTTCCCTGTAACGGCAGCAGAACAACCAGTTAAACTATGTGAAGCTGATTTGGCAGATAAACATGCATTTAGTCTGTCGGTTCGTGCTAACCCAGACCGCTCTCCCATATGGTCAGGTTTTGAACAGAAGGGAGAAAGAACAGTATGTGACTGTGCAAACTCTTTGCTCTGTGTGGAATTGATTAAGCAGTGCACGAAGGCCAAGACTCCTGCTTTATCTAGCTTTCATTTTCCTATATTACCTATTACGGTAGTGCTCGATTACTAGAATGCATTGCCTAGGGTGTGATCCATAAAAATGGTGGTTTATAGATTCTGGCTTCTAATACAACAAATTAAGGTATCATTTGCTTCACTTTAAACTTGCTTCAGTATTTTAGAGATCTGGCACTGCAATGACTTTCCATATCTGCAAACTGTTTGAGAACAATGGCATTGCAAACAGTAAGATTTTCTTGACATCTGAATTACAAAAGCATTTTTTTTTTTATCCAATTATGCCTTCCAATGCATTCTTATCTGAGGAGGTTTTGAACTATATTTCAATAAAAAATTGCATAATTATAAGCACACTCCAGTTATTTGGTGAACATTGTGCCCCCTCACAAGTCAAAACCTACTATACTGAGTCCAGTCCTACAGCTTTGTTTGCATATAAACCTGAGAACAGTGTGCAATCAAACACCTACGTGTCATGATTTTGGGCTTGTCCCATTGCCCAGGAAGGTGCTGACACACACAGCAGCTGGTGTATGTTGTGTCTTGTCATGACATGAGTCAAAATCTGCCATAACCCTTGAAGCTATCAGAAGGTGAGATATAGTCCTGTGCTTTAAATAACACTGTAATAATAGAACAATCTATTCAGCTGCTTCAAAGATTTGTTGACCTAGTGAACTGAGAACGATTGCCTCTGTGTATTTATGTAAGCACTGCTCACTCAAATACTTGACTGTGTTTAGTCTTGAAGGTCATTTCAGTAGTATAATAAACATTAAACTTAATTACATTTTTCCCATGAACCTACACTTGAACATTTATTTGAACACTGTAGCATAGTAAGATTGTTTTTTACAGTATAGCATTATTATTTCAATTATGTAAATAGAAGATGGCATCCACATGTACCTTATTATAAAACAGTTAGTTCTGGTCCTTGAATTTGATTGGCAGAGTGAAGTTCCACTGTGTTTGCAGGTTCCTGACAGGCAGTGACTCTTTCTGCAGGTTACATCAATATAGACCTTAGTCAGGTTAGACGCCATATTGAATTTAAAGGATTAGTTCACTTTAAAATGAAAATTATACCGTGATTTTCTCACCCTCAAGCCATAGGTGACTCTTCTTTCAGACGAGTACAATCAGAGTTATATTAATAATCACCCTAATACAATCTATGTACAAACAATAGCATTCGTCTTTGGAATCAAAATAATAAGAGGAAAAAAAAAAAAAAAAAAAAAAATCACCCTGATCCTCCAAAGTTTTATAATGGCAGTGCACGGAAACCACCTGTTTGAAGGTCGATAAAAAGTACATCCGTCCATCATAAATGTACTCCACACGGCTCACTTGGGTTAATAAAGGCCTTCTGAAGGGAAGCGATCCGTTTCTGTGCAGTGCGTTTATGATGAATGGATGCTCATTTTTCCAAGAGCTTCAAACAGGTGGTTTCTGTGCACTGCCATTTTAAAGCTTTGGAGTATATGGGTGATTATTAATATAACTCTGATTGTATTCGTCTGAAAGAAGAAAGTCAAATACACTTAGTATAGCTTGGGGGTGAGTAAATCATAGGGTCATTTTCATTTTAAAGTGAACTAATCCTTTAACACGGACGAAAACGAAACTGTGAGGCATATATTTATAGTCTTTACAATGGCGAGCACTGTATAAAGGACATAGATCATGAGATTTTTACAACTCACAACTTTTAAAACTGTTTTTTTTTTCCAGAAAGACTGAACAATCAGTATGTTGTTAATCAACAGTACAATCCATTGAATGCACTCTTATTCTATCCCTCACAGCCGCCTTTTCATTCTTGTCAGGAATTAAATATGACTACCATAAGTAAGGTCTATACCAGTAGGTGGCCTCAAGTGACTGTCTTTAATCTCATTCAACCTATGTGTTTAACAACACCGATTCGGGAACAAAACACGTGAATGGCTTTATAAGCGCGATACTGATTCATTCTGTTAATTGATAAGGAACGAAACAAGTGACTTGCTTAATGAGTGAGTCATTGAATCATTTAGTTAACCGATTCGTTATAACACACTACTTTATTCAGAAAAGAAAAGCTACCATTGATTCTGCTTTGGCTTCATTTGGAAGTATTTTCGATCATGGAGTGAAACTAGACAAAGTATGTGAAAATACTGTCTAAAAAGTAATTGTCTCATTAATTTTTTGTTTTTTGAACTGTTGTAATATAAAAGCAGTATAACACTCTTGCTTATGTGCTATTGCTTAAATAAAAACATCTAAATGAAGATGGCAACACAGCAGTTGCAGAAATAACAATTCATAACTTGCAAGAAACTGAAGTAAATGATTCTAACCCTAAATCAGACGGGTATGTGGCAATATGTGCAGCTGTTAGTGGCCATTTAGGCTATTACTCTGGGCAATAAGAGAATCATGAAGGTCCTCATCCGAGGAATTATCACAGTGGGATTTAAGCAAGGTGACATCTGCCGGACAGACCAGCTGCGCACAGCCCTACCGATCACAGATTAGCAGACAGATTGTTTACACTGCATTTGATCTCCAACTGTTTAAATTCCATTAACTGTGCAACAGGCTTCCCAAGAATCTCTATGGTCCTACCAACCAAAATCACGTCATGTCCAAAAATGTCCTTCCTAAATGTTTTCCTCTTAACACCTACGATAAATTGCATATCTGCCACTAACCATTTAGTGCATATTCATTCAGCAGACAAGTTCTCCATTAGTTCTTGTTTAGATTTTCAAAAATAGACTTCTCTCCTGATGTGTGCAATAAGCGATTGTTCTCCAGAAAAGGCAAGAACAGGAAGAAGACATCATTATGTACCAGCAGTCATTAGAAATGAGCCCAAAATAAATGAAGCTTGTGCTCATTATAAACAGAATGACTTTGCATCAGGGCCAGAAGATCAGGGGCTGAGCAGCCAGGCAGAGCAGTCCACAATCTTCTTACTGTGATTACTAGGAAATAGAGAAGAAATGTCATCACTGGGTGAAAGAAAGAGGGGGAAATCCAATAAATTAGATTTAGTCAGGCACCAAGCATCATCTGGCCTGTTAGCACCTACAGCAGCATGAGTGATGCCCTGAATTCTGAGTACGTTCTGGTCAAACAAAATTGAACTCCTTTAGGGCAGTTGTAATTTTGTATGGTCCTTTCACGCTACTTTAAGTCAATCCAATCACCAGTGAAAATACAATGCAGAAAGAAAATATGCAAGAAGCTTTTGACAATCTCCATTTCCAGGAGCACAGCTGACACGCCACTCTGCTAGTCTGTTCTTTGGTTAATGCAGTGATTACTGTTCAGGAGCCATTCCAATTTACATGAATTCTGTTGAGCTCGCTCCAAGCTTTTTTTCATTTGAGTTCAAAACCTATGTTTGTATACTCTACACTCAAAAAACAGCTCTTTGGCTGAACATGATTCAATCATGGAGAGTGTTTCCACGTGATTGAAACAAGTAAAACCAAACACAATCAACCATGTACAACTAACTAGAATCAATGGTGTTCATTTAACTTGAATGAACGGTTTTAGTTTAACTTAAATAAATGGTTTTCATTTAAATTGACATTCAAAAATTCATACAATTAATGCTTCCTGTTTAATCCTGTGATGTAACAATATAAATTTACCTTTTCTTTACACATGTGATGTTTAGTGTTGGCAGCTCAGAAGTGATACTGGTTTCATCCAGAGCACTACCATAACAGTTGTTTTATTATTAAAGCAATTTGAATTCTTGTTAGCAAGTCCTCAACCCAAGCACATGTGCAAGCTCCACACTTTACCACAATGGTAACTCCTAAAACCACTAACATAACAGAAACTTTTAAATACCAAATAGAACATTAAACATTAAAGGATTAGTTTATTTTCAAATAAAAATTTCCTGATAATTTACTCACCCCCATGTCATCCAAGATGTCCATGTCCTTCTTTCTTCAGTCGAAAAAAATTAAGGTTTTTGATAAAAAACAATCCAGGATTATTCTCCTTATAGTGGACTTCAAGTGGCCCTAAACGGTTGAAGGTCAAAATTACAGTTTCAGTGCAGCTTCACAAAGGGCTTTAAACGATACCAGACGAGAAATAAGGGTCTTATCTAGCTAAATGATTTTCTAAAAAAATATAAAAATATAACAAATTATATACGTTTTAACCACTTATCTTGAACTAGCTCTCTTCTTCTTCTTTCTCTATTAGAATTCCGGCAGTGTAGATGCTGCTAAGTGTATTACTGCCCTCCACAGGTCAAAGTTTAAACTAAATTGTCATATACAATATGCTAGTGCAAGTATATAATAATTAGTTTAACTTTAGGTAACTTTGACCTGTGGAGGGCAGTTAATTTCTTTTCGACTGAAGAAAGAAGGACATGGACATCTTGGATGACATGGGGGTGAGTAAATTATCAGGAAATTTTTATTTGAAAGTTAACTAATCCTTTAACAAGTCTCTCTATTTTCTCATCTTGCTTGAAAATGCACACAATAACACTTTATTTACTTTCCCAATTCAGCCCCTTTGGAAAACATGATGGGAAGTGAAAGTCCTGTTTAATTGGTTTCTTGATTTAAACATGTTATTTCAAAATGAAAACATTAAGTTAAGTCAAAGAGTATCCGTTTCAAATCAATTTAAGATGAAGCAATCACACTTTATCAGTAACCTGATAAAATGATGTTAAATCAAAATAAATTGTTTAAATAAAGTGAACATCATCAACAATCATTTTTTTGAGTGTATTGTACACATCAATATAAAGCTTAATACCCTTCGTTTGCTTATTTAAAGAGGAAAGTTTCTCCCAAAAATGAAAATTCTTCCAAGCATTTGATGATGTTTGGTTACCCATATTCTTCAAAATATCTTCTTTTGTGCTTAGCAGAAGAAATAAATTCATACAGGTTTGGAACAACTTGAGGGTAAGTAAATGATGAAAGAATTTTCATTTTATTATTCATATTTATTAGTCAATGCAATTTATTTTATTTATTTTATCCAAAGCAACTTAACATACATTCCCTATATGGACATTCCCTTCTGGCCAGCTGGCATAGTGCCTTGTGCAATAGAGATAAGATATCCTTCTTATAGATTAGATCATAGATCATTAGATCACACTTTAGAGGTTTGAATGCATTTCCTTTGTACTTCTTTCATCATCAAAATGTTCTATATATAAAGAAATGAATAGTACTTTAAAAAATATGTTTAAATATAAATTCAAATGAGATGTAGTTATATCAGTAGCCTAATAAAAGCTGTTTTATTTTACATGCAAAAGGATTTAAAACAGCAAGAATGTTGACAACCTTTCATTACCATTATTTGAATTCAAAGTTATTTTCAGATGACTCAGAATGCTCTGCACTTGTATTTGTTATCTGTCCTCCCTGTTCTTCTCTGTGCCTTGTACATATTTGTACACATTTATAAGTCACAACATGTTCTTGTTTCTATTTCGATACCAGCCCAGTATAAACCTGTTTAACTGCCACTTTGATTAATTCAACAACAACAATGATAAGCACTGGCTGATTATAAACAATATGAAATTGGTGAGACAATTTATGTTTTGGGAAGAGTCTTTTCAGAATATTTTTAGTGGTGTTAGTCACTTTAGTTTTCTGCTTTCTCTCTTCTTGCCTGAAGGATAAGTCTGTTTGATTTACCTCTCATTTAACTGCTAAGAATTTAAGGGAATTAAAATAGGAATCTGCAAAAAATATGGGGAAAAATACATAAAAAGCTGGCATTGTTTTTGTGGTCTGATTTGTGGTCTAATGCATTGCACTAGTAAATCTATTGTGTTGTTTCTGATTAAATCAAGCTGTTGGAATATAGTGTTTGGCTGGCAGTGGGAAACCATAATACAGTGCATTATGGTGCGGTCTGTGGAATGACCTGAAATGCTTTGTAAATCAGTGAGATTCAGACAGCGAAAGGCAGACTAGAAACTGAGGGCAGGGCAACCAGCCAGAGAGCACATAAGCAGCAATCGAATGTCAACAGGTGCCGTGATTCTCTCTCTTTCTCTCATTTTCCTTATCAGTTGCGCTTCATCTAACGTGTGCCGGGCACAGTAATCCTAACCAGTACACCCCTGCAGCATGCCAGCTGAATAGCACAGTATTGCCAAAGCTTCCTCATCAGAGCGCCTTCATTTGCAGGTTAGCAGGGAGGAACTGTGTATATAATGCGAAAGCCCATTAAGCAGAATTTCTAAATCAAGTCCTTGTGTTATATGCAAAAGGATTTATAAAGAAGGTTATTACCGAGTATTATGATATGTGTTACATGTCCTCCTGATATAGAGATGGCATGTAGGTGAAGTGTTCGCTCCACTACACTTCAACCCCTGTGCTTATCAGTGTACCACAAGGCACTTCTCCTCTATACCATCCTGTGTCTTTGGGTTAAGAGCTCAACAGAATGGGTTACTGGTGATGATTTGTGTCAAGACCCTTGTTGGATTAGTTAGCTGGGTGAGGCTGTGTGAGTCACATTTTATTTTCCAGTTACCATAAAAGAATGGTATACCATAAAGAGGGCTTTTGCCCTGACAGTTTTGTGCATGCAAGATGTTTATGTTATATTGGATCTGTTTAAAGGGGTAGTTCCCCCAAAATGAAAATTCTGTCATTAATTACTCACCCTCATGTCGTTCCACACCTGTAAGACTTTCGTTCATCTTCAGAACACAAATGAAGATATTTTTGATGACAGAATGCTGTCAGATTTTCTTCCATAGACTGCCTTTGTAACTACCACTTTGATGCTTCAAAAACTTCATAAAGAGTCCATATGAATCGAGTGGTTTAGTCCAAATTTTCTGAAGAGAATCAATCACTTGTTATGATGATTTAGGCTTTTAATTGCATGTAATGTATGTAACATAAGCAGAAACTCTTAAACTGCTCGATTCATATGGATTTGTTTTCCGATCAAATTTTTGAAGCGTCAAAGTGGTAGTTACAAAGGCAGTCTATGGAAGGAAATCTGACAGCATTCTGTCATCAAAAAGGTCTTCATTTGTGTTCCGAAGATGAACGAAGGTCTTATGGGTGTGAAACGACATGAGGGTGAGTAATTAATGATTGAATTTTCATTTTTGGGTGAACTAACCCTTTAAGACATATGGTGTACTCTGACTAAGTGATGTTTTGGGCCCAGTTTGGAATCTTTTTTAGAAGATATTTGAAAGAAGCTATAAAAGAATATATTTAGATAAAAATGTCTGTCTTTTGTCAATGTTGTTTGGGCTTTTTAAAAACATCTTTGTTTGAAAAAAAAAATAAAAATCATAAGGGTATGGAATGGCATGAGTGTGAGTAAATGATGACATAATTTTAATTTTTGAGTGAACTAACCCATAAAGTTTGCATTAGATGATGGTGAAATTAATCTAAAATCTAAAAATATATTACCATTCAAAAGTTTGAGGTCGATAAAGCTTTTTAATGTTTTTGAAATGTTTATGCTCACGAAGGCTGCATTTATTTGATCAACAATACAGCAAAAACAGTAACATACAAATATTATTACAAATATAACAAATATTATTACAATTTAAAATAATTATTTCAATATATTAAACAATGCCAGGCTGAATTTTCAGAAGCCATTTCTCCAGTGTCACATGATCCTTCAGAATCCAGCTGATTTGGTATTCAAGAAAATTTCTTATTAATATCAATGTTGAAAACATTTTTGTGGAAACCATGATAAGTTTTTCATAATTCTTTGATGAAAAGAGCAACATTTAATTAAAATACAAATCTTTAACAATATACACATAACAGTATACAGGTGCTGGTCATATAATTAGAATATCATCAAAAAGTCGATTTATTTCACTAATTCCATTCAAAAAGTGAAACTTTATATTCATTCATTACACACAGACTGATATATTTAAAATGTTTATTTCTTTTCATTTTGATGATTATAACTGACAACTAAGAAAAATCCCAAATTCAGTATCTCAGAAAATTAGAATATTGTGAAAAGGTTCAATATTGAAGACACCTGGTGCCACACTCTAATCAGCTAATTAACTCAAAACCTGCAAAGGCCTTTAAATGGTCTCCCAGTCTAGTTCTGTAGGCTAAATAATCATGGGGAAGACTGATGACTTGACAGTTGTCCAAAAGACGACCATTGACACCTTGCACAAGGAGGGCAAGACACAAAAGGTCATTGCAAAAGAGGCTGGCTGTTCACAGAGCTCTGTGTCCAAGCAAGGCGAAGGGAAGGAAAAGATGTGGTAGAAAAAAGTGTACCAGCAATAGGGATAACCACACCCTGGAGAGGACAGTGAAACAAAACCCATTCAAAAATGTGGGGGAGATTCACAAAGAGTGGACTGCAGCTGGAGTCAGTGCTTCAAGAACCACTACACACAGACGTATGCAAGACATGGGCTTCAGCTGTTGCACTCCTTGTGTCAAGCCACTCTTGAACAACAGACAGCGTCAGAAGCGTCTTGCCTGGGCTAAAGACAAAAAGGACTGGACTGCTGCTGAGTGGTCCAAAGTTATGTTCTCTGATGAAAGTAAATTTTGCATTTCCTTTGGAAATCAGGGTCCCAGAGTCTGGAGGAAGAGAGGAGAAGCACACAATCCACGTTGCTTGAGGTCCAGTGTAAAGTTTCCACAGTCAGTGATGGTTTGGGGTGCCATGTCATCTGCTGGTGTTGGTCCACTGTGTTTTCTGAGGTCCAAGGTCAACGCAGCCGTATACCAGGAAGTTTTAGAGCACTTCATGCTTCCTGCTGCTGACCAACTTTATGGAGATGCAGATTTCATTTTCCAACAGGACTTGGCACCTGCACACAGTGCAAAAGCTACCAGTACCTGGTTTAAGGACCATGGTATCCCTGTTCTTAATTGGCCAGCAAATTCGCCTGACCTTAACCCCATAGAAAATCTGTGGGGTATTGTGAAGAGGAAGATGCGATATGCCAGACCCAGCAATGCAGCAAGAGCTGAAGGCCACTATCAGAGCAACCTGTTCTAATTTTCTGAGATACTGAATTTTGGATTTTCCTTAGTTGTCAGTTATAATAATCAAAATTAAAAGAAATAAACATTTGAAATATATCAGTCTTTGTGTAATGAATGAATATAATATACAAGTTTCACTTTCTGAATGGAATTAGTGAAATAAATCAACTTTTTGATGATATTCTAATTATATGACCAGCACCTGTACATGTCTTGACTGTCTCTTTTGACCAATTTATTGTGTCTTTGCTGAATATAAGTATTAATTTGGAAACAACATTTTACACCAGGTTTAGATTTCAGTTATGTTAAACGAAGTAGTATCTTGCTTTTCAAGGGCATTGACTGCATTTTCATGGACAAACATCCATAAAAGATCCTGCAATGTCCTTTTAGATACATCTCATGAATGTATAATGTAAAGTTCTGGATTGAGCGTCTGTTTCATATGAACAGCAGCTAAAACAGCGGGTGGATGGGCAGAAATGTGTGCACACCAGTGCCACTGTGTTTTCCGTGTAAGTAAACCCTGCAGTGAAGTCCCTGTCGCTGAGATCAGAGAAAGCTTTTTCCCCAGTTTCCATTTCCTTAGTTATTATTGTGGCGAGACATGGGAACACTACCTCTTTGTTGTTTAAAGGAAAAAAAAAAATCAAAACACAGCATTTCATGAATCTTGAAACGATTTTTTGGGGAGAAGTGTTTGTATTTTTCAAACTCCTATCATGTCTTGTACCGATGATGTGTGGAGGGCGAGGAAAAGTTCTCCACTCTGTTTCAGATGGATGGTTCATATGGTACATCATGCATCAAACGAGTGAACCTGGGGCACTAATGTCTGATCCTTGTTACTTCCCCTGTGACTCATTCCCTCAATTAGCTCCATCTGTAGTGCTGTACAGTTCACACACGTACAGACACTCAGATAAATAAGTGTGTATACACAAAAACATGCACGGTACACACGCTCTTGATGCAGAATTGGACAATCATGATATTGGATGAAATTTTTATTTATTTATTTGCTATTAAAGTGCTTGGACATTTCTGATATTTCTGCACTACTTTTTAAAGTAAAATGTAATATGCTGAGTTTAAAATACCAGAGCTATTTAGCATCAGCTCTGACTTTATCTGCAGTGTTTTTAATACGATGGACATAATCTTTAACAGACTTAAACATATTAAAAAAAAGTGTTGAAGTGTCTGAGGAACAACTAATCACACACCATCCAGAGAGTCAGGGGTAGTCAGATGGTTAAGTATTGTTGTGAGGTTAAAGTGACACTGGGGACACATTAAGTTCTCAATCCTGCTCAATCACAACGGGACCCTTGAGCAAGGGTCTTTACCTCAGATTGCTCCAGTGAGACTGTCGTGGCAATTAGTCTGCTGTTGGTTGCCGCGGTCGAAAGGCAGGTCGCGAGTAACTGAGCACACAATGTATTTGCCAGTGACAATTTACTTTGAATCTGTGTCTGAGCAAAAATACCAGCTGACAGGGACAACCTTTAACTGCCCTATAAGAGGGAAGTGATGCATCTTGATGCAGGATTAGAGGTGCTTCAGTGTTTCATGTGCCTTTTCAGTGTATCTGTTTATCATATCTCTGCAACATCCTGTATACTGTTGAAATGATTTGAGAAGTGAACTTCAATTGTTTTAAATCACTAAATAAATAAATATTGTAATGCTTTGGAATCACTTTGCACTACTGTTCATTTATAACTGTCAGAACAGCAGAAATTCCAAACTCATTTAAACAGAACCTCAGGACAGAATGTGTCTAGACTCACTAAGCCCAATTTAGGCTTAGCTGAGAAAACAATTGAGCCAAAAGCATTTACCTGGTAATTGCTATTTATGTGATTTGTGCAAAATGTTTTGGTGAGGAAGTATCTGCTAAAAACACAAATCTGTCAGTTATCTCATAATAGGCCTATATGGTGGCATTCAAAAGTCTTATAATGTCTTAAATTCTAAATGTAAAACTAATAAGAAATATTTGAGATTCTGCACAATTTTTTTTTTCAGTAAGTAATCCAAAGTTGTACAATTCCATTTCGAATTTTAAATCAAATTATGACAATACAATTTGAATCATTTTTATAGAACTTAAAATGTAATAAAATATATTTTTATATAATTTAATTTTTTATTTAAATGAAGAAAAAAAAAACATTTTCACTAGTGCTCTAAGATTTTTTTAACCCCACTGTACAGTATTTAGTTTTATTATTTAGTTATTTATTACAAAGTTAATACTTTTATTCAGCAAGGATGCATTAAATTGATCAAATGTCACAGTAAAGACATTTTAGTGTTACAAAAGATTTCAAATAAACAGTTCTTTTTAACTTTCTGTTCATGAAAGAACCCTGAAATTTTTTTAAGGTTTCCACAAAAATATTAAGCAACACTGTTATTAACATTGATAATAATAATAATAAAACAAAAATGTTTCTTTAGGACTAAATCAGCATATTAGAATGATATCCAAAGAATCATGTGACACTGAAGTCAGTTATTTTAAATTGTTCTAATATTTCACAGTATTACTGGTTTTACCTTATTTTTGATCAAATAAATACAGCCTTTGTGAACATAAGATAAGATATAACAAGATATAAGATATAACATAAGACTTCTTTCATAAACATTTAAAAAACTTACCAACCCCAAAAATTTGAACAGTAGTAGGTTCAATTTGTTAGACACTTACATTGCCATAAATGGTCAAATACACACTGGTGGAAATTTGGGGTGTTCCTTCGGTCTTCCTTCCTTTGTGAATTCCTTTGCTGTATCTATTGAGAGCTGAAAATAGAGCACAAAATTTATGTCCAAAATTTTTACACTCTTCTGGATCTGGAATAGGATAATTGTTTCTACTTAACTGCTGCAGTAATGGACCTTACATCATCATGAAGGCTACGAAATACCCTAGCGAGAACCTTTCTGGGTCATACTTCACTAAAACTGCGTAACACCCTGGTGTATAGCACTTTCAATTTACTTAATAGTCTTCTGCAATTTCTTTCACATTCCCATTGTAGTCATACTGTATGTACTTTCATTTAGTTGCCTTAACATAGTCATAGTTGGGTATAAATCATGATTGCATGTGCTGGCATTCGGTATAAATTTTCTGACTCTCATCAAAATTCAAGGTTGCAGGATTCGGATGAGCTCACAGGGTATTTGTATTTGTTCTGGTTCTGATTCTGCCCAACAGTTGCAGAAAAACTAGAAACACTGTGGCACACTTGCATTACTTACATGCCACCCTTCAATAAGCAAGATGACGCCACATACTAAACCATGCAAAACAAAGACAGGGTTCAGTAGCACAAGTGGAAAGTACTATATGACTGTATTTTAAAAAAAGACCCTTGGGGAAACAGAACACATGAGGAGACCGAATTGAATTTAAATACTGTTTGTCTTTTTTTCCAGGATCTATGATTGAAACACAAGTGGAAATAATTTAGATCTCCAAGCAGCTTTACAGATGTCCTTCTAATTAATCTCAGGTTGTTTACTACACTGTCGCACACATGCTGCGGTGAAGAACAACATGTAATCACTGTTCACTTAGATGAAACAATAATGTCATCACGTGGTCATGTTCTCTGTGTCCTTTTAAACTAATGCTTGCCATAAATAGCCACTGCTCTGAAAACTTTTTTCCATTAGTGACTTTTCCGTGGCATAATGTCTCAAGTGCAGGGATGGGATGGGTGCTAATTGGAACACATGATCTTAAAGACTGCAGGTGATTTATTCAAAGGTCAGGGCTTTGCTCAGAGGAGATAATGGATAGGAGGATAACTTCATCATAAGCAGTTTCTGCTTTGCACATTTATATGTTTGCAAACTTACATCAAATAAAGCCCTAATTAGTTTAAAAGGAAAAAGAAACTATTATCGGTTTATACTCACAACCCTAACGATTTATTCACACCACAGGTGCTCTGAATAATTACCAAGGATGCAGGAAATAACAGGCAGTATCGCAACATTCACAGAAAGAGCACATCTGTGATTAACATTGCAGAACCGGTAATGAAAAAGGCAATTTTTTGTACAGTCTAAGTAAAGTTGGATAAGATAAACCATGTGGGAACCTTGCTGATCTGGCTCTAACTGATCATGCTTTTCATTCAGCTTTTATACAGGATTGAGCTTGAACAGCAGCTATATCATTTAAACCTGTGAATCATGTCTCTTTTGTACAAGGTTTTGTCTTTTGTTCATACAAAGTTCTGTCATGAAACTCTAGATGACACAGGCTAATAGGTCCTTTAAAGGGTTGGTTCAACCAAAAATGAAAATTCAATCATTAATTACTCATCCTCATGTCGTTCCACACCTGTAAGACCTTCGTTCATCTTCAGAACACAAGTTAAGATATTTTTGATAAAATCCAATGGCTCAGTGAGGCCTCCATTGACAGCAAGATAATTAACACTTTCAAACGCCCAGAAAGGTACTAAAGACATATTTAAAACAGTTTGTGTGACTACAGTCGTTCAACCTTAATGTTATGAAGTGACGAGAATACTTTTTGTGCGGCAAAAAAAAAAAAACTTTATTCAACAATATCTAGTGATGGGCGATTTCAAAACACTGCTTCATGAAGCTTCGAAGCTTTACAAATCTTACAAAAGCTTCTAAGCTTCATGAAGCAGTGTTTTGATTTAGCCATCACTAAAAAAAAGTACACAAAAAGTATTCTCGACGCTTCATAACATTAAGGTTGAACGACTGTAGTCACACAAACTGTTTTAAATACAAACCCAATTCCAAAAAAGTTGGGACACTGTACAAATTGTGAATAAAAAAGGAATGCAATAATTTACAAATCTCATAAACTTATATTTTATTCACAATAGAATATAGATAACATATCAAATGTTGAAAGTGAGACATTTTGAAATGTCATGCCAAATATTGGCTCATTTTGGATTTCATGAGAGCTACACATTCCAAAAAAGTTGGGACAGGTAGCAATAAGAGGCCAGAGAAGTTAAATGTACATATAAGGAACAGCTGGAGGACCAATTTGCAACTTATTAGGTCAATTGGCAACATGATTGGGTATAAAAAGAGCCTCTCAGAGTGGCAGTGTCTCTCAGAGGATCACCAATTCCCCCAATGCTGCGGCGAAAAATAGTGGAGCAATATCAGAAAGGAGTTTCTCAGAGAAAAATTGCAAAGAGTTTGAAGTTATCATCATTTACAGTGCATAATATCATCCAAAGATTCAGAGAATCTGGAACAATCTCTGTGCGTAAGGGTCAAGGCCGGAAAACCATACTGGATGCCCATGATCTTCGGGCCCTTAGACGGCACTGCATCACATACAGGAATGCTACTGTAATGGAAATCACAGCATGGGCTCAGGAATACTTCCAGAAAACATTGTCGGTGAACACAATCCACCGTGCCATTCGCCGTTGCCGGCTAAAACTCTATAGGTCAAAAAAGAAGCCATATCTAAACATGATCCAGAAGCGCAGGCGTTTTCTCTGGGCCAAGGCTCATTTAAAATGGACTGTGGCAAAATGGAAAACATTTCTGTGGTCAGACGAATCAAAATTTGAAGTTCTTTTTGGAAAACTGGGACGCCATGTCATCTGGACTAAAGAGGATAAGGACAACCCAAGTTGTTATCAGTGCTCATCAACATATGCTCCTATCCAAACGTCGTCTCTTTCAGGGAAGACCTTGCATTTTCCAACATGACAATGCCAGACCACATGCTGCATCAATTACAACATCATGGCTGCGTAGAAGAAGGATCCGGGCACTGAAATGGCCAGCCTGCAGTCCAGATCTTTTACCCATAGAAAACATTTGGCGCATCATAAAGAGGAAGATGCGACAAAGAAGACCTAAGACAGTTGAGCAACTAGAAGCCTGTATTAGACAAGAATGGGACAACATTCCTATTCCTAAACTTGAGCAACTTGTCTCCTCAGTCCCCAGACGTTTGCAGACTGTTATAAAAAGAAGAGGGGATGCCACACCGTGGTAAACATGGCCTTGTCCCAACTTTTTTGAGATGTGTTGATGCCATGAAATTTAAAATCAACTTATTTTTCACTTAAAATGATACATTTTCTCAGTTTAAACATTTGATATGTTGATATGTTGTATTCTGAATAAAATATTGAGATTTGAAACTTCCACATCATTGCATTCTTTTTTTATTCACAATTTGTACAGTGTCCCAACTTTTTTGGAATCGGGTTTGCATGTCTTTAGTAACTTTCTGCGCATTTGAAAGTGTTAATTATCTTGCTGTCAATGGAGGCCTCACTGAGCCATCGGATTTTATCAAAAATATCTTAATTTGTGTTCCCGAAGAAGAACGAAGGTCTTACGGGTGTGGAACGAAATGAGGGTGAGTAATTAATGACAGAATTTTTGGGTGAACTAACCCTTTAACTCAACCTGCTTGTAATCATATCATTATCTATAGGACACAGATGATTGGTTCCTGCTGTACCAGTAGTCAATGAGCTTGTGTGCTCAACCTTCAAAATACTTTGGTAGCATTGCCTTAGCAGTGCAGCGCGCTTCAGAAACCCTCCATCTTCCCCAGCTCCACCTGTATAGTTCTGCTACAGGTAATTCATGTACGCTATATTGTACAGCAGCAGCATGCCTTACTTGGTCACAGTAGCGTGTTGTGTATGTATTGGCAGTATAAAATCCTGTACTTGCTCTGCAGCAGCAGCGTAGCAGATCTATTCCGCCAATACCAAACATATCAACATTGTCATACCCATACCATGCCAAACACTCCGAGAGTTGTCATGACAGAAATGTAGTTAATCTTAAGAAAGAAAGAAGAAGAAGAAAAAAAAAAAAAAATTCCCATGATACTGAAGAAATCAATAGCATTGGACCCCACTGACTTTCATTATGATATAATCCAGTGATACATTTTTCATAATATCTTCTTTTATGTTCCTCAGAAGTAGGAAAGTCACACAGGTTTGGAACAACACGAGGGTGAGTAAAAGATGACAGAATAAAGTTCTTTTTAAAACCTTGTTCCAGATGCTACCCCAAACCCTTTCAGCCCTCAAAGTCTACACTCTTTCTAGTGACAGTGGTGCATAAACTGTCAGAAAGTAATCCGAATGCATTGTCAGCATCAACGCTCGGCTGAAGTGTGCATCAAGGGCATATAGCGGTTGCAAGGGCAGCAGTCATGAGCACTCTTTTGAAACGTAAGATGACAAATGGGACACCCTTCAGTGCCTTGGATTCCAAGGACAAACATAACCATCTCAAGACTGCATAAACATGTCAAGTGTGCCATTTGGGACACAGCCACTGTCATGCCATGTTTTTTTCATCTTAAAGTTCATAATTGAAATGGAGTTTTTGGAATATTTTGAATGGGAACTAAGGCTAAAAGCTTATGATGGTACTTAATGCCACTTTTATTCAATAGAGGTGCACTGGCTGGCTGCCTTTTGCCGTAAGAATCTATTTAGCAAAATTCAGGCACCATTTCAACCTTCAACTCTTGTGAACAGATTTTAATAAGCTTTGCATCTGCCAGGCACCCACTGATACTCACACATGGTGTTTTCGTTCAGCCAGTAGCAGATCATAGTGTTTGTGCTTGCTTTTGTATTTACATGTGTTTAGTTTAGGGTTAATCTTCATTTATTATCTTTGTAGGATGTCTGCCAAGTTTCTTGAGCAATCTAACCTACTGCACCTCATAATATTACACATTCCTACTTCTTGGACACACTACATGCAGTCTAGTGTGTAATGGCTAGTCTGAAGCTGTCTGCGCCATCACTTTCTTTAGGCTTTTACCCAAATCATTGGGAAAGATAATTTCTAAATGGCTTAGTCAACCAGCTAAATCCAGATGTTTTCTAGACGTCCCCTGTTGCTTATAAATCATTGCTGGGTAGCATGCAAATCTATTCACAAAACAATCATAATGGCACTAATACTCTAAAATGCAAACTATAAAAAAATAGTTTGTAACTAATTTTTTGAAAAGGAACAGTAAATCTAAACTAATATTTGACTGAAAATCCTTTTTCTCATCAGCGTCCAGTCAGAATTAACAGCAGGCAGTCAAAAGCCGTTTTTTAAAACACTGAACACGCAAGACCACCCAAGAAAGACTTCAAAAGCTGACATTTCATGAAAGGTAACAGCTATTATGTACAAATTAAATCATTTTTGTTGCCAAGCAAGTAAGGATTACTGATCCTGGAAAGACATTCCCACACACCAAAAAAATAATTCGGTTTAACCAAAATTTCGGTTTTACTGAATGACACTTTCAGTTATACCGAAAGACGATATTTCCAAACAATGCTAACAGACTGATATCTAGCTAGCTAGCAAAGGGACAATCAAACATTTTATATTTAGTACAAGTTTTAAAATATTCATAAAATATCATTTTCCATGTTTTATAGCAGTTGTACTGAATTACCTGATGTTTTGGGACATGCGTATGAGCAAGTGAAAACATGAATTATTCAAATAGTTAAAAGAGTGTTAGTTACTTGGCTTCACGACCATGTAGTCCTTTGCAGGTGTCTGAATGATATTATATCCTTTCACATGATATTGACCGCATGACTTGATCCAAAATGGTCCCTTTATATTGGTTACTCTGAATGACAATGAAATCAATGAAATTCATTTTTCTGGACATTGTTCTCACAACAAAGCAATGACTTCTACACATAATTTTAATAACATTTTGCATTATGTTGATATATGATGTTATAAAATCATACCAGAATAAAAAAAAAAATTACATTTATTACATTTTAAGATGTTTTAATCACAAATGAAATGGCTGTATTGGCCTTTGGATGGTTAAACCAAATGACCTTTTGACACATCTTTAAAATACCTTCATATGTAGGAAAATATAATTAAAACCTTTTGGATTCAATAAATGTGATCCAGTTGTACTACCTTACATACTTTGGATGTCATGTCTTTGTTTTTTTTTTATTATTATTAAGGCCTTTGGACAAAAAAAATGACCGTCATGTCATTGACCCATATATATATATATATATATATATATATATATATATATATATATATATATATATATATATATATATATACACACACACACACACACACACACACACCGGTGCTGGTCATATAATTAGAATATCATCAGAAAGTTAATTTATTTCACTAATTCCATTCAAAAAGTGAAACTTGTATAATATATTTATTTATTACACACAGACTGATATGTTTCAAATGTTTATTTCTTTTAATTTTGATTATTATAACTGACAACTAAGAAAAAACCCAAATTCAGTATCTCTGAAAATTAGAATATTGTGAAAAGGTTCAATTTTGAAGACACCTGGTGCCACACTCTAATCAGCTAATTAACTCAAAACACCTGCAAAGGCCTTTAAATGGTCTCTCAGTCTAGTTCTGTAGGCTAAATAATCATGGGGAAGACTTCTGACTTGACAGTTGTCCAAAAGACGACCATTGACACCTTGCACAAGGAGGGCAAGACATAAAAGATCATTGCAAAAGAGGCTGGCACAGCTTCACACAGCTCTGTGTCCAAGCACATTAATAGAGAGGCGAAGGGAAGGAAAATATGTGGTAGAAAAAAAGCGTACAAGCAATAGGGATAACCACACCCTGAAGAGGATTGTGAAACAAAACCCATTCAAAAATGTGGGGGAGATTCACAAAGAGTGGACTGCAGCTGGAGTCAGTGCTTCAAGAACCACTACGCACAGACGTATGCAAGACATGGGTGTCGCATTCCTTGAACTCTTGAACAACAGACAGCATCAGAAGCGTCTCGCCTGGGCTAAAGACAAAAAGGACTGGACTGCTACTGAGTGGTCCAAAGTTATGTTCTCTGATGAAAGTAAATTTTGCATTTCCTTTGGAAATCAGGGTCCCAGAGTCTGGAGGAAGAGAGGAGAGGCACACAATCCACGTTGCTTGAGGTCCAGTGTAAAGTTGCCATGTCATCTGCTGGTGTTGGTCCACCTGTGTTTTCTGAGGTCCAAGGTCAACGCAGCCGTATACCAGGAAGTTTTAGAGCACTTCATGCTTCCTGCTGGAGATGCAGACTTCATTTTCCAACAGGACTTGGCACCTGCACACAGTGCCAAAGCTACCAGTACCTGGTTTAAGGACCATGGTATCCCTGTTCTTAATTGGCCAGCAGACTCGCCTGACCTTAACCCCATAGAAAATCTATGGGGTATTGTGAAGAGGAAGATGCGATATGCCAGACCCAACAATGCAGAAGAGCTGAAGGCCACTATCAGAGCAACCTGGGCTCTTATAACACCTGAGCAGTGCCACAGACTGATTGACTCCATGCCACGCTGCATTGCTGCAGTAATTCAGGCAAAAGGAGCCCCAACTAAGTATAGAGTGCTGTACATGCTCATACTTTTCAGTTGGCCAAGATTTCTAAAAATCCTTTCTTTGTATTGGTCTTAAGTAATACTCTAATTTTCTGAGATACTGAATTTGGGATTTTCCTTAGTTGTCAGTTATAATCACCAAAATGAAAAGAAATTTTAAATATATCAGTCTGTGTGTAATGAATGAATATAATATACAAGTTTCACTTTTTGAATGGAATTAGTGAAATAAATCAACTTTTTGATGATATTCTAATTATATGACCAGCACCTGTATATATAGTACTATTACAAGTGAGTTTCATATTGATATATATTTTTTTCATTAGCAGGTTCCCACACCTCCAAAATCCCAAATTTACCACTGCAAGTATGTAATTGACTAAATGAGACTTGAGCGAATGAAGCGTAGCACTTCATAACAGAGACAATTTTTCAGATTATTCCACTAATAATGTTCTCTGGATTCCTCAGGAAACCAAATTTAGTACAGATGTGATTGTTATAGCAAGTGTTTTGTGGCTTTGTGATGTATTTTGTTAAGGGGTAAGTGATTATTGGGATGCCTCGGGACTTTGACCACCGAGGAGACAGTCAGCTGTGAATTGAACACCATATCTCAGGGGAACATGACATAAGCCTGCAATATGATCTGAGCCAGAGGGCACGAGAACCACATTCCTTTATAAAGCTGCTTGACACCTCTCTCTAGGTCACTTTCTCCTGCAAGGACACACTAAAGAAAATCACAGGCCATAAAGAAGCTCTCTCACTAAATATTTCAGTGTGAAAACCCACAGATCAGCAGCTGTCAAATCAGTGTCTTTATTTAGGAGATTATTACAGAGCCATATGGGTGTAATGAATTAATTACTTTTCCTTCTTCTACATTATGTATACCAGTGCAAGG
The DNA here is from genome assembly GCA_037101425.1 of Elopichthys bambusa. Lineage (NCBI taxonomy): Eukaryota > Metazoa > Chordata > Actinopteri > Cypriniformes > Xenocyprididae > Elopichthys > Elopichthys bambusa. The sequence continues at coordinate 11,738,356 of CM074449.1, forward strand.
TAGAGCATAGATAATACAGAATATTAACATTCATTAATTTGTTTATTTATTTATGCTTGTGCAGATACAAAATACAGTTTTAATGAGTAGCTGACAAATAAATGATCAGTTTTGGTTGCAATTTAGAGTATGGATCCTTGACGCATAACATGTCCATGCACATTCTTTTAACCAAGATCAATATTTTAGGTAAATATTTAAATACATTTATGAAAGGAGTGTATATTTTAGGTACTTTGACTGGTCAAATTTTAAATCCCTTTTTGTGTTCATTATTTCACTTCAAATAGTCCTGCAGTGTGACAAGACAATCTTTATGAGGTCATAAAAACTGCATGCATAATAATTCTAAAATAATGGGCAAAATGCAGTTTAAAATACTTTTATATGAAACATAAATCTGCAACATCCATCACAAAATTATTATTATTATTATAAAAAAATTAGTTTAAAATAATTTTACAGGAAGTGTAGCTAGGACTGTCAGTGATTAGTGTCCTGAATATGTTTAAATCTTATTTGCATAATAAGTGCAGTGAAATCTGCTGATCAGTGAAGATATGAGGAAGTTGTGATAATTCTAAGCCAGCCTGATATCTCATGGTCCTGTAAAGTGACATCTAACAGGAAGTGAGTTGTACTGTGTGTTCAGACTTTCCCCATACATGATTATCCCTTTAGATTTCTCATGCAAATCACAATTCGGCAATATCACAGAAAACCACAGTCCCTCTGTGCAACGAATAATCTCTACTGGCCTGTGATTATCAGTTTAGAGACCATGTGGCTTGGACAGCATACAGCTGTAATTCAGAGGTAGTGTGAAAAGTGCATTCGTTTTTCCCATTACCCTTTCAAGGCTGACATACAGGCACACACACAAATGCACAGATACGTAAGTTCCATAACCTATGAGTCACACTTAAGATAATTTACCATGAAGGTTTGCCATCTCTTACAATTTCCACATTTGGGTCCAAAAAAAATGGGAAATCTTAAAGGGTTAGTTCACCCAAAAATGAAATTTCTCTCATTAAGTACTCACCCTCATGTCGTTCCAAACCCGCAAGACCTTCATTCATCTTCGGAACACAAATTAAGATTTTTTTTAATGAAACCAAGAGGTTTTTTATCTCCCATAGAAAGCAACGAAACTACCACATTCAAGGTCCAGAGAAGTACTAAAGACATCGTTAAAATAGTCAATGTGACTACAGTGGTTCAACCTTAATGTTATGAAGCTACGAGAATTCTTTTTGCATGCAAAAACAAAACAAAAATAATGACTTTATATAACAATTTTGCACAAAAACTATTCTTGTCACTTTATAACATTAAGGTTCAGCCACTGTAGTCACGTTGACTATTTTAACAATGTCTTTACTACTTCTCTGGACCTTGAATGTGGTAATTTCATTGCTTTCTATGGGAGATAAAAAAACTACTCAGATTGCATCAAAAATAACTTAATTTGTGTTCTGAAGATGAACAAAGGTCTGGAATGACATGAGGGTGAATAATTAATGACAGAAATTTCATCTTTAGGTGAAGTAACCCTTTAATATTGGATACAATTACATAAACCATTGAGCCTGCAAAACCTTTTACTTCCAGCTGAGATAAATTTAACTGATGTTCTTCGCGTACATAAACGAGCAGTCCAGAACAATTAAACAAGTGATTTGTTCTGCAACAACAGTCATTTTACAGAGGACAATGTGTTTATAAGTTAACTACAGAGGACACGATTGCAGCACAATCATTATTGTTCAATCCAGCTCTTTGTTTCCCCACTGAATCTCAAAGGGCAGAAGGCCACACAAAGGCTGCTTGCACAGACTTTATTTATCTTTCTTGGACCGTGCATCAAGACCATATATCATCTCTGAGTTCCTGCTGCCTTAATGGTTCCAGCACCTGAGAGAATACCCGCTACGGCAATGCCCTCCCTCTCTGAGCACTTACAAAAACAAAACCACTCAGCGCACAGCACCTGGAATCAGTGCAGAGCTATAACTCTCCTAAGAGACACCCTGCCCTATCCTGTGTTCCCTGCTCTGGGCTTGCACTGCGGCATCGTCCCAGCTCGCAGTTTTCCTCTTTCCGCTCCTCCCGGTCACTCCACATAACTCTAATTATTGGCCCACCCCGCTGATCCCCATAAGTTCAGCAGCAACACCTTCAAGGACTTCCTCTCCATTCAAAACAAGCCCGAAAGCTTCTGCTTCACCGCTCTGATCTGTGGGAAAAGAGAAACTCACAGCATGGGCTGCAGCGATAGGATTATGGTAAAATTATGTGGTGTGAGTGTGTGTATAGATGTGTTAATGTGTGTTACTGGAGCCGTCAGCCAAATTTTCAACTTCCAGAAAGCCCTAAAAAAATTGCCAAGGGGAATTAGAGACTGTTAAGAAATAGCAAAAAGTGACTTTTATATATGTTATATGTGTCTTTATATGTGCAGTAAGTGGCTTTTAGAAATGCCATAAATAAAATGTCCCTACTTCCTTACAGATAGCACAGAAATGGGTGTCCTGAGGAATCAACGTATCTCGGTGACGGCCTCACACAGTGTCCTAACCAGACTCAAAGCGATGAAGCTACAAGCAATAAAAGGTATGTAAATCTGAAAGTTTTGTCAGTTGCTCATTTTGGTTTGCAGTCACGTCTTTGGAAGTTTTGGAGAAAGGGGTATGTGGTCGAGTTATGGGGGTGGCTAAGCCCAGCAGAATTAGGAAAAATGAGAACCGCCTACAGCACCTTTAAGGTCAAACACAATCTATTTTCACATTTCATTTCTGGGAAACAGAAGTGTCAAAATAGAGCCATTTCAAAGTTTGCTAGAGCTCTCAAGTACACAAAGGGTGACTCTAAAAGTAGAAAAGGAAAAAAAAAAAAATAAAAAAAAAAAAATAAAATCAGGTGAAACGTGCATTTATAGAAGTTTTGCTTTGTCATTGTCTCAGGTGTTTTGTTTTGGTTTCCTTCCTTCTTTTCTTTTGCAGAACACAAAAGAAGATAGACCATTTTGGTTACCACACACAAAAAAAAAAAAAAAAACAGAACAAAAACAAACCCTGAGACATTTTTCACAGAGTGAAGAAAGTTGGAACAGCATGAGGGTGAGTTTTTAAACTGTCGCTTTTAAGGGAGTAAATTGCGACAAAGATCAGGGGGCATCAGCAATATTGAGTGTTTCATAATGAACTGTACAGGCACAGCTATGCAGTTGCAGAAAAGACAAGATGGACAAACACAGGGTCAGCACACAGTGTACCATATTTTTGCACAACCTATTTGATTCACATTCTGTAAGAAAATACATCCCACTACTCTGAATCTTTGATTTAATTGCCTTACACCTGTGGAATGCAGAATACAGAGGGACAGAGCTGCTGTGCTATTTAATTACTGATGCTCTGTGGATCAGATGACCCTGTGATCCAGTCCCTCACTGAATGTTTCACATGGCATTGGGAAACTCACACATCTTAGCTAACAAAATATACTCCTCGGCTATTGCAGTAAGCAAATGTTATGGCAGAAAAGGGACAAACAGCTCTGAGAACATAAAGAGTTAAATTAAATAACAATAAAATGTAATAAAAAAAATCAGTATAGTACTATATTATGGCATTGTTTTATGTAACAGTTCCATAAACAAGTAATTTTCATTTAGGACAAAAATTGGCCAATTAGTTATTCGTATATTTCTTCTCCGCCAAAGTTCCAGAAGAAGCCAAACACAAGCTTTGCATATTAAACAAGCAATGCGCAGGCTAAAAAGCCAAAGCATGAGTGGATTGACAGAGATTCCTTCTCAAACCGCTCTGTAATCGGCATATTATTTTGTTTTTTAGTTAATTAGAATAATTAGAATACAAATAAAAGCAATTCCGCTAGTGCTCAGATGTTTGGACCCCACTGTATTCATTGTGTATTTTTTCCCCTTGTACAAACACCCTTCCAGAACTGAACACTTTGCCCTAACCACACTTTTCAATAATACTTGTTTAGTCTAATATAGGAAATCATTCTTTAAAAAATGTTTTAAAGACTTAGCAAATGAAAAAAAGATCTTAGAAGAGGTATGTGTGAGGTGGGCTAATAGTGTTTTCATTATTAGTTACAAAGGGGGAAAATTAGCATATAAATTGGCATATGTTTACAAACACTGAAGTTAAAACTGAACAAATATTGAATATGAATGCAGCTACTCCTCTTTAAAAGGCATATAATGTTGTCTTAATTTTATACTGTTTGTCAGGTCATCAGAAGTAAGTATTTCAACTTTCAACTCCAGGGAGCAGATTTGAAGACAGTTTGTATCTGTTAGCTCCTCGCATATGGTATTTTCTCAGTTTAAAGCAGGTCATATTGTTTTCAAACTTTCAGGGGTAGATCTAGTGGTGACATTGTTGATTATCTTCTAAAGTAGGATTCCCTATCCAGCATCTAAACCGATGTTGTGAATACATGGAAACGGCACGATTCATGACAACAGTGCTGAACTTTGAGGCTAAAATCTTGTGAATCACATCTGCTCATTATTTTTTTTTAAACATCTGCTTGTAATTACTATCAGCTCTGACTTTTCTCATCATCAATTGTAGGCTTTTGCAACCAAAAGCTTGCCTTTAAGTAATTCGGAAAGATAAGACAAACATTATTTTAAAAATGGGTATGTTTATTCGCAGACTGCATAACAACGCATTTCTGAGGGAAATGTTATTATAAAATGCATAATGTCTTTAACATAAGAATATACCTGTTAATGAATATTAGTTTAAAGTCTCTGATGGTTAATATCTGTGCTGTATGTGTTTCACAATCTGTTTCCATGCTCAATGTCAGTAAATATAATGCTTAATTATTAAGTCCTTTATTAATGGATCTCTCTGACCTTCTAATGCCTCATTTGTTGATCTTTGTAATCCCCGTTCTCTCATCTGTCTCTTGCCGTTGTAACACCCTTGTCTCAAAGGCTTAGTCATGCTCTGAAGAACATTCCTGAGTTATCCAAGTGGCCGAGTGCAAAATCTCAGTGTGACAAAACGCTTTTTATATGATAACCGCCATTATCAGTCCATGCAGTAAAAACACCAGTACATATCCTTATGGGTAGCAAAGGCACTGAAGGGCTTCTTCTTCTTTGACATCTTTGTCGAACATTATGCTGGGAATTCACTCAGAATTAATTATGCTTGCTCTTTTTGAATTATGAATTATGTTTTTTGTTTTAACTTGCATGCACTGCCTATGTTTTCTTTTTTTTTAGCTCCCAATTTACTAAAAGAAGTATACAAATTCTCACTGTGCACTCTAGCATTAAGTATATAATTAGTATATAATATATAGAAATTACTCCCAAAAGATTATTTAAAGTCATTATTGTGTAAAGCATGAAATAGACCTTACAAAAAGTAGCTTATATTTTATTTGATTCAACATAAAATGTATTACACATACTCTTAACCAAGCCATAAGGGTGAGTAAATGATGACTGAATTTTAATTTTTGGGTGAACTATACTTATTAATGTTTTTTTTATTATTTATTTTTTATTATTACTATGGAAATCTGAAATATTTTTATCTCTAAATAAGAAACTAAAACTGCCAGTAGGTAGCGGTAAATGTTTTATTGATTAAGTCATGCAGGTGTTTAAGTGTTTTTTGCTAGTTTTAGCCCAACGCAGTTATCATTTTCATGTTGTTGTGTATATAGCAAATGTATTTGCGCCCATGGGCATGCTGGTCTGAAAATTAGGTGTATTCAGGCGCATTGTCGGCACGTTGCTATTTTGAGGCAAGTGAAAATGAATGCACCATTGACCAACAAAAACCTGGTCTAAAGTTAATGGCGCAATTTATTTATTTTTGTTATTTAAAGAGTGTGTTAGTAGTATGCGCCTATAGGTGCGCGTACACTTTGCTTATTACACACACACAAGGACACGCAGCAGCACACAAACATGCCAAATATTAAAAATAAAAGGATCACAATGTAAAAGATTATTATTGTGTAAAAGAAAAAAATGCTTTGGTGGAATCCGGCTTTTCCCATAGATGGTCTGCTCATGCGTTTTAACCTGCATCCGTTTCCTGGAGAGAGAAGCATTCAGTTTTTCCGCTTGCAAATTCCGCCATGTAAATAGCAAATTCGCCCTGGCGCGAGCGCAACTGGCTTTTAAAGGGGATGGGAGATGACACTGTGATTGGTTTATTGCACGTTACGCCCAAAACACACCTATTACTCATTAAGAGAATAGGGACAACCCTTTTAAACCACGCAACAGGCGCGCCGACCATTTTTCCCGTCATTAAACTAGCAAAAGTGGATTCGGACACACCCTAAGTGCACTTTAAACCATGTGCTTAGATCATTAAAATAGGGCCCATTGAGTCATTCACTCATTCAGTTCGTTCGAATAGCCAATTCATTCAGGAGTGAAGTAAATGGTTTTCTTTATGAATGGTTCATTGAATCATTAGGCTTGTTGGATTTAACAATCGGTGATCGGTGTATGACATCAAAGTACCACGAGAGCGAATAGACAGCAGATGGCTCCGTATGCATTTTTCTAGCGACACTTTGATATATCCTACCAAACGGTTCTTGTGGTGCCGTTTCAAATCCAACAAGCCTAATGGTTCAATCGATTTGTTCAAAACACGGATTCAGAAATGAAATGCCACTGTGTGTTGCTCAGAGACGAACAGCTCTGCTTTGTCTTTATATTCTCGTTAACCAAATTGAGCAAAACAGAGAATATTGTATCTAAAATAACACAATATTAACTTATTTTATTAAAATGTTGTCTAAAATCAATATCACATTTGCTATTCTGGACAGAAAAACAGCACTTGAGTGATATTTCACTTATTGCTCGTGTGATTTACTTTAAATATGAGGCAAAAACTCAAACGGGGCATTTTTTGCCCCATATCTTTAATTTTAGGGACCTTCTAACTACATTCTATAGGCTCCATCACACAGTGAGTTGTTGCTCTGCATCATATAAGTCATCAATCAACTGTATGAAATGTCAGATGAACTACATAGGTCTGGGGCGGGGCAAGTGCATTAAATGCATTAATAATTTTAACTTTACCGTACTTAATTGATCTGATTAACACATTAAATCAACAGCCCTATATATAATATAATATAATATAATATAATTATGGTTTAATACTAATATTACTTTATAAAACTGTGCAGGAAAATAGTGCTCTGTTTTGAGAAAACCGTTAAAGTTTTTGCAGATAATACCTGTCATAGAGTAACCTTAATCATTTTCCTTTTTGTACAACATCTTTTTTGTTTGATGTATAAAAAACAACATGTGATTCCAGCAGAGTAGTACACACTGTAATCTTTCACCCTAGAGTCACATTTATCATTCATCATCTTAAAACATCAGGAAAAAACAGGTACAAAAAAGTACCATTAAATCATCAATCATTCAAGCGTTTGTTTTCAACATTGCCAAAGCCTTGACAAAGCACTAAAACCAAAGCTTTCATGTAAACATCTGAGCATAACATGGCAAACCTCCAAATGGATATCAGAATAATCAAGAGAATAAAAACTCATAGTTTCTTTTCATCTAAAATGGGGGCAAATTTACAGATGCAAAGATAAGAAGTCTGTAATGTTTCTTAAGTTGCATAACAGAAATGTTTTCCAATGTTTGCAAAAGGAAAGGGGTAATGCTTATGGGAAGGAGCTGGTCATTTTGGCACAGCATGCCGAGTTTCCTGTACATTTTGACAGGATAAAGACGGAAGGGATCTGAGCCACACTGATTACTCCACAAAAAGTCATTAGCGCAGATGTGTGCATTAAAACTAGCTAGGTGCTGCGTGAGTGATGGCGGTGTCAACTGTCTGTAATGGCCTGACCTTGTAGAGGATCATTCACCTCTCCTCGTAAGACAGATTCTGCGGTAGCCTGCTGGGTGACGTGGGGTGATGGAACTCTGTGAACCTATAATATCAGAGAAAGCCACATTCACCACTGTCCTCTTCAAGGGGAAACCCTAACACATTTACAGTGTTTGGATCAATGGCAGAACAGAAGGAATCCGTGGGCTTGTAAATAGTGATCGATATCTCAATATCCTACCCAGTGGCACAGATCATAATTAATGCAGATAAATGGATTTTTCACGAGCATTCGTACGTACAGTATGTGTGAGATAAGATGATCCCACCGGGGTCACTGGAAAGGTATTTACAAGCATGGACAAAAGAGCAACGGGGCCTCATAAACTCAGCCAGCTGTCCTGGGTTTGTCAGTACGCTGCTGCCTTTAAAAGTTCTTCAGTGAACCTGTTTCTTGATTCATTTCCATTACCACCATCTATACTCCCACACCATATTGACTCGGAATACAAAATGATGCAACACTATAACAAACAAATGCATACCTTTCTGATATCCTGACGTACCCAGAATTGTGCAATGTTTGCACTTGCAGTCATTTTTAATTAGATAGCCAGCTCTGTGGTGTATGTATAATGCATAATGTATTTGTAGCATAATCCGACTTTGCACTCTCAAAACTTTATAAGACGTATTTTGATGCACAACCTGCTGATACAAATTTTCTTTAACCTGTTTTCCTACTGTTTTTTCCCCCCTTACAGCCCATGGCACAAGTATCTCACTCAAAATTACCAACAAAATGAAAGTTAAACATTTAAATCTTTCTGCAGCCACTGCATTTGTATTTCACTCGCCCAGCTCAAGCTGTTATCACTAGCCCATCAAGGGAAGCTCAGCATATTTCTGTAAATTCCGACAGAATCCTTCAAGTTCTGCACATCCTTCCCCTATCCCTGGAGTATTTTATTTACAAAATACTTTGGCTATTATAGTAACGCTTTCAACTACAAATAGCGCTCTCAGCCAGAATGCAACAGATTATGCCGATTTTCTCTCACAAATGGGGTGTGCAGAAGAAGTGTGCAGATTTGTGGTATCAATGTGAATTATAAATCAATTGATCCATGATTGCTGATTTTGTAAGGCAGGTGAAACATTGATTACTGAACCAAGCCAAAGTTATTTTTATAGAGTATGATAGAAATATGTACCATTCTTCTTATTTTTGGATTACAAAGACCATAACAGTTCATCATCATAGAATTGTTCTGCCAGGAGTATCTCATTCTAGGCTCAAGATGGTCTGGAAAAGCTCCTGGAATATATGAGATGTATTGATTTGGATTCTTATTGGATCAGTACCTGATGAAATAAGGTCTCTCACTCGGTGACAGAAAAAGATTGGTGTCCAGATTGAAACAACTAAGGGGGTCCTTTTATTTCACTTTAATTTACCTATAATAACTTTGTTGAGTCTACACTGTAAAAATCATTTTCATGATTTGTTATCACAACATTTTTTTCTTTTGTCAAATCAACTTCAATAATTAATGTAGTTCAGATAACATAATATTTTGAGTTTCTGTTGATTAAACCAATCGCCTTCATTGTATTAACTCAAATTTTTAATTTCAATGAACTCAAAATTTTAAGGCAACCTGGTAACTTACTTTTTTAAGTTAAACCAACTATTCTTTTTTACAGTGTGGTTAGCAAGTTCGGGCTTTGTCAGGGACACTTTGTCTTTGCGCTTCCTTTTGATTTGAATGCTAAATGTGACTTTTGAAGTTATTTCCTAGGCCTTAAGTAAAAGATTATATGGATGCAAATTCAGGTAATTGCATGCTACCGTCAAAGGCTATTCATGTAGCTAAATTTACTATGCAAAAAATAGATAAGCAACAGGTAGCAATTCTAAATGTAAATGTTGACCTTCACAATTTGGTTGTTTGGCAGAATGCCATGGATGTATTAATTTATAATTAAATTAAAATGATTGACAAAAACTTATGGTCCCACTTTATATTAGGTGTACTTACATAAAAAATAAGTACAATGTACTTATTGTGTTCATATTGTATTACAAAATACTTTTGCTGATTTGGTTTGGTGGTATGGGTAGGTTTTAAGGGTGGGTTAAGGTGTAAGGGATGGATTCATTATAAATGTAATTACAGAAATTAATTACAGATGTAATTACATGCAGGAATTTTTAAAATGTAAGTACAATGTAAAAACATGTATGTACACAATAAGTGCATTGTATCAAATTATTAATTCAAATGTAAGTACATAAGGCCACCTAATATAAAATGTGACTAAAATTATATATAATATGATGAACAAAGTAATTTCAGAATTATATTTCATGTGATTTTGACATTGGGGCCTGGTTTCATAAACAGAGCTTAGATTAAGCCAGGATTATACCTTAGTTCAGTTAGGACATTTAAGTAGCTTCTTAAAACATACCTTAGGAAAAAAAAAAAACATTACTGGTGTGCATCTTGAGATAAAACAATGGCACTGACATATTTTAAGATATATCTGAGCAAGTTGCTTCCAGTTAAAACAGCTCAAACTTGCATTTTACTCTGTGACTAGGCTTGAGCATTGTCTGCGAAACCGGGCATAGAAGTAAAATTTGTCACCCACCTAATTATAGCAATCACACCCTCAGTGTTGGTGAATCAATATTTAAACCCAGGGGAAGAGCAATCATTACGCGTAATGTTGATTTAGTGTCTGCGCCAAATAGAGACATTGCAGGAGAGGCTGTTGTAGAGGACAGGTTATTTTTAGAGCTGTAGGGACACACAGGTCTTCCTTCTGGCAATGTCCGTCACTTCCTAAATGTGGGTCATGTGGCCCACCAAAGAAAGATTATCAAAATCCACCCAAGAGGCAAGACCTCAGAAAAATATTTTCATTGCTCTGCTGACTGATTTCCTTTCTCAGTAGTGCACTGAAGTTGTACAACTGAAGCATAATATGACTTTGAGAAGAACAAAACAAAAACAAAACACGAAACTCAAACTTTATAGTACTGGGAAGTTATGATATTGTAATCATGGCAGTGATTCAATCGACTGTTTGATATTTTCTTGTTCAGCTCTCAATATATATATATATATATATATATATATATATATATATATATATATATATATATATATATATTTTTTTTTTTTTTTCCCCATTTAACTGGTTTATTTGTTTACATCTTTCTATATTTCTGTCTTGAATTGTAAAAAAGAATTTGAACTATAACTTTTTCTTCAAACTATCATTCCAGTAATTTCAGTGTTTATGTTTTTAGATTGTTGTTTTTGCAGTGCTTGTAAAAATAATGAAATTATTGTTATGATCATATCAGGCTGCATTACATGTGCAGTAAATAATTATGTAGTTCTTATAGCAGTTTGTCTAGTGCTCAGAAGTTTGTTTTATAAATTAGAGAGAAATAAATTAACCATAAACATGCTGTTATCTTTTATATTATTTTATTTTTTCAGCACATTTTAAGAATAGTACCATTAATTTGGAGACTGAACTCTTTTCAATATAAATGATAACAGATTTTGTATCTCAATCTCATAACCCAATCAAGAATGTTAAAATTCTGTTACCTGTTCTATCTTTAGTGGACATTAAAGAAAACCTAATAACAAAAATCTACTCCACTGAAGCTAAACGCAAAGCTGAATAAGACACGTTAAAGCACAAATTGGATCTGAGAGAGCTTAATGAATATAATATGCGAAAGGAGCTTTGGTATGTTCCTCCCCCCCCCTCTACTTTCTCTGCTCTGTTTTTAATTTTGTAATTTGGTGGGAAATTAAAATAAATTTTAGTTCTAATGTAGGGGGAGTTTTGTTGTTTTTTTTCCCCTGAGTGATTCCAGACAGAATTATTGCAGAAAGACACTGTAAGTAATTTATTTTTGTTAATGTTAACACATTTTTCTTTCTACCTCAACCTCATAGCCCATTCCAGCCTTGTCAGAGCTTTATTCTTTCAGTCTACAGTCATTCATAAGATGCAGGCATTCAGTATCATGTAGATCATCAGCAGGTCTGCTGATTGGAGAGTAATTTAGTGCTGAGATCCAATCAGTGGAACCCAATTATCATGTAGCCTATTATATTCAGCAGTTGCATTATGACCATTATGACATTATGACATTATTTATGAACTACTGTCTTGAGACATAAATGAATGCATTTTTTTTATACTGAAATCTGTTGTAAATTGTAAACATATCTTAGAGCTGAAATAAATGAAAGATTGTCATACAATAAATAAAATGGTGACTCATCCAATGATAAAATTTCACCTATTCAAAAAGCATTTTATTTCAATGTCTCTCCAGTTCATCTGTCCTTCACCTGCATCGTCTAGTCATATGTGTACTCATGTTTTGAAAAAAAAAAAAAAAAAAAAAAAAAAAACTTCATAATGAGCAACCAAAAAAGATTTGTCAGGCATTTTAAGTTCTCATATCTCATCTGTAGCCCTTTGCAGCGACACGTGCCGATCTGAAAATCAGACCCACGACCACAAAACTAAAACAGTCTGGCCCTGGCTTGATTCAAAACAGACCCGCTAGAAAATTTGGTTTTATTCAGACAGGATCTTTATCTTTCACATCGACTTAGATTGTCTGGAAAACAGCATGTAGTTCCGATAGAAGGCCAAAAAGACAAGGTCAATGACCTACCTCAGAGGCTGCTATTGTTGGTGCGAGAAGTATGTGCGAGAACAAAGCTCTCCGTGCACTGCTGACTGCTGGAGGACAAGGAGCGACGGGGCGACCGCTGGAAGCGGTTCCTTCGGTTGAGGTAGCTGCCAGCCGTCCAAGTCCTCTGTCTCTTGCGAAGGTAATCCTTATAGTTCTTGGTGAGCAGGGTGTAGAGGAACGGATTGATGCAACTGTTGCTGTAGGTCAGACAGGTGGTCAGATAGTTAATGTTGCGCTTGGCCTTGGTGGAGAGATCCAGCGCGGGCTGGAACTGACCTAGAAGCTGCCAAATCCAGAAAGGTAGGAAGCAGGCCCAGAACAGGAGCACAATGGTGAAGATCAAATACAGGACCTTCTGGTTTGGGAGCTTCTTGGTCTGCTTGAAAGTCTCAGTCTGGGAGATCCAGTAAGTTCGTGCCAGGCGTATGTATAGGTACCCGATTATCACCCCTGGAGCCACAATGCTCGTGCCAAAGAGAAAGGAGATGTAGATTTTATACGAGAGAGGGCTCAGGGTGGGTTGACACATTGGCTTGGAGCTCTCCGTCATCAGCTGGACGCCGATGATCATGGGTAAGGTGAGAATCAGCGAGGCTGTCCACACCAGAAAGGCGATTGCTTTTCGGTAGCTCTTGGAGCGTTTGACTGTATCCAGAGGCTTGAGTACAGCAAAGTAACGTTCTGTGCTCATAACTGTCAGAGTGAAAATGCTGGCATGCATGGTAAGGAAGTCCATGCTGATGAGGATCCGACACCCGGCGTCTCCGAAGTACCATCCCTTCAGGAAATGAGTGCATACCACAAATGGAATTGTGAGCAAGTAAAGCAGATCAGCTAGTGCCAGGTTGATGATGTAGATGTACATAGAGGCAGCCGAGCGCATGGAGTGGCACATGACCACGAGCGTGTAGATATTTCCAGACACACCCACCAGACACATTAGGGACAGGATGGTGCCAATGGTAAAGGTGGCAGCCATGTCTTCAGTAGAAGCTTCTACTGGACGCTCAGTGACATTGGAAATCTTTTCCACCATCGCCACTATGGGCTCCATTGACACAGTGGTCATCTCTACAGAGGAATTAATGGTCAAAAGTGGTTAAAAAGTAAGTTGCAACACTTGTTTTGCAAATATGAATAAAATGATTAAAAAAGAAATCAAATTCATATTTTAATCTGATGATACAGATTTTTTGTGTACCTAATAATTCCTAATATTTTAACCTATACTATATATTAGGTCAAACATTTTATACGACTTTAATTCTGATTACAGGCTTGTTTTGTAAGTTATAAATAAAATAATTATATAAAATTAGTATAAAATAACATTTTAACATATAATACAAGCGTAGACATGTTTTAATGTGCCCTGAGTTCTTTTTAAAGGCTTGTTTTGTAAGTTAATAAAATAATTATTTTAAAATAATAATATAAAAAATATGAAAACCTATGGTATATATATGGTTATATATATATTTTAGTGTGCCTTAAATTCAATTAAAAAATTAGGTTGAGAGGTTGATTAACTTTCCCACTTTTTGATATAATCACTTTAAAGTCAGCTGATTTTAATTAACTATATCTATCACATGATTAAAACCTAAGCATCAAATGAAATATTTAATATCTGAAACTAGTCCCAGCACCCTCAAATTAATGAAATATGCTTATCTACCATAACAGTTAAGGCATTTTGGACAAATGACCTCCAGAGTCAAACATAATGTCACTACAAGAAGAAAAAATAATGCTTTACCTTGATTGAATTCCACAGATGGCGTAGCTCCAAGCAGACAGACGTTTAGCATTTATAATGAGTCCAACTCATGGTCTCTCCGAAGAGTTTACTCAGGGATTCCTACCACGTTGTCAGCAAGAAACCCTTGTATGGCAAAATAAAACAATTCCAGTAGACCAAAAAGGAATTACTTAAGCTGTGTCATGTGTTTGGACACACAGATCACGTCAATAAAAAAGCGTAAATGAGATAGGCAGGTGCTTCAGCCATGTAAGAAAAACTTCTGTTATTCTTCAGCATAACACTCACTATATCACTAACCTGAGTGGCAGACAAAAAAAGAAATCCTACAGGTTCAGAACAACAAAAGAAAGTAGTACGAGGGGAAAAAGGGCAGAATCCTCTTAGATGGATATGCCCAAGGAGGCGATCACTTTGAGCTACAGCTGGATTTCGAAACCCTCTCCTCCACTGACAGAGTGCGTGCCTACGAGGGGTAGAGAGAGAGAGAGCAACTCACACACTAGCATAGAGTGGGAGGGGAGATGAGGGAGAGAGGAAAGGAGAGAGAGAAAGAAGAGAGAGAGATTGGTTGGGGGGAAAGCATTGTGAGGAGGCATTCTGGAAATGTCTGTGCGTGCATGTGATATTTGTAAATGACTAATGAGCTACTACCTGAACTCATTCATTCAGCTAGCAGACAAGAGATTGACACACATGAGGATTCGTATTACACGTTTGTGTTTCTGTGTCTCCAAATAAAGCGATGAAACACAGAACATGTACAATAACAAGCTGCTCTCACAAATCAAAATCTGCAGACATTTTTAGCAAACATGTTTAAGGTAAATGTTTTTTTGACAGAGGCAATTTACCCTTCCCTTCTGTCAGGTTCCTGTTAGCGATGCAATCAAAATTTTCTCCACTTTGGTGTTCCAAAGTAAACATTTTGCAGCGTTGATTTCACATAGAAAGCACAGGCCGAGTCTTGGCAGAAAGAGTCAGAGCTGGCCAAAGTGGGTGTAGTGCCCTGTGACAAGTCCTTTACTTTAAAGATGCCGTTTTTTGTCCGAAAGGTCAAAAAACTTAGCTTAAAAGACTATTCTCAGCGGGTACTTAATACATACCTGGGAGTTTTCGGCACTTTTATGAAAGAAAGACAGCCTTGTTCGGTTTTTCACAATGATATGTTACCCTTAGAGAGGAATCCACATTCATAGCTTGTTTACGACTCTAGAGCTGAAGGATGTGTTGAGATGGCATGGATTTAGAATGAACTTTATACAGAATACTCCCACATTTGCTGAGTTATGAAGCAAACAAAATGTCTCCTTTTTTTCCGAATATTGAAGGGTTTTTCTATCACAAACCTTTTTCATGGGGGAGGGGGAGCAAAAACAATTAACACTTCGCAGCAAGGTTTCGTTTATTAACGTTAACGAGTTAATGCGATATGTATCATGAACTAATAATTAACAACATTCTACAGAATTTAATAATCTATAATGGTAATTCAGAAATATATTGTTCATTGTTAATTCATGTTTGTTCAAAATATATTAACTAATAAATTTAACTTTAAAAGTTAAAATTGTATGAGATTAGGTTAGATTGCCTAGATAAATAAATGCTGTAATGTAACGTGATGTAACGGAGGTCGCAACAGTCTTTTCTTCTGTATTGTGAAATATATTAATGTGAAATGATGAAAAATTATGCAGTCAAAAACGAATGGTGCCCTAGGCGAGATTCAGAAAAGTGCAGATTTTTCAAAACTTTACTAAAACATAACATAACATAACATAACATAACATAACATAACGATAAGTATTAACATAAATAAGTAGTAAATAAGTGATAATAAATAAACAAATCTGACTTACACTCACCTGAAGAATAACACAAAAATTAAATTAGAAATTAAAGTGCAAATCAACAAAAAAATGCAAAAAACTATTATATTTTCAGAATTACAGAAGAGTTTCAAAACTGTACACGCCTGAAGACAACAAAATAAAGGCTACATATTGTAATTTATTTGTAGATGTAAGCCAGCAAGCTAGCTAGTTAATCTAATTAGCATACCCATTTCATTTCCATTTTGTGCATACTGTGGAAAATGGCACTTAAACTTAAATTATTTTAATTCATGAATGCTATTATAGTTCTAGTCTTGGTCTTTTTCAAAAGACATTTAGTGCAGTTTTTGGTGAATTAAAAGCAAGCAGTAATGTAACTGAAATTAAAACAACATAATGCTATTTCAAAATACTGCATAAGCATCATGGGCTAATACACAGTGATTAACTTGTGATTCTTACCTCTATATTACTCTTTTTTCTGCTCCTCTTCTTTGCGTCGCTTCCTGCTTTGTGCCCCTGATAATTTTCTTTTTTCACTAATTTTTTAGAAATGATACTTTCAGAGCACATAAATGGCAAAACTATTTTTAACTGTGTGCTCCATGCATAATTAATGCGTTATGATGATGTATTACAATTACGTCATGACGCAGAAAAGTATTTCAATTAGTCCAACATGACGTTGTCAAATCTTATTTTTTGTTGATGTCAATTTTATTTTATTCTAACATTATTTTAATCAGTTTGACGATCGATCAGTACTAAAATTCTTAATTGTCAGTATTTGCTTAATATATGGGTGCAGGAGCGCACAATGGTCATGAGAAAGATAACTTTTGTGTGGCGCCCCACAGTCATTTTGCGCCCTAGGCAACTGCCTATGTCGCCTATGCCACG
This sequence comes from Elopichthys bambusa, assembly GCA_037101425.1. Taxonomy (NCBI): domain Eukaryota; kingdom Metazoa; phylum Chordata; class Actinopteri; order Cypriniformes; family Xenocyprididae; genus Elopichthys; species Elopichthys bambusa. Next base: position 11,755,489 of record CM074449.1, read on the forward strand.
GGCCGGTCCTGATTATTAAGATGCGTGTAGAAAACAATTCATAGTGAATTTCTATGTCATGTCGACACTTCATTACTTCGACACAAACTACACTTCATTGTAAGGTTTTACCGTACATTTTTTTGGGGGGGGGGGGGGGGGGGGGGGGATCATTTTCTATGATTAATATAAAGGAGCAAAAACTCTCTACTGAAATTTGCATACAGCATTTGTATTCATGTGGCAGTTGGTGTGATTCAATGTTGAGTTAACACATGAGCAAAATTAATACCAGTCTCCATCATCATGCGATGAGTCCGTGCAAATGTGCCACAGCACTACCTCAATTAATGGGAAACCGTGAAGTGGTTAGAGGTCAGAGCAAATGCCAGAGCACTCATTCATAAGTATGTCAACGCCACCTCAATGTAATCAATGGCACTGGGCTTATCAAAGTACACATTAGGATTTGACTCCATCAAGAATGTAGGAGATACACCAACTGAATTATAATGCACCATTTCGGCTGAAATATTCAAGTCTTCTGGAGTCAACAATATGAATCCGATCTGGAATCCTCAGGAAGTCATATCTCTGACTTTAATATAGCCAGGTTCATATGATGGCACGTTGCCTCAGTTGATAAATAAAGTTCAAAGGGCTGGAAATGAGGTTTAGAGAATTTTTGCCCTTTCAGATAGATGGGCAATGCAAGTTGATAATACGCTCTGGTGCACATGGCAAACATCATCCACAGCTCTAGCATTTTGGACTAGCTTGTCATTTGATGCAGAGAAAATTATTTGTAGGTCAACCATTTTGCTCTTGAGCAAATTAGCTGTTCTCTCCTCTGAGGGCCAGAGTAAAGATCATCATAACCCTTATGTCAAAGGCAGCTCATATTTTAGGCCTGTTTCTGCTTGGACTCCAAGATCACTCTCAGATTAATAGAAGTTGTGCCGGTCTCCTGTGGCTCCTGTGAAAGTCACATCTGGAGGACATCAGGAAGGGATACATGGGAAAGGTAGGAGGAATAAAAGGAGAAAATGACAGTTGAGTCATAAACTGAACAGCACGAACACAATGCAAAGTTGAGTGTGTTCGTCTGTCTGGAAAGTAGTACAGTGTAATTATAATAACAGCGTTCAGCCTGATCAACAGAGATGTGGGACTGGGTTCAGGAGAATGGCTGTTTTCTTGTCTAATTCTCGGGTTGTCATGTAACTGATGGTGACCAACTGATAAGTCCAGTTGCACTAATCTGTTTTAATTTGATGTGCTGTCAGTGTGATTTATATGAACATCATATAAAATATGGTATAAAAAAAATTAATAGGACTATTATTCTTAAAAGTTTTAATAAATTATTCATGATAAAAATAAGTTGTTAATCTAATCCATAATCATATATAATCTATTTCCATAATCAATCCATAATTATAATTAATATTAAATTTAACTGATTAGACATGCTTTTGATTATTGTAATTTGAATAAACAAAACAAACAAATAGTTTCAAGTTTGTTATAAAGCATCTGTTCAACCAAAAAAGCTATTCATTTAATTATTGTGAATGAGTTTTCATTCATTTAATGGTCATTGTAAATGATAATAATAATAATAATAATAATAATAATAATGGATTATTTAATTCCATACAAGTCACCTACAATGCAGATTGTTTCAAAGCAGCTTTATAGTGATGGCAGGAAACATGATTTTGGCTGTATAGCAGCTATAGAAGAAAATAGTGTCATTGTCCAGTATTGATTAATTTCCATTGTAAAAATCATTAGTTATTAATATAGTTAATTTATCTATACAGCAGCTCTAGAGAAAACAGTGCTGTCACTGCATTTATAGGTCAATGGAGCATTAATTTAATAATTTCAAACAAACAAGCATCTGTTTTTATGAATGAGTCATTGAATCATTCATTCAACCGATTTGGTAAAAAGAATCTCTTCATTCAGAAACTGGAACACCATTACTGTAACTTTGTATGAAATCAAATAGTTGGTCATCTGGGGACTTTTTTCAGTTTTATGAGTACTGTGAATTTGGACATATCACTCATTAATATGCTGTTGCAACACTTGAAGCATCAAAGCTGCACATCATCTCAGAATGTTCACTCAACTCGACTATATAGAGAATAGGCCTATATATCAATCATAGTATAATTGAACCTTTTTAACGTTTTAAGTGTACACAGACTCAGTGAAGATATGTGTTAATCAAAGATACGTTAGTTTGAAAGTAACTTTGGATAAAAGCGTCTGCTAAATGATTAAATGCTATTTCATCAGTCTTTTTTTTTTTCTTTTGCCACATATTCACACAATGCTTCAAACTGATTTTGAGAGTGTGCCTGACAGGCTGTGAGAGTTTAGGAGACTTTAATCAAGGGATGAGTAAAGCAGCAGAAATAGGAACACTTTGTCCATAGAAACCTGGACAATGTCTGTAAAACTGTAGCAAACGTTCAACA
>CM074449.1:12362959-12545459 GCA_037101425.1 Elopichthys bambusa
CATGTTGTTCCAAACCTGTATGTGTTTTTTTTTTTCTGTTGAACACAAAAGAAGATATTTTGAAGAATGATCATTTTTGGGTGAACTATCCCTTTAAGTCCAGCTGTTTAGAACAGTACAATTTTACTAACAAATACAAACAAGCCGCACAATTTAAGGTATTACTTATGCCAATAGCACAAACCTGAGGTGAGTTATGTGCCTAATATTGGTTTAACTCAATATAGTTGTTCAAAGCTCAATCTACTATAAATATCAGAGCTCATATTCAGTATTTTATTATATTTGCCAGTTTGTTAGGTGTAAGGCGTTGTGCACAGGTAGAGGGTGGAGGCAGATCATGAAAGAAAAAACATCTGAATGGAGAAGGGGGAGCAGAATTCCAAGGAGAGGACATGACCGAATGACCCCTTCGTCACTGTCCCTGCAGCTATATGGCCCCTTGTGAAGGTAGATAGAGGAATGAGCGTGGCCCTCCACTCCAGCATGAGCACTGCCTCCTGCCTGCTGGGCACAGCCATATGAAAGGATCTTGCCTTTGTAATCCGCCCGGGATTACACCTCCCAACAATGCACAGCTGAAAGAGCGACAAAGACCCAGTATCAAACACAGGCCTGGGCTGATGAGAGGAACCTGCTATGATCTCCTACCACCAACACTGACATCAGCCCTCTCATCTCCCCAAGAGAGCTCTTTTAGCATTCGCCTACTCCTTTCTTCTGTCCCCTTATCTGGGAACACAGGCTTTTTTATCTCTGCATTCCTTTTCATTTGCGTTTCACTTGGGGGAGGGGCAGAACTCTGTCATCTGAGAGCCCCCAACCGCCCCGACCTGACAGAAATCACACTCCAACATGGTCACACACCCCTTGAGAGACCAGGGGTCAATATGAAGGCACTGGAACAGTTTCAGAGTTTGTCGTCTGTTCCATCATGAGATTCAATTACTATCAACCGGTTTATAATGGTATGAAATTGTTAAATGGTATGAAAACATTTTTGCCCGTTCAAAGCCTTGGGCTCATCTCTGTCGCTGGTTTGACCCTTTGAACTCAGTTCAGATACTTGCTGCTAATTAACGTCCCCACACATGCACGAGACACTTCAGGCACTTGCAGGCAGCACTTAGAAGATGTTTGTGTGGGTGTTTAAGGACCCGTGTGGTAAATATTTCCAATGAAGATGTGGGAAAGTATAATAGTTCATCAAAAAAAATTTCCCAGGTATCAGTTTATGTCAATCATGGTATACTTAGAGGAACGGGTAACAGTTTATAATAACTGTACACTATATGAATCAGTAAGCATTGGTAAATAGTCAATTAATCATTTATAAAGCATTAATAGACATTAGTAAGCAGTTTATAAATACAGCTATAAATGCTTTGTTCTTGATTTATAAGCATATCTATGATGTGTTAATAACTGTATTTTCATACTTTATTAATGATCAATTTATCATTTCTAAATTAAGTATTACATTGTTTACAAACCAGTTTTTAGGAGTTGTCAGTTGTACATAAGATCATTTAGAAAGTGTAAGTAAATGATTAATAAACTATTTAAATGTACATTTATACATCTTATAATTTAGACATATAGTAATAGTTATTCAGTGTGTTAATAAATGCTTTATTAACACGTATTCCTACTGTAATTCATGATTACATGCTATATCAGTTTCATTTTTTGCATCTTGAAATAAATATTTCTGTTCTGTATCAGTCTGTTTCCTTTTTCTGTTTAGAAGATAACTGAATCTTTAAATCTCCTATGTAAAAGCTTTACGAGGCATAAATAGTCCTCACTTTAGATGAGCTCACAAAAATAGTTAACTGACAACTAATAAATGTTTTATAACTACCTGAATTATTCATGAATTACAGTAGGAATACGTGTTAATAAAGCATTTATTAACACACTGATTAACTATTATTATATGTCTAAATAATAAGATGTATAAATGTACATTTAAATAGTTTATTAATCATTTACCTACACTTTCGACATGAACTTATGAACAACTGACAACTCCTAAAAAACTATTTGTAAATAATGTAATACTTAATTTAGAAATGATAAATTGATCATTAATAAAGTATGAAAATACAATTATTAAGCAAATTATAGATATGCTTATAAATCAAGAACAAAGCGTTTATAGCTGTATTTATAAACTGCTTACTAATGTGTATTAATGCTTTATAAATGCTGAATTTACTAATCCTTAACTAATGATTCATAGCGTGCAGTTATTATAAAGTGTTACTGAGGAAGGATTTCACTACAGCTCTTCAGTAGAATGAATTCAGTTCACTGTTTTCTCATACACAAATGGCTAAATTGTTTAGGATCATTTAAAAGTTTACTGTTGAAATAAATAGTTCTGAAAAATTAGACTTTTTTTAGATTTTTTAGTCTCAGAAACAGAAAAACATTTATTCATGTGCATATGCTTAAAGGGATAGTTCATCCAAAAAAAAAAAAAAAAATCATCCTCATGTCATTCCAAACCTGTAGTATAATTGATCTGGTGCAACTTCACACATCCAACAAGGTGCATGGAATAAAAACAAAGCTATTCATGGACAATACCAGCAACACTTAAGGGGTCAAAAGTAAACAAAAAATTGAGCTAAAAGATCAATACTTTATTTTGCCAACGCGTTTCTGTGTGCCGAAACGCATTGTCAAAATAAAGTATTGTTTTTTTTAGCTCCATTCCAAACCTGTATTCATTTTTTTTTTTTCTGTGGAACATAAAAAAAATCAAATAAAAAAAAATCCACTCAGTAAACATCAGTGGGGTCCAATGATGTTTTGGACCCCAATTATGTTTTGGACCCCATTGACTTTCATTGTATGGACAAAACTGTTAAAACATTCTATAAAATGTGACCCTGAACCACAAAACCAGTCATAAGTCGCACGGGTGTATTTGTAGCAAATAGCCAACAATACATTATATGGGTCAAAATTATCGATTTTATTTTTTTATGCCAAAAATCATTAGGATATTAAGTAAAGATCATGTTCCATAAAGATATTTTGTAAATTTCCTACCATAAATATATCAAAAGTGGATATATATTGTGAGTGGATATGCATTGCTAAGAATTGAGGATTTCTCAATATTTTGATTCAGATTCCAGATTTTCAAATAGTTGTATCTCAGCCAAATATTGTCATATCCTAACAAACCATACATCAATTGAAAGCTTATTTATTCAGATTTCAGATTATGTATATATCTCAGTTTCACCCTTATGCAGTTGTTTAACTAATTTAGCTTGTATTTATGTAATTTTTCCTGTTAAATATAAATGTTTCTGTGAGATTTAACTGTGGAAAGGGAAGCTATAAATCATAAAATAATACCATGTTAATTTTATTACTGAAATCTGATACTACTTTGGTTTTGTAGCTTCAGTGTGTAGTGCTGTAGCTCATTTTCTGCTGGTTGGAATATAAAGCCTTTGGGATTCAGAAGGGGGCGGTTGGTTGTATCAGTATCCACTAATATTCAACCTTCACCGCCTTCTAAGAGAGACCAGGGAGGCAGTCCATGAGATCAACGATCTGTCACTGATAAAATGAACTGTCAGCTTTCATTTGTCTCCCTCTGGCGCGCAGTACTTGCCTCTCTAAATCATATGAGTGACGGAGCACGGGTTACACTTTGCCAGGCTCTAAGATCCCTACAAACAAAACCACATGCAGGAAATTTGTCAATTCAATTATGACAAAAACACCATAGTGTTGGTTTTGAGAGTAACTGGCAACTTTCCAAATCGCCCTTTCTAAACAGGTGCAATAACTTCACTTCTCTCGACCTCATAATCTAATCAGTGTTATACTATAAAAAACCTTGCACATTTGTTTTTACACTGCCTAAACCGATATCTGTTGGTTGCTTACTGGCAAGAGCCCAGTCTGTGTGTGCTACAGGGTCTTGGAAGCTTGTCTCTCTCAGTTACTCAGCTAATAAGGCGGTGGACTGATTAAATCGCCTCGTGAGGACATGGATACGATTGAACGAGAGGGGGATGGTCATATGGGTCTGTGTGGAGAGCGCAAGAGGAAGGCTTCCTGTTCTTCCTGTTTTCACCGAGAGGAGGAGGCTATCTGCATGTGGCCACTGTCTTAGCTGTTGACTGTATGTCTGTGAAAGACAAGAAGACATATAAAATGACCCCCTGACCCCTGTTTCAAGCCCATGAATAGTGTATACAGTATTCTTTTTATCTCTTTGAGGTCACGCACCCCAGCAGAGTGACATGCTTCAGAGGGACTTGAACAAGACTCAGGAAGTCAAGCCAGGCATTTGATTTGTAAAAGACTCTCTGACAAGCACACCCAGCAGGGAGAGTATATACATTGCAAGCTTCAGATCTGCCCTAAACATCACCTTAAAAGTGACCTGACAGCAAAGGCGGTCTACCTGTCAATATGATTTTTGTCATCGAATTTTTAATGTGATATTTCTACACTGTAAAAAAAATATATTTTTTTTATGATTTGTTATTACAACATTTTTTTCTTTTGTCAAATAAACTTAGATAATGAATGTAGTTTAGATAACATAATATTTTAAGTTTCTGTTGATTAAACCAATTGCCTTTTTTGTATTAACTCAATTTTTTTAATTTCAATGAACTCAAAATTTTAAGGCAACCAGGTAACTTACTATTTTAAGTTAAACCAACAATTCTTTTTTACAGTGGGTTTTTTATTTTTTATTTTTTTTATTTTATTAAGTACTGAAGGAAACTGTTTTCAATTTTAATATATTTTATTTTAAATATAATATACTGCGATTCTATGTTGGCAATGCTGAATATTCAGCAGCCATTACTCCAGTCTTCAGTGTCACATGATCCTTCAGAAAACATTTAATATGCTGATTTGATACTCTAGAAACTTTCTTATTTTCAATGTTAAACACAGTTGTGCAGCTTTGTGCAGTTTTGTGGAAACTGTGATACATTTTTTTCTGAATTATTTGATGAATAGAACATTTTAAAAACAGCATTTATTTGAAATGGAAATCTTAACATTATAAATGCCTTTAAATTAATTATGTGGAGGTTTAAAGCATCTTGGTTTAGCATCATTTATCAGTATGTAGAGTGTGTCTTTCTTTGAAATATTTGCCAATCTTACCTGATGTAATCTTAAAAACGACTGCTCCACTTTTCACAAAATTACTGACTTTTTGATGACTACTGCTGACTGCCTCTTTCCCAGATATGCATCTATTTTCTCTCTCCCTGTCTTTCCAAACAGCCTATTTCATCCCTACGTATTATTGTTGTTTAAGGATGCTACTTTTATCTTCCTCTAATTCGGCAGTATCTGTGGACTGCTTTTCTTGCCCCACATTCTGCAGTGTGAGCCTTTTCTGCATGCTGACAACCTGGTGAAAAACAGCCTCCTCCTCCGGGCTGACTGAACATCTGTCTCTGCAGCACTGTAGCTCTTCCACTGATGCCCACAGATGGGAGACCCAGTAGGAGCCCAGAGCCACACAACCCAAAAGGGCAAGCAACAAACACTACATACTTAATAACTTAAAGCAAATATGTTCCATTGTTGCTGTTTTTTCCTTCTGGCTGACCGACTAATATATATTTTTGGTTTTTCCAAACACTTTAGGATTCACATGCTAGGATATTTATGCACCATTTTAAATGAACTGAAATAAAGATGTTTTTAATCAGCATCATGTCCTTACCAGTATTTGTCAAGATGGACTGACTTGGAACAGATTTAACTAAAAGTGGACATATACAAAATACCTCACATAACGTATAATGGTAAAAATTAAACTTGAACATCTTTTACCTTTTGTTATGATTTCACCTTTGTATTGATGTGAAATTGCTCAATATATCCAAATCTGAATTAGCAGCTTTCATTTTATTAATTTATTTAAAATGTATTTTATTGTCTATTTATATTAGAGATTTGATTCAATTTTCAGTTTATAGTAGATAATTTGTTTTGGAGAGAGATAACACTCTGAGTGACCTTTGGGAAGACACTCTTCTCATCCCCTGCTGGACAGGCCCGTGGCTTTTGTGAATTAATTTAGGCCTGAACTCCAAGTGAACCTGGTCAGTGGAGAGGGTGCTGACAGTGCGTGGCTGCTGGGGCAAATACTGTGCAAACCCAACACCCTGAGTAAATATTGGAGCAGTCCATCAGATGATCAGGGGAATGAAACAGGGTTGTCAAGTCTTTGCAAACTTTCTAGAAGAACTGAGCCTAATGTAGATAGTATCTAGGGTTAAACAGTTTCTTCTCTCCCCCCCCCCAAAAATAAACATCAAATTAAATAAAGAAAAAGATTCACAGTAAAATGTTTATGCAAACAAAGGTCATTTGTTTCATTCCCCAGTACATTACATATACCTGCGATTTCACAGACAAGGCATAAGCCTAGTCCCAGACTAAAATGCATTATTGAGCTGTTTTAACTTAAAGTAACTTGTTTTGTCTCAAGATGCACACCAGTAATGCTTTTTTCCCCCGTATGTTTAAAAAAAGGCTTGAACTAAGGCTTAATCCTGACTTAATCTAAGCCCTGTCTGTGAAACCGGGCTATTATTTCATTAAATCTATCACTCTTCTTTCTGGCCTTAGATGAAAATAGCCTTATTATCGTAATGAAAAAAAAGTTCTTACTCAGCTACAAGTCCTACTTTCTTTACCTGCCGTATTGTTGTGCTGTGCCAAGTAGGATTGAAACCTCAAATCTAGACAGTGAGTGTTATTCTGAGCACCAAGGAGTGTTTACTTGTTTAGAGAGCTTGGAGGCACAAAAAGGTGAAAAGGTCATAGGAAGCCACCTGGTGTGTAATGCAACATTCCTCTTGTCAAACTATACAGACTAGAGCAACACTGATTTAAATTAGGTCCATTGTATTGCAACATCCTCTGACAAAGGACACAATCTTACAAACATCATGAAGAGCCTTTTAATTAAAAGAAAATCAATAAATTGATTTAAATTGGATGAAATTATAAATCAAACATATTTCAGAAAAATAAAATATTTATTTATCACAATGTCACAGGCCAGGTTGTTTTCTAAATACATAAACATGTCAGTCTTTTCAACAGTTTCTCTTTCAACAGAGGAATGAATCTCTAGTGCAAAATAAGATATCAACCTGACAGAAAAAAAAGAACATTTAAAAGTTATGCTTTTGACTATTAAGCATATACCCTGTTAATGCATTTTGAACGATGAATTCAATAGCTTAAATGCAGCAAAATTGATTAATTTGCGTTTTAAATATAAAACACATGCTCACACATATGCTTTGTCTACGACAGCGGAATAAGTTAGGTAGTTCTCCACAGCACAAGTTCGTTTGCCACAAAGGCACGTAAGCATCAAATAGTAGTGGAAGAGTCTGAGGTAGGCGAAGCACCCGGGGATGAGCTGTTTGAGTTGTCTGCGCTTTGACTAGAAGAGCAAAGAGTCGCTCGTTTAATTATTGGCGCAGTTCCTTCCTTCTCGCGCTTCTTCTGTTTCATTCTGCGATTCTGAAACCAAATTTTAACCTGCGTTTCGTTCAGTTCGAGGGTGGCGGCCACCTCCACTCTGCGCGCCCTGGTCAGGTACTTGTTGAAGTGAAACTCCTTCTCAAGTTCTGTGAGCTGCTTGGTGGTAAAATTGGTGCGTATTATGTTCTGCTGGCCGTGGATCCCATATTCGGCGACTTTAGACGGGGGGAAAAAGACAGCTTAGATTAGAAATGTCATTTGGCAACATTTTAATATTACATACATTAATATTTATAGTAACCGCTGTACTCTAAACTCACCTGTTTTAGGGGGGTTCCTCTTGACTTTCATCCAGTCAAACGTTGGCGCTTGTTTAATGTTCGTCTTGGAGTCGCTGTCACTGTCAGGGGAGACTTGGTACTTGCTGAAAGAGCCATAGCCGTGTGGTTCGTGTTCTCCATAGGGATACGACTGATAATGGCCTGCAGAGACCGAGCCAGGCCTGCAGTTAGATTCACTGTAAGTTCCAATGTTGGATCCCATATTCACGACAGAAAAAGCAGGGGACTGAATGCGCATGTGGTCATCTGCTTGAGTGAGAACGTGCTGATGTCCATAGTCCGAGAGAGGAGGAGGTCGGGTTTGCTTGCAGAAATTGGTGTGTCCAGTTTTCCCCATATCCATATTGATGTGGTATGGCTGCGACTGAAGTTGTGAATAAGTTGTGCCATGAGTTTCGTGCGATGCCGGTGTAAAAGTGTTCCCTCCGACTGGCCGTCCCTCGGGAATGTAACTATTTGTACTTGCACAAGCACTTGGCAAGAATTCTTGCTCCATAGAAAAACACCCAACCTTCGAACTATAAGTGTTAGTACCACGGTTGTAAATCGTATAATCTAAGTAGGAATTCATTGTTGACTGACCAAGCAAAATTGATTAAGCAGGGTCAATATACGCTGATGTGTGGTCCCAGTGCCCCTACAACCTCTAAGCAGTATGTCAAACCACACAAAGTTCTATCCGAGCTCATATCAGTTAAGTGACAGATCATGTGACTAATTTTGCACCAATAGTGTGCGACCTGCGGTAGCACTCTGGGCGTTGCAGGTGTCCATCAAACGATTCGTATTTACATGACAAACACATCAATCGAATCCACCCATGCATCAATCTGATAAACTGGCAATGTAGATCTAATGTGAATTAAAGCGAGCACGGCAATTATAACAGCGAATTTATATTGTATTCGTGGCGGCGAGGACAACTGAAGTTGTGTTGCAGACTATAAATAAACAGGCCCTAAAAATGCATCATACGCAAAACGTAGAGTAGACCATTGACTTGATATAGTCCGCCTTTGTGGTTTTTTTCCCCCAGGGAGTTTCTTGTGCTATTTTCAAATCTAAGTTCCTAATTTAACTGGACTGAATGAACTTCTATGTACACCAATAGCCTAGAGATTGGCTTTATCTCTCTCTCGATATGGTGAGTCACTCTACTTTTTAAAAGAATGATTAGATATGATCTCCCATTAAAGTAAGGTTTTTATGATGCTAGAATATTTTGTTTCTAATCAAAGGGCGATTGTGAAACGTGCCCTTGGTTTCTAGGATTCTTTCCTAAAAGCAAAGGATAAGCTTAATATATTCGACTTTAGTGAAACCTAAAAACTTAATTTGTAGTGCAGGTGACAAACATTCTCCATTCAAATACAGAAAATTATTAACAAGAATTGTAAACTGTCCCAGATAAACTCTGATGATTAGATCTTAGATTTCAAATGAACATCGCGAGAACCTTGAATTTAGAAGCAATAGGCCTAAATACATTACACACACTAAAATGTCAAATTCATAGCCTGGCGCTTTTCATTTTCACACAATAATTTGAATTATTAACCCCAATGACGTTATTACATCAATCAATTACATTATTATAATACTTATTTATCATTAAAAATTAATTTCGGATATTACATGAAACTGGCATTTGGGGGGACTTTATTATAGGCTATCTCTGGGGACAGAATAGACAGAATAGTTTTGTAATTGTCCAGAGGAGAGAGAGAATGCTATTAATGTAGACTATATAGACTGGATAAGCATACCCACCCATATTTGCGGAAGGGCCTTTTACCTGAGGCAATGTGTATGCCATGAATAAATAAATCCATCGCAGTTTCACTCAAGACGGTGGTGATGTACTGTTGATCGGAGATAGTCCAGCAATAGCTATGAGAAACAGTTCTTTTCAACTTGCAATCTTTTTTTTTGCCTCATCCTCTGGTTCTGAAACCAAATTGTTATTTCCCTCTCAGTAGGTATAGGTTTAAGTAGGCTAAACTGGGCATTTCCACACGTCTCCGCATGCACAAATAAGGGTTGAAGTGGAACTTCTCAGGCACTACAGCTGGTCACTTGTATAGCAGTACGTGCTCTTTTTGAGGCAATGAATCCCAGCGGGGTTTTCTTGTCGCTCTTGAGCTGTTAAAGAGGATATGAATTTATATTAATTGGATTTGAACCAATTGCTCTACATTGGGACAAAACAATATTTGAATTAACAACAGCGAACACAGATTTCACACATTGTCTGTGAAATAGTCTATATGATTTTAGTTTACATTTATGTCAAACTTCGAATAGGCTATTGCATCATTATTTATATTACTGGTAAATAATAATTTAATTTAGATTTCTGAACTGTGGGCCTATTTACTCACCACCAAATGACGCCGTGCTCCTCTTTGTCGTTTTCTTGAATTCTGTCATCCAAGAAAATGGCTAGCAGTTGTTGATTCCTAAAGTTCCCTCCGGTAGTTTGCAGGAAGGAACACTGACGAGCTACTGTCTTGATTAAGGGTAGTATAACTATAACATCTATATATATATATATATATATATATATATATAGATGTTGTAGTTATACTACCCTTAATATATATACTACCCTATATATATATATATATATATATATATATATATATATATATATATATATATATATATATATATATATTCCCCTCGTTTTAACGTCCTCTTTATCTCGTTCTGTATTCCATCTCACTGTGCAAGTTTGTCATTAGCGATCGCTGACCCAATATGTTTAGGTTGATGAATTTTGTCATTATGTTCAAATGCATAACGACATTGTTGCAAATAATTCCGCGACGTTGTGAGACAGACGTTATTGTTGTTCGTTATCTGCATTTTCTGGACGGCTTTCATCAGTAATGTTGGTCCTTTCTGGGGGTTTAGCAAAACTCTGGCCTCTCGTGTCATGTGACAGTATGGTTCCGGAGGCCCACTGGAAGATGACCTGCAGGGTCAGAGCAACACGGTGTGAGTCAAGGGAACATGAATCCATCATCGCAACTAAAAGGAAAAAAAGATATGAATAGTGTCTATTTTGCGGAGTATACGCACTGCCAGAAACCAGAATATCTCACTGTGCTGCTGACAAAAAATACATAGGCTAATGTAACAATAGTCTTTTCTTCATGATATACGCTGCATATCATTTAAAAATGCGCATTGTTATGCAATGTGCATGAACAAATCATATACTCAGAATAAATTAAATATAAAAATGTATTTTAAAACAAGTTTTAGATGATACTGTGCCATAGAAATGGGCTAAATACGTGTACGAACAATTACATTAAAATATTCAACGATAGCCTACGCGAGAAAAATGTCTTTAAAATATTTGAGAAAATATTTTCCCTTTTAACTGCTTAATTTTTACTGGTAGGTACACCGAGGTAAACCAAAATGTGTTCAGGGTATTGAAATAATTCTACACATTTGAGAAAAAAAATAGCCTATTGGCGGAACAATTAATTGTTTTATGAACGACTAGGCCTACATATCAAGAATTAAAGAACCATGTGCACTTCTTATTCTCGTTTTATTAGACCTACAGACATCTGATCTTTATATTGCTGGAGTAACATCGTCTGTCTTTTTCTATGAAAAAAAGGAAGGTACTAATTCAACCATAAAAACAACGTTTGGAAAATCGTTAATCATGTATCAGGGCAAAATAATAATGCTCTTGAATTAATTATCCCGAATGTAAGTACGGCAAGATCTCAATTTAAAATCACTTAAACCAAACTGTTCTAATGGTTATGGAAAATAAAGGCTGAAGCATTTAAAATAAGAAGATGGTCGCTCTTTGAAATGACAAAATATATTTATTTTTAATCGTGACTGGGATGATAAAAACATAACTAAATAACGAAGAAAGAGACTAGTTGGAAAAAACAATGGGAAGGGGAGTGTGCAGTGGTTTAGAACAACGCACAAAGCCCAGTGAACTCGTCTTGAACCTTAGCCAAAGTACTAGGGCGATTAATCACCCAGACAGATCCTCCGCCATTCACAAACTGTGAGCTTATTCTTCAGCAGCTTGATTTCGTAGAGAGTCACAAATCAGAGAAATATCTGCAAATAAATATATTTTACGTAAGTGCACAGGCTAATTCACACTAATCAACATTTGAAAAAATCCTTGTTGAAAAAATGTTTGCAGCTTCACTCCGAATTCCTACTGCATCACTGAAAATGAGTTGTCTTATGTACCTAATAAAAAATATGTTCCTCTCCAGGAAATGACGATAGAAATGCAATGAATGCTTACCTATAGCCTAAGTGACAAGCCAAAGGATCGAGTGTATCAAATCTATGGGTGAGCAAAAGACCCCCAACACTAATCAGACACATTTTTAGAAAAGAACACGTCATAACTAAACAAAAATAGAGCCCATTATCCATATTCTGTCTAAAGCGTACAGTATCAGGCTCCTGAAAGGAAATTTTCCTCTTCCGAGAGGATTACAGATGTCTTGAATGTAAAAGCTGATGGAGGCAAAGAAGGATGTCTCTCGGAGTTAGCAATCGATATAAATTGAACTGCGAAACAAACAAAAATTAAGCAAGATCAGGATGTTGCTCTGAAGCAGTATTGACGTGGAGTACATACCAAACGATCAAGAGCGTTTACCACAAACAACACAAACCAATGAAGAGATGTGTGCGATTTTCAATTAATAAGCTGATGGTGGCTCGTGTAGGTTAGTGAGATAAGCAAATGTTTATTGAGGAGCCGGTTATAAGTCATTAAATGTCTGGGGCTTTATAGCACATGTGTACGGTTTTTTAGCAGCTAAATTACAAATATACAAATGCGGCATATTTTGATTCTGAAAGCACACAAATAACTCTGGTAGACACGTAAACCACCTCCCAAAAAATGTTTTAGGTGTTCCAATATGTCAACTAACATCTTTACCATAAAATGGTTGTAAACGCTTGTAAAGGGGACATCTGTTTCGAATTATTCGTGCATGATATTGTAATTAGTGATGTTGAAGATGAGAGAGTGCTGCTGTCTTGGGATGGTTCTGCGATCAATTCCCCAAAGGTCCGGAGGCCTTTGATCTCTCAAGTTGATCTCTTGTGTTCCATTACTTTTCTCATCATTGTAGCAGTGAATTCGTCATAGACGGCCTAAACTGGGTAGTCACCATCAGACGAACCAATTAAGGTCTTAACAATCTAATATTAACCGTTTTATTGATATTAACAGTTCTTAAACCAGCCTACAACATTATAATTTATGTAACGGCCACTTTATTACATTAATTATCGAGATGGACTAACTTGTATAGGCAAAATATTTATATAGGCGTAGTCTGTTACAATTATACAGCCTTATGAAATAGCTTATGAGAGCACACAAAAACCTGCCATAAAATCCAAGGGGGGAAAAAAATTCACATAAACACAGTCTACATAAATTATAAGAATAAAGAAGAAAATATTACATAAAACAATTTATTCCGTAACACATTTTTTCGTGAACAAATATGTTTGAGAGACACGAGGCTGCATTTGTAATCTAGTTTAGGTGCCATCACAGACTAAATCGTGTTTTCATACAATGATATTTAAATGAACGTAGCAGTGGAAAAATATGCATCTCATTGGCCTTTACATGTTCTCTTCAAGTCTGCATAAGACCGTTCACAGTAATAAAGTAGACTATAGCATGTATCTTTAGATCTGAAGGTTTAGGCTACTCACAATGTGTGGTGCTTATGCTGTGCTGTTGCTCCTACATTCTCCCTCTTGACTGTTCACAGCAATGAGGATAGCTTCTTGCGAGGGAAAAGCCCCAAGAAATTTCTCCCAAACTCACTCAAGTTAGCTCGGCGAAAAGCCAGTCTTGACGAATTGGCTGCGTTGCCTTTCTGCTCTGCAGCCTCTTCATTAATTATTTAATGAATCACGTGACATGGCAAATAAGGGATGTGGAACCAGTATGTTTTCACTTTTACTTTATCCACTTCTTTACTATTCACCGTGAATTAGCTACTCTTTGTATCAACGAGAAATTGAAAACAGAAGTCTATTTTATTCACGCAAGATAGACATTTAGCACACAGCACTACAATACGGATAGGCTCTGTTTCCTCATTATTCATGCATTATGTAATCTAAAAGCAAAGATAAATTCAGTTGACATATGACAGTATTTCCTAATGTAAAAATCAGGCTACCTGTTTCTTGTCATGTTTCTTCTTCTCAAATGTCTGCAGACTGTCCATTTGATGGATAACATGTGGAAAACGAGTCCTAGGGTCACACGCAGCCTCATTGGGATACACTTGTTGCTAGAAAAATAAAAGAAAGTCAGGTTTAATTAGTACAATAAGACATGATGAGTAACACAGTTTGTCCTCAAGTATTTTACAGTGTTAATTATTGTATTATTCTTGTGTAAATTGCTAAGCTATATAATTGCTTTATAAATGTTACTGTGCGTTATGATGGATTCAGCATTTTTTGCTTGACATCTGAAAAATAGCATTGTCTGTCTCAGAGAACATGAAAAAAAAAAAAAAAAAGAAGAAGATTTTAGATTCCAAAAAAGGTTAAAAACAAAGTGGTGACCAAAACCTCTTCATGAATGATCCTGCGAGATTTTTGAATAGGAATAGACGTTGAAAAATTTCTCACGTTCTCGCAGGCCAGCATTTGTCATCATATGACAAATGATGTAGCGCCATCAGGTGTCTAATTTTCAAAACATTCACATTACGTTTTTTTTTTTTTTAAACAACATGTCTCTAATAATGAGAGACAAAAAAATAAATAAATAAAGCAGTTTGCGGGGGGTGGGGGGAATTGTATCCACAATTCCACTATAGCGTCGTGTTTATGTCAACTACATATTCCCCAAGACACGAATTTGCGACTTTCTATTCACACAAATTCGGATCTACAGGGTATATATAGATGACAGACATCCTCGGTATATTCGTTAAGCTTTTCTGTCAGGCCAACCCTGTAGAAAACAATTATTACCCTTTTATTGTGAATTTGTTGAAAACAACAACAAATGTAATTTGAGCACATATAACTTGCAGATTTCCACACATATCTTTATCATGTGCATTATTAGTTATTTGCTATTAACTTTCCCTTATACCTCAATATTTCTAATCCAACATAATACTATTCAAATACTATCTTAGCTAGGCTATATTAATATAACAGCTGTCAAAAACAAAAGCAAGGGCAATCACACATATCTGATTCATTGCTTAGTTGGATAAAATCCTGAGATCATGTAAAGAGATAAGTAAACTTACTATGTGTCTCACTCTTTTGCACAAACGGTGGTCCCCATCTTGTTTCTCGATGTTTCTACATTTTCTTTGCCTCCAGTAAACATACTTTCACACTGTAAATCCATTTGTAAAATTTTACGTATTAAGCATATTGCTTTTTTCTCTCGTACTTTCATTTCGTGTGTGTCTCTGCAGGACTAGCCTTCCAACAGCTTCATTGGAGACATCACACAACCTTTTGGGCGCATAACGATCGATTAAAGATGAAAAATTCAAGATAACCTTAAGCGAAATATCGTTTATCAACTTCATTAGGCAATCCTGCTGCTGCACACTTCGATTAGTGCTTTCCTGAACGTGTTAGCGCACTACTACCGAGTACAAACAGACCACTAAAACAGACCACTAATTAAATATTCTCCAAGAATTATTATTTTAATTCAATTCAACTTTATAACTATACATAAAAAATAAATGCTTTAAATGACTAGACAAATAGCAGTATGGCTATTTCTATATTATTTCGGAACAAAAAATAGCATACCTTCAAATACATCATGCAAGAATTTTATATCACTGCTTTCAATTTTTATTTATGTTTTGCCATTGCCACAAAAGCTGAGAATGGTGCCAGCAATCGCAGAACATGGCTGGATGTGACCTCAGTATGAACTCTGATCGTTCACCATGCCACGCACTGTCATAGTACGTTTTTTTTTTTCCAAACATTTTTAATATTCTACCTTTGATATTTGCAAATTTCCACATTTAATATTTCTACCATGAAGCGATTCGATTTTTTTTCCTCACTAGGTCCCATTGCTGTTTTATAATTTCACCCTTCCTATGGTTTATTTAATTGGATATTTTAACAATATTGTTTAGACCTGGGTCACCCACCAAAAACCAACAAACGAAAAACTGAAATTGTCGCATTGAAAAAAGCTTTTCAATTTTCGCGGCTTACGTGTTTTTAAATTTTATCCCTAAACATAATTTTGTTTTCATGAACCTGAAGCATCAGAATGCCCCTCAATGCAGAATGAGTAAAAACCGACCAGGAGCTCGGTGTGAGGCGGGCCCTGCTGGTCATGAAGCAACATTACATCAATCTAACTAGCAACATAACGAAATGTTTAAAGACGTTGCTTTTATTTATGACACAAGCAAAACAAAATTCATAACAATAGAACTCTCAAAATAATAAAAATCGCTGAAAATCTGTTTCAGCGTTGCGTCGATTACAATTTACTTGCTCGTACAACTCTTCCACAAAGCCTGTCCCTCTCAACAATGTCGTTTCAATACAAAAATGCCTTTAAGATAATTGTAGACAGTACTGACTGTTGAGTGAAAATTTATTCCAAAACTGTAGGATTGCCATCTAGTCAGTTTGGCATGGACCTTGTGCTTCTCTCGGAAGGCATGTGTGCCACTCTCGTCTCCTGACCTCGGAGTGATCCCTTCCCAATGAATAATTGATGAGAACAGCGCCCAGATTACCCCTATCAATATGCAAAACACATTATAGGGGTAAAATGGGACTTTAATAGTTATGAATCGAGGAACCGTTTCTATCACGAGAAAATTGTAGTTACATCCTTACATCCATCCTAGTATCTTTAAAAACACACACAAACGCTATAATCCACATTCTCGTCTACAAAATGTTGCACCTATTTCAAAAGTCCAGAGATACAATAATGTGCAAATACACCGAAGTGGGCAAAATAAAAAAATATGTATGTAATTTTTCAGATTGCTTAATTGATCTACAATTTACCAACAAAATTTACCATGTGAACTTTCTCTGCCTAACGTTTAACCATGATAAAATGTCACTATTCCAAATTTGTGGACATCTGTTGTGAAGTAGATTTTAATAAATGTTGTAAAAGTGAAAGATTTTTTTAGATTTATCTCTTCGGGTATTAATGAAAATATAAGGATAAAATATATTCCATAATCCACGCAAAATAAACATCTTCGCAAATACAGATTTCGCCCGGTCCGACCTTGCACTTATTATGCATGCAGCCATAAGGTTAATGACATTTTTTTTTTTTTTTTGACCGAGTCAAAATCCACCGTGGTTTACAAATGTATTTTTATCATTGAATAATATGTAGGCTACAATAAGACATTTATACATCTTTAAACTAAATTGTAAATTGGCTTAAATGTTTGATCCTTTGAAAACAAGTAATTAAAAGAATGAGCATCTGAAGCCAAAGAAGAGACTTACTTGAGAACTACAGAGAAGACATCTTATCGTTTTTACATCCAGCAGAAATATGAAAATCTTTGTTGACAGCCTAGTCAGCATGGGATATAACGACTGTCCAGTTTGAGAAGACTCCGCATGCTGCCCACAACCTTTAGAATCCCGCTGAAGCAGTTAAACAGTCAGTTACATTCAAGAATGTGAATTATGTAGCACATTGTCAACCCCCCTAAAACCATAAAACTAACTTTATGGACCTCACGTGACTTTTTTAGAGCTACCAAGAGCTACATGTTGGTGTTATGGACTGGACTTCAGAAGAAAATAGTCAGGGTAGATGATTTGTCTGTTGTGTTTCATACAAAAAAATAACCGTTAAAATATCGTTAATAAGTTGAGTTGTGCTGTGACACATAAGTGCTGAGTTGAATATTGAAGTGAATATTGCCGTTTTATAAACCATATTCTGTACCGAGATCCAAAGTTTCCTCGCAGAGCGCAGCAAAAACTGAATGGACTATCCGTTGTTTTATATGCAACAGAACACATTAACACCTATAGCTTAATTTAAGATTGCCTACATGCACAAGTGTGATTTCATTTAAATATAAAAATAATTATTTAAAGTATAAAATATCAGGTGGGTGAAATGAGAACCAGTTGCCCATGTAATGCATTGTCCAACGTTGGGATCACTAACCAAACAGGCCTATAGACAAAAAGAGACTTTCATGTATGACTGAGAGAAAACTTTATTTTTCTTTTTGGATCAACTCATTTTCAGTTTATACACAAATACAAAAAAATGGCAGAGATACCATCAACATGTCAATGACAAAACATTTTTTCTCCAACTTTTAACACAGAACGTTCATAACTCACGTTGTGCACTACAAATAACATATTGGTCACTACTGTATAAAGACATTCTTCATTGGACATCTTACGAGCCCAAAGTAATCTTGTGCTGCAGCCTAAGTACACAAATGTAAGTGCGAAAAGATTATTTTTCTCGCGATGCAGGTATCATCTACGAGAAATCAAAAAGCCCGGCACATAACAAGAATATAGCATGTTGCGTGAATAATACATGACGTTTCAATACAAGTTCAAGGATACAACAAAAGTTTCTCTTTTTTTACACTATCACTTAAGATAGTTTAGGTAGTGCGAGTTGTACTGTACATAATTCTTGTAACAGATCTAGAATACGTTGCACGAATAGCTCACATGGAACATGCTTTCCTCCACGAATGTATAAACTTGACACACTTGACATTCACACTCATTTTATGGCAATTGTAACTAGTTTAGCATATGTGATAATATTCAAGAGCTGACAATTTTGAGTTACACGGGGGAAATCACACGTCGTCAGGTGATATCAACAAGCTGAAAGGTGCAGCGCTGTAACAGTAGTCGAATTTTCCAATTAATGTGACGTGATATGCTCAATTTTGAAATGCGCTCCCCGCCGTAGCGAGACTCATACTTTTCAGTTTATTGTCCTTCTTCCATTTCATCCTGCGATTTTGGAACCAGATTTTGATTTGCCTCTCTGAGAGGCAGAGAGCGTGAGCTATCTCTATTCTCCTCCTGCGTGTTAGGTATCTATTGAAATGGAACTCTTTCTCCAGCTCGAGCGTCTGGTAGCGAGTGTAAGCTGTTCGAGCCCGTTTTCCATCAGGTCCAGTCATATCTGGCATAAGCAAGGGCAAAGAGATAATAAGCAAACATCACCAAGCCATCAAACGGAAATGGACTTAAATGTCCGTTATATTATGGATGTTGGACTGCAGGCTGATTCTATGTAGACTATATTATATTCAAGGCGTGTAGTTTAGTAGCCTACCATTGCATTTTATGGCTTTACTGCTGCACAATAATTTTACGTGCAGTCACCTCCCAGATAGAGTGGTTATTCTCTATTTAACCTATACTTAACTATACTTAGGTTAAATCAATGGTCCATCAAAGGATTATTGTGTTTTGTAGACAAACATTAGTTCTAAACGAATATGGTAGTTTATAAAAAATCTGTTGAGAAAAACATGCATTTAATCCACGTATAATTAAACTTCTTTAGTAAACTATTATCATCAAAGCAAGGCTTTACAATTTTCATTTGAGCATGCCTAAATAAAAAAGAACAGAGATGTGTATACCATGGCTAATGTGCAGCTTCCTCATCCATGGGAATATCTGTGGAGTTTGACCGTCGTTAGGTGTTGTAGTCGAGGTCGCCACAGATTCTTGCTTCTGCGTACGTGTGTTAGTGGTGGTCTGTGCTCCTTCCTCGGTCTCGGACGAGACATTGGTCTCGTCTGTGTCCGCAAAATGTGTGCTATTGCTGCTGGTGAGATTGTTGCTGTTGGTGAGTCTGCTGTTGCCGGTTGGTGTGCTCTGATCAGATGGAGGAGATGAACCCTTCAATTCCAGACTCTCGCTGGTGGCACAAGACATGGGATCTGGAGACGAGAGCGAGCAGCTCGACTGTCTGTACCGGGTCTCCTGACCCGGATTTTGGAAAGAGCGAGAATTATCTCCACCTGCCCCGAAATGGCCATTGTTGGGACGGTTTACACTAAGGTCTATTCCATTGTAGTTGTAACCGAAAGACCCGGAATGCATACTGGTGGAGTCCCTGTAAGAAGCGTTCATAGCGCCGTTAGTACCATAATTTAGTAACTGATAGTCAGACCCATTTGGATAGCGCCCTGAGAACGAGTTTAGAAAATAAGAGCTCATTTGGATGTTTTAAAATGTCTTGATTTGTAGATCTTGGTCGTTAAAATCCAGCGCCGCACAATTTATGATGTAATAATGAATTATAGCAATGCACTGTACTTCGTTTTTGCCATGTATGCGGCCAAATATGGGAGAGCGTTAGGGCATCACGTGCCTTTGTTGACCAGTCGTAAATTCTCTCTGATGACTTCAAGAGGTAATTCATGCTCTATGGTTACAAATGATGACGAAATGATGATCGTTAGGTTCAACTCAACGGTGCCTCCCCATCGAGCGCCACATCCCACGTTAGCGGAGGGCGTCACCTACTGGAAGAACTGTAAAATGACCAAACACCTGCCCATTTCGGAAAGCCTTTTTGCTGCATAATTTTGCAACACTATATGCTACTGGAACACTAAAACTAAGTCGTATTAATAAACAGATGTACGCAAAATTAAGGCAAAGTGTGAATATTTCAGGTCGTTTTTCTTTTTTTTAGTTTTAGATTCTCAAAGCAATCTTGGATGTTTCAGCGACTTCATTCAGTGATTTTATACCAAACCGTATAAATATGTGGCTTCTTAACATAGGTTAGTCAACCTAGTTTTTGCTAGTCAAACTAAGACATAGATCTACAAAATAATTTTAAAAATGATTGCATGAATAAAATAAAAAATAGGCCAGATGCTTGTGTCAAACTGGCCCGTTTGACTAGCACAACTTCACGAGTCAGTGAAGACTTGGAAAAAAAAAAAAATTATATAGCATATAGGCTACATAATAATAAATATAGGCTATATATATATATATATATATATATATATATATATATATATATAGCAGATGTCTAATAGATACAATATTTTATAACACAATAAAGCTGATAATAAAATGTCTCTGGCTCATTGAGAAGACGCCCATGCACATAAAGAAAGATAAACCACAGTAATTGTTAAACAATCATTTTATTGACAAAATGACATTGCTAACAAAGTATGATAACGTATTATTCTTAGTGCATTCACATACACATACACAAAAGTGACGACCCAATAAATTAAGCATCAAAATGTCCCATTTTCTTCTTTTTTCTAGCACACAACATGGATTGAAACACAGTCAATGTAAGACCTTTAATGCCGAAGTTTAAACATAAACGTATGTTTTCTTTCAAATTATAGGCATTAGAATGTTCAAACAGCGAGAAAGCATTTGTCTTATTAGTTTAGATAGGCCAAATACCGCAAAATATATAATTGTGGTATAAGCACCTCCCATAGATCTTTTACCGTCTTCACAGAGGTGATTTAGACGCCTGTTTTTATGAAAAAAGATAGTCTCTCTTGAAGCTTTTTAGGGCAACATAAAACTTATTAGGTAGTTTTTTCTTGTTGGACAGACCATTACTTATTAATTCAAACTACAGGCTACATGTTATGTACAATGTTTCCAGAGCTTCGTCATAAGCTGCTTTTTAACATTTACCCCGCCTTTCCACCATCCTCCTCTTCGCTGCCCTTTGCGGAGTTCATCACTTTATTCTCTTTTTTCCATTTCATCCTACGGTTTTGGAACCATATCTTTATCTGACGTTCAGTCAAACAGAGAGCGTGCGATATTTCAATTCTTCTCCTTCTGGTCAAATATCTGTTAAAGTGGAACTCCTTTTCCAGTTCAAGAGTCTGAAACCGAGTGTAGGTCTGACGACCCCTGCGGCCAGTGCTACCAGGCATTCCTGTCAAAAAGGTGAAAGAAAGACACGCGTCAACATCCAGTAAACATACAAACAGGGTAATGTAAATAGTAAAAGAACACTGCTACAGTCGTCACCACTATCATTATTACGAAGACTGTTATTACTGCAGTGACATCAGATTTGACATCTGCATTTTATCTACACGTGAGACAAGTATTTTGTTTTAAGAAATTATATTAAAAGTCATTCAGTTGAGTGTCTCTAACTCTAATTGATAGTAAAAATGTGGAAGACTTTACGCTTACTTTACGGTTGCTAAAAAGCGCGATATTCAGTATGCAGCTTAGCTACTGCATCCGTTAACAATTTATTTTACCTGGATATAACTTTTTCTAAAGACTGCAGACTATGTTTATCTCTCTCTTATATGTTGACATAGAGTCGTAGTGGAAAGTAGTGTGGCATTCTATGACATGCAAAACAGAGAAATGGCAAACGTGTCTTACCATTACACGAGTTCATCCTCTGCATCCACGGGTAAACCGGGGTGCACGGTTTGTCTTCACTGTTAAAATATCTCTCTGTACCCTGTTCAGTGCAGTCCGTCTTGCACTGGTCCTGGGTTAGGACCAGCGAGTCTTCCAGACCTCCGATAGCGCACGAGCGGTCAGCGGCTCGGTAAATGTTGGGTGTTGTATAGTCACAAGCACTGGTGGATCCGCTTCTCCCAAAAACGCCCCCAGCTTGCTGGTAATACGATGAGGTGTAAACCTTGTCCTGGACATTGGTAGCTCCGAACGTACCGCTTGGATAATGTCTTAAAGGATCTGTATATCCAGAGGAATATAACGGTATCTGACCCAAGAAAGACTCCTGTCCTCCGGGTAGAGACACGGGAAAAGTTGAGTTGACGAAATAGGAACTCATGGGGTGGCCAGTGTTATTGTCCGAGTGTTATGATTTGTTGTGTTTTATAGTCCAAGTGGTTTTTGCCATTACTTTATCTGAGATTTGGTTTTAGCCGAAGGGGGGTGGCGAGGTGCCAATCTGAGACCGCGGGGAAACGGACCAGCTGATCAGTGCCTGACCAATCCTGAGCAATTCTGACAAGAGGATAACGTGTGGTGGGGGCCCTCTTGTTGCACAGAATGGAATCCCCAGGGCATATCTAAACACTCAGACGCAAGTGTTTTTCTCCGTTTACCGCAAAAAGAAAAGGATAAAAAAGGAAATCTAAAATGCGATAATATCAATAAATAATTACTTTATATGAGTGTGTGATTAATAATTAATTTTCCCGCCACATTTTCTATTTTTTAACGAAATATTACGCAAACCTCACAAGTGTGTAATTGCACGTCATTTTCTTTTCGACTGCCTTCATTCACAAATGTCCAGTGCTCAATTTTTGGAAAATCTGAAAATCCGACATCTAATTGGCTCAATTCAGGTGCACAAGAGATTTTCAGAGATGCACTGACGGACTCTCACTCTCCAACACGAACTTGTACTGACCTTTACCCTCTTTAGTCTAATACCGACTTAGTTTATACATACAGCGCATTCTCTTGCTATAAAACAAACAAAAAATAACAAATAAAAAAAATAACCCAGCACATAATCACAGACACGACTTAACTACAATACGATAATTTACAAAGACTGTATAACTTGGGCGCATTTTCAATAGGCCTTCCAAATCATTGCAAACAATTAATATCTATCTATCTATCGAAAATCTAGTTTACCGTGTAATGGCTTTCACGTTGTATATCGGAATATTGTGTAACTTCCCAACGCTATCTCAAGATGTGCAACATATATAGAATATTTAATGAACTCATGAAAACCTGCTTCAGCAATACATTATGTAACCACAATCGACATAAAAACAAGCAATTTTCCTATATCAATAAAAACATGCATTAATGGTTAATAGAAGAAAAATACAAACTCAGTAATCCACGATTAAAAAATAGGCTGCACCTTTCCATTTTAAATTCAGTCCTGCCCATGTTGTTCTTTGTTGTCGTCTTGTTTGAAATAGACAACGTCAAAGTTATAGCCAATTACAGGACAGGTTTACATTTTATTTACAAATTGTAATGTCTAGTGTCCTTGAAATATAAACATTTATTTAAAAAAAATAATAAATTAAACATTCTTTGAATTGTAATATTTAAATAATTAAGTAGGCTATAGTTAAGCCTTTAGTTAAGGCGAAAGGAAACCTCTCAGAAAAAAGCTGACCATTAATCACTATTCTGTTTTGTAAATTAATAAAAATTGATCTTTAGAGGTATTATTGAATATCGATAGGCTGCAGTACGTAGCCTAAGTACTCGATGACGTTATTGTTGTGAATGGCTGGAACATTCTCGTATATTCTTAAGACTGCAGCGATTCTTTTGTCATCATAATTAGAATAATATTACATTTGTGATTAAGTAAATGTTAGGAATGATATTGGTATGTCCTCACCCTCTGACGGGATACAAAACTGCTCATTCCTTTTTTCCGCATTATATAGTATTGTATTATTAATAGCATAGCCCACGAGAAAGAAAGAAAGAAAGAAAGAAAGAAAGAAAGAAAGAAAGAAAGAAAGAAAGAAAATGCTTATTAACGAGGACATTACACAATTTCAGTGCAAGGTCAATTTCTAAGAGCAGAGAAATACAAAATATAGTTAAATAGGCTAATCAAGAATAGCAAAGAACATTAAAAATTAGACCCAAATATGAACAATTCCCAAACTGCATTTGTCGATTCCTTGCTCAGTGTAGACATACTTCGGCTAAACACAGTATCTAGGGATGCTAGAGGTCTTTGAGTCAGTCAGATCACATGCTGAGAACACCCAAACACAAGACACTGAATTTCACCACAGTTACCAAATCTCGTCACTAGATGACATCACAGAGCAAGAATTGAGAAAAGGTGTGCTTCTCCAGAACAATTTCCCATGTGATTGTAATTCAAAATCAAACATTATTTTGGTTATTCAGATTCAGAATGACCAAATTAGGCTATCTAAACAAAAATAAAGCTGTTACAAAGTACTGCATTTTTGTTTTCCCAAAAATCCAAAAACCTTCAACATCAATTAGAGAGCTGTTGATGCTTTGAGACATAATCGTCTTCACAAATGTCATCAAAAATACAAACTCATCACTGATAGATAGAAAATGTCATGGGTTTGAGCAAATTCCGTGAAACATTATGAACAGCAGAAATAACAATGGCTGAAACATCCAACTTTTACATCCAACTTTACAGCCCTTAATTTGAAAAACAATAAAAAAAATAAAATAAAATAAAATAAAAAAAACGACTACAGTGATTATGGGACATCTTATTTGCTAAGAAACTCAGTAGCTTAATGCTGATTTGTAAACTCAAAGTTAATGTAAATCTCATAATAATCATTTTAATGCAGCGGCCATCTTGTAACTCTGTAAACAATACTTCTTTTTAAGCATATATTTTTTAGCCAGATAAAACAGTTCCATCGCTCCAAATAGGCCTATTTGCGACACACATCGTGTCGATCTTTTTAAACCATCTTACGACGCCTGAAGACTTTCTGTATATGTTCATACCAGTTCTAATCTACTTAAATGATCTATCTTTAATCTTTTTGTGTTGTTATATAAAAGACATGCTCAAGAAGATGGTACTGTGCAAGGAAATCTGTACACATCGGTTTGCATCATGACATCGCTGGAATAAGTGGAGTACAGAAGCCTATAGGTCCAGTCCTACCTTTCCTTTCCCGTTCATCACCGCTTCAGTGGAATGATCCAAAACAGTCACGCAGATTCGTCGGTTAACCTGGATCTCGTGTCGTGTTTTTTGATGTACGGGTAAGCCAGACAGAGTTAAAACTTGACAAATTAGAGAAGAATGAACTAATGTCCTCAGTGAATTTTGACCCTTGCACTCTTAGCTGATGTGAAAATCTAAAGACGCAGACGCTTCGTACTAGCGTGACGTCGAGCTTTCCATCCATATTAACGCACACAATTCGCCCAGCTCAAGAGAATTTGTCTTTCCCTCTGCTTTAACAAACGTAAAAAACATAAAGGACAGAGGTGCTACTGACTGCGCCCTGACCAAAAGAATGCTGCATTATAGCCACTTGGGAAATCATAAAAAGTTCATGTTCACAGAGAGCTGCTCACGTGACCCCTGTCAGCCAATCCACTTCCAGAACCACACATAAAGTTCTATCACAAAGTTGTAAATTTTCATAAACAGCTGTGAGTTTATTGCTTTGCTTCAGCAGCAACTCGGTCGCCGCCATCTTTATTCGTTAAAAGAGAAAAAAGCACGACTTCACTTCATTAACAGTCAAAGATAGGCTGCATTATTTTTTTGAAGATGAATTAAGTCTATTAGGGTACTAGAATTTTAGATTTCAGTTTTCATAGTCCAGCTACACAAAGGTTTTGCAGTGTTTATAACTAAACACAAAATGATGTAACGAATAAAAAAATTTAAAAAAGATTTCCATTTATAGAAATGGAGGCTTTTTTGGACAGCTGTGGCTAAAACTAAAAACTAAAATGGACCAATTACACTAAAATAAAAGAGCACCATTCCCTCTTCCTCAATTGTGTGCGTTCTTTTGTCAGGTGACTTTAAGAGAATAGACAAATGGAACGTGAAAGCTTTTTACAGCACTAAACATGCGTGGAGGAAAGAATTGCTTCCTGTATCTAAGAACAAACACTTATTTCCGACATTTATTGGGGCAATAAAACAGTATAACCCAAAAGTGACCGAGCATGGTCTGTATAGGTTATACCCTCGAGAAGGCAATGCTCTTGAAGATCAGCAGCGTATGCTGTCCAAAAAAGGCCGCTAAAAAAAGCAGCATATGAGGTATATACATTCAGAATTATTTTCATTTCAAATTTTAGCGTTTAATACATTTACATTGTATCCACTCTATATTCGTTTAAATTTAATGAGATACAACTCAACAAACATGTATTTGAATTTGTATAGAAAGCTACATTTTTGTTTAATAGACTGCTAAATAAAATACAGAATCTAATTCTTAATTATGCATTGTTCATTTAGTGTATTTCAGTGCTTTTCGTTATTGTATTCTTAAAACTTAATAATAATTTCATCTTCATAATATAAGCGTCTCTATCTGTTTTGAATTTAGTAATTTCCATTGTGTCAAGTCTTTAGCTTACCTTACACGAGAAAAGTAAGAGAAAATTAGAATTAGACCTGTATTGAATATATAATTGAATGTAATATAATAAAATCACATTTATTTTATAAACGATTCTAAATTTATTTGAATTCGTTAACATTATATTTTAAATAACTTAAACTGTTTTATTTAAAAACATGTACATTTACTTAATATGAAATTTTAATGCATGGTTCTGTATACGCCACATGAATTTGAGTCTACAGAAAACGGTGGTGTATAATACATATAGGCCTATGTGTGTGTGTATATATATATATATATATATATATATATATATGTGTGTGTGTGTGTGTGTGTGTATATATATGTATATATATATATACACACACACACGCGTCTTTTTACATTATACATACTTCAAACGTATTCTCGTCAATAATAGAATTCAGATAACGCTATTTGCCCACATGAGATCAGATGAAAGGCCCAACGAAGTGTGGCATAATATGTTGGATTTTATTTCACTTTTTTTTTTTTTTTAAATTTAGGATTTTTTTTTTTTTTTTTTTACGAGAGACTGTTTTAGAATGTGATCTTGATATTCTCAGAAACGTGAAAATATGCAGCTTTTCATAATGGATAAAACGTTCACAAAATATCTGATATAATTATAATATTAATGTTTTTTTATATATATATTTAAACAATGTATCGTGCTGATTACCACAACACTTATATAGCCTGTAGGCCTCCCTATAAGCCTACACGCCCAGCCTAAATAAAACGCTTACTTGCCTATCTGCATAATCCAGGCCTCAATATTCGGGTTATCCCTTTTCTTTAAAAATACGGACTTGCTCATAGAAAAAATAACGAAATACAGCTGCATACAATTTAAACCATTATCAGTTTATATTTAGCATAAAGAGCTCTTCTTGTTCAGAACTGGTAGCCCTTTGTCAACATCAAAACTAGGTTTCATATTTTGTGGCAAGTCTGGACACACAGAAAATAAAGTTTGCAGCATTATGGTTCCCTCATAGTAAGAACCATTTGAGTAACTAGCTATATAGTTGGATGCTTTATCGTTCTGTGAAGTTAAAAAGTTTTTAATGTTACATTATATGTCTGTAAAGCTCTAGTGAAGCTAACTGAATGAACGGCTCAATACTGTTAAGTCTTTAGCAGTTAAACCAGTTCCTGTGTTTAGCTACTATACATACATTGTTGTTTTGAAATAATGCTAATTCTTATGACACATAAGCCTTAATACTTTTGTTAATGTTTTGATAAAAGAATAACATGCAACATTATTTCGATTTCTCTTTTGCACAGGTTTAATAATAATACGGCCCATAGGCCATATTCTACTTTTTTCTAGAATATTCAAGATCTTTTTGGTTGGTCGTGCACTGCTCAGTGGCCGCCTCATTTTACAAATGCAAATCACATTTTCCTAAAATAACATAACTGGTGCAGGTTACCTTGAAATACACATCGAAATATACAACGAAAATCGTCAATTTATATTTAACATTCCATTCCTCAACAAAACTAATACAGCCCTATATTTGAAAACATTTCGGCTTACATATAGTCTACGTTTAATTTATTTAATTAAAATTAAGGAGAGAAAAAAACATGAAACTGCTATCGAACCATTCATGTTGCTCTGTATATTGAGGTGCATGTAGCTATTCTCGGCTTAACTACTTTTTCAACTTTAATTAGAATTTAGAGAATTGGAACTTTGTATTTTTACATTGTCATAGTTTGATATCTTTGGTAGATATTTTTGATAGAGCAATGACAATGTATTGTATTTTAGGTCCATTTTAGGACGACATAAGCAAACAATCACCTAGTTGATCTTTTTATTTCAACAAATGCCACGAATATATAATATGAAATACATTTCAAATCACACTACGGAAGAGTATATTACACGCCACATTTAGACCAGAGTGTACACAGAGGAGAGCCCCTAGGAGTTCAGTATCTTCAAATATTTAATCTCAGGCAATGAATGTCCTATAGACTGAAGGCAGCCAAAAGCTCTGAAAGAAAGGTAGCACAATTAAGAGGCATCTGGCACTTGTTGTTCATAAACGACGAGAAGGAGATTGAGACCAGACTGCTCGGGAATCCAACCAGAGTAATAAAAGCCTGTAAACTGCCTTCAGGAAACGAAGTGCTCATATTGAACTTTTGGCTTGGGGTCAAATGGTTTTTGTCGACACTTTCTTGTCAATATATACGTGATACGTGATTTAGAAGGAAAAAAAGTATACAGGGTATATTTGTTCATTAATATTACTTAGTGCTTATGGTTGTTATGGTTTTAAGCGTAACTGTCCATTACTATTTTAGTTATTGTAAAAGATCCTCAGATCCTTTAAACACCTTTGGAACTTTTTACCAGGCAACTAGGCCACCCATGTTTATTGCAATCCCTCTTACACTAGAGAAAGTGAAATAGCGTCCTTTTTAAATATTTGTGATTTTTATGCGATTGGTTTACAATTTATTTTTTTATGAGATTGATTTACAGTCTATGCTACGTAATTTTATTTGAGGATTACAGATGAAAAACTATTTCCATTTACCGGCAACAAATTAAATACATCGAGGTTTTTATATACGTTTATTGAGGTTGTGAAGTGTGACAATTTGGGTGTTTGTGTTCTGAAGAAAAAAAAACTTCATTAAAGACAATTAAAACCTTTAAAAACTTCAGAAAAGAACAAAGGCGACGAAGCCATTATTTTCTTAAATTTTATTGTGGCTTCTTTCAGGAACCACTTCCAGTTAAAGACAATAGAAAATACAATATAACAGTGCTTCCACGGACCTGCAATATCAAATATTTACACAGCATTTTAAGAATAACATTGTGCGTTTGAACCATCCCCTCTCAGGAAAGCATAACGCATGGATACACTGACAAAATGATTGACGCAATGACCCATATATTAGGTAGTTCGGTTGTAGATTTGTAAACCTTAATAATCATTTTTCGAACAGTAATTAACATCACAATAAGTGCATTTTCTTACAGTAAGAGGTGCAGTAATGCACTCACTAATGCTGATTCATCACCCATCTTATATGATGTAACAGTTACTGAAGAGAACATATCTTGGATTGTGACTCCTACTCATTTGAAGATAGGAAACAGAAGCCATGCAGACCACATCCTTCTCCTCATATGCCCTCACTGCAACAGTAACCTCAAGAGTAATCTACTCGAGGACAAACACCAGTGGAACCTTACAAAACTGAGATTGATTCATCAAAACATAAGCGGAAACAATCACAGTTGGAAAACAGAAATGCCTCAATGAATGGAATACATGATTGGCTTTGTATTTCATAGCCTTGTGTTGACAGACGCCATTTTGAACTTCGAACTTGTATTTAAATTGCAGTGATCGATTGCAGCGATGATTTTCTTTTACAGTCGACAGACTATTTAGAATTACTGGAAGTCTCCGAGTCATCTTCTCCTGATGTGTGTTTCTCTGATACCTGACCCTCATCTTGCCTCTGTTTCTCAATTTCCTCTTGTTCCGCTTTGCTGCTGGGAAACTTGTCTTTGTTGTGTTCTTTTTTCCACTTCATGCGCCTGTTCTGAAACCAGATCTTCACCTGCCTCTCGGTGAGGGCCAGAGCGTGAGATACTTCGATGCGCCGCTTGCGGGTCAGGTAAGGATTGAACAGGAACTCTTTCTCCAGTTCCAGCGTCTGATAGCGGCTGTAGGTCTGCCTGCCCCTTCTCCGGCCGGTAGCTGTGTGGGGAAAGATGCGTTATTTCCGGTAAAACAGTGTTTCATTGATCATATATATATATATATATATAAAATAAAACAACAAAGTCTTAAAACTCTCAGTTTTCTATTCATTGCCATTAAACAATGTGTACGGAGCAATCCGGATTTTCTTAAGGGGTATTAATTCCTCACTAATCTATAGGTGCCATAAAGCGTTTAATTGGGGGTAATAAGTAGGCCAACCATTGTCTACAGTGTTTTATGTGGGACTGTAACAGACTAGGTGTTTCTCTTCACTCATCTCACCTTGTGGTCTCATCCATGGGAAGAGCTGCGCTGTGCACGGTTCTGCACTTTCCAAATCATCCCTGATACTGTTGACCTTTAAATTACAATCCCCAAATTGCGTAAAATCCGCATCTGGTGCGCTGAAGAACGACTGTCTCTGTAAAGTGTCCTGGCCCAAGATGTTTCCCGTGGCATCTCCAGAGTAAGCAACTGCGCACGGGTTCTGTTGGTAAGACGCGTGGGAGAACGATGATGTACCGTGGTGGTAGAATTCCGGGAACTGAGCCGCGTGCTGAAACGCAGATCCTGTGTTGTGACCGTACAGCACAGATGGTCTGCCTCCAAGATCCGGCGCATACCCTGAACAATCATAGTAGTTGGAGCGCAGAGAATCGCCTCCTTTAAATTTAGTGAAGAGGGAATTGACGAAGTAAGAACTCATTGCTTGTAAAATCAACTCCCCGAAGAAAGAACTTTGACAACTGTATTAAGATCAAACTGAATAATGTTTTTGAGCAAATGCAGTCCTATTATTACAATAAAAATGAATTCATCCAGGTGGAAATTATATGCATAAAATGTCGTAAATATTCATGCAAACAAATGTATCCGTAGCTGCACCCACATGACTCCTTAGTGATGGTCCCCGAGCAATAAATAGTTTTCCTTTTTTACTCTCTTTGATAATGAGTTGCATTTCATATGAGCGTCAGTTATTGATTCCTTATATCATTGGATGGACACGCCATCTCCAAACAGACAAAGCGCGATCTTGTGATAGGAAGAGCAGGAGAGACTGAAAAGGGGAGATGAAAAAGGGGAGAGAGGGAGTTCTTGGGGAGGTAGAGGGGAAGGCGGAGTAGGAGTGTTATTGGTAAACCATTTCAGTGCCAGCCGAGAGCACATCATGACAAACGATGTTTCCAGTGGGATAACAAAAACAGATTTATGGAGGTCCATAGTATGAAGAAAAAATATCATATTTGTAATTACATTCATGTTTTGATGATTAAGATATTTGTGTGTCCTTATGTCCATAGCAATGTAGGCTCGATTAGGCTACTACATAGTTTAGAAAACGTCAAGAAGTAGCCTACAAAGTGAATGGATTCAAAGTGGAAATGATTTTATCAGTCAACTCAGAGAAGCTAAGAAAAGACCACCCATGTTTATATCTTGCATCTCACATCAGAGAAAGTGTTAGTATTTAATTATTATTAATATTTGTGAATTTATGTCATTGTTTCACAAGCTTTTCATTTATTTGAGAATTAGTAAACTGAATATTTTTGTAAAACATCTCGAATCTCTCTCTTTAGAAGGTTAGAATGGGGATAGGTGAGTTATCCTGTCTGCTTTTAGAGTAACACTGCCATCGTGTGGTGAACGTTGTAAGTTCACTAAAATTCATTCGAGGGCGACAAAAATCTGCTTGTCTACAATGGGAGATAATGCTATAATCTTAACGAATCCATGCGCACAAAAACATTAAACTAATAACATTGTTTGCTTTTAACTGTATTTTTTCATTGGACTATCGAAAAACGATTTTTTTTTTTTTTGGTTGAGTGTTTGCTATTTTGGTTGTTTTTTTCTCCCTCTCTGTTTGCACCATGAGGAGGAAAGGTGAGTAGAACAGAGTAATTATGTGGAGAAAATGAGAAAGCAAACAACGCGGTGCTGAACAGCTGCAAGATATTTTCATACCACAGTTGCTTTCATTTTCCGCAGTTACTTTACGACCAGAGCAACTAATTAGATTTTACTGCCTTCATTTTATGCACTATTAGATCAAGCCACGCGAAATTAAGCGTAGGCCTCTTCTGTATCAAGACAACTTCTGCGTTTAATTTGCATTTTGCTGTAAAACAACGACGTATTATTATTATTATTATCATCAGTTTTATTATCTGCTTTTATCTGTAAAATAAAGGGCCTATTTAATATATTCTTGTTCTTTATTATTATTATTATTATTATTAATACATTTGCAAAAGTAAATTGTTAATGAACGTTTTTAATAATATATTGCATTAGTATTAGTCTTTCGGTGCGTATGTCAGAATATAGCTCTAAAATGCGAACTAATCTGGTATGTGCATCGTTGAAGCCAAATGCATTTAAAAAAGGAATAAAGAAACCTATCTGAACTCAGTTCTAAGCTTACGCCAGACAGGGGGGGAAAAATCAATTTAATAATTTAAAGTTATTGAAACTAATTCCAAAATAAGGTTAAGATGATGGCAAAACTATTCATTCAGCAATAAAATTAAATTACACACGGATGATTTCGTCAAGCAGTTTGCTTTTTTTTTATGTGCGATAAAGGAAATCACATTCACATAGAAATATACGTAATAATTTTATTAGACTTGTATTATTTGTTTTTACTTTTTTGTTAGATTATAATTAACGCTGAAATAAAAAAAATAATTTTAAATAATTCAATAATATAAATATATAATAATATATTTTAGATAATTTAATTGAGTGTAACGCTTAGCAATAGCATAGCTGGTCTGGTCCATACAGTCGACGGGGTTGTGATGTTACATCTAAACCACCCTTACCCGTAATTTTGTATGATTGCCCTCTTTACGTGTCTTTTTTGTTTTTTATTTATGAAGACATACATTAAAATATAAATAAATAAACTATGATTTTTTTATAGTATACAAACCTTTTTATCTAGGTCTAATTATGTTTTTGGTAAACATATAGTGGAGAATTTACTTGCTGTTAAAACTCAACTTTAGCTAATTTTTTTGTTTTTTAATTTAGAAAGTCTGATATATAACAACAAAATATGTCAAATCTGTTTTGCAGCACAGAATTAAACTATTAAAGGAATAGTTAACCCCAAAATGAAAATTGTTACTCACCCTCATGTCCAAATCTGTATGACTTTCTTCTGAAGAACACATTAGAAAATATTTTGAAGAATATTGGTGTCCAAACATTGTACCTCACCCCACTGACTTCCATTGTATGGACAAAAATTATCTTCTTTTATGTTTCGCAAAGAAAAAAGTTTACAGGTTTGGAAGAACAAGAGGGTGAGTAAATGATGACAATTTGGGGCATTATTTAGGGCAACTATTCCTTTTATGAGTTAGAATTTGCATGCTAGAACTAATAAACAAAATACTATAAAATGTTTTATTGAAATGTTTATTCATATTGGCTCAGTATGACATGAAGTCATGAAAATAGCTTACAAAGGCTGTGTTAAATCAAAGAATGTATAAAAGTATGTTCACATTATTTTATATTAAAATCATTCACTTATGGCTTGTTTGCTAATAATGTAAGCTAAAAACAAAAACACATTAAAAAGGCTACAGCAGGCACCAGCCGACTGCATTGTCCAAAATCAAGTTTTCTGACTAAATGTAACCAAATTACAGAAATAAGTTGACAAACCTGAGAAATGGCTTTATATTGAAAATAGCAAAGAGAGAAATTTCACATTTCCAGTATGGTGAATACACCATCTCACCTTCTACTATTATACTGACTTTCACTGGACAGCTTCCTTAGTCTATACTCCCAATACTTATTGTATCGATTTACTTGGTTATGTTGAGCCTGTACACGTCCTGTGTCAGTGGCTGTGCTCATGTGAGGGGACTCTGCGAGGGGCCTTTCGAAGGGTGTGGGAGAGGTGTGGCCTTGGGACAAGAGGAGCAGGAGTAGAAATGACGAAGAGAGACTTGGGGTCACGGAGCATCGTGGGACCATGTGGTCGCCTTGGAACAAGGGGAGGCACTCCTAACATTGACGCTCTCACTCTTGACTCGGCCAAAGAGGAACTCATACTGCCGTGACGCCAAGAGAAAGACCCTCTTACTGTGAAGCAGAGAAAGAAGACAGGTATATTTTCTATGAATAATTACTTTCTAGATTTATGATATGGGAGTAAGAGCCAGAGAACTATTTGAAAAGTTAATCACATGTAAAAGGTATCCGCTGAGCACTTGATGCTTCCATCTCTTCCACTTCACAGTGTGTCAGACCGCCTGGTTCAGTCTGGACTGGCTGGATCAGACCATGTTCCAGAGAGGGCCAGGGCTTTCGGTTTTGCAGTGGTTGGGAATGCACACACTGCAGGCAGGGCTTGGCTTTTGTAGACACCTGCTGCTGCATCATAGTGCAAAGGTTCTTCTGTCTCCAAGAAATCTCTGCAATGGAGTCCAACTGGATAGAGAGAGAGTAATGTTTTTTTGTTTTTTTAAAAAAAAGGAGGAATGTTTTATGTTAAAGGAGTCATGAACTGAGAAATCAAATGCAAATGTCATCATTTACTGCAAATTCATTTTTAAACAAGATGCAGGCTTTTCAGAGAGACTGAAAATAAAAGATCATGCAGTGCTGACTATATTGGACCCGACAGTAAAGCAATACACAAGTTTTACCATGTGTTACTATTGCTTTGTCTGATACAGATCGTTTGATATGTATGTGTGATTTGTTGTTCTTTCCTTTGCTTCATCATTTAAGGGGTTAATGCATTGTATTATAGGAAGAAAGCACATAAAGAACGCTGCTTTTGTTATTGTTCTGATCCAAGTCATTTGCTGTAATCCTAAACAAAAATTTCAGTGAGCAACATCTTCTGTTTTGTCATCAGTAAGATATTATGTTTTATTTTATTTAAAACACGAAACTGCAAATGACAATGTATATGTTTTTCACTTTATCAAAGGCTATAAGAACGACAGTGACAAACAATGGTACATTCATCCATAATCCTGTTTATACAAAACACCACAAGTCATCCTTTGTCAATTATAGTAGTAACTCAAAGTACTTAAACTGTATTTACCACAACCAAGACTTATAATACACAATTGTTTCACACTGTGGCAAATGTTTCAACTATGTAAATAAGATTAAAAAAAAACAACAACAACAACAAAAAAAAACATGCAGTTCATGAACCCTTTAAAGGGTTAGTTCACCCAAAAATTAAATTTCTGTCATTAATTACTCACTCATATGTCATTCCAAACCCTCAAGACCTTCGTTCATCTTCGGAACACAAATTAAGATATTTTAGATGATTTTTGATTTAGATCTAGACCTTGAATGTGGTAATTACGTTACTTTCTATGGGAGATAAAAAAAAAACTCTTGGATTTCATCAAAAATATCTTAATTTGTGTTCCAAAGATGAACGAAGGTCTTGAGGGTTTAGAATGACATGAGGGTGAGTAATTAATGACAAATTTCATTTTTGGGTGAACTAACCCTTTAAGGCGGTTTAAAATATTGTCCAGTCAGAGAGGAGAAACTACTCTCCCTCATGTCATTCCAGAGCTGTATGACTCTTCTGTGGAAACACGAAAGAAGACATTTTTGAAGAATTTAACTGTTTTTTGTCCATACAATGAACTGGATGAATGTTGTTAACTGTTAGCTAAAACTAGAAGCATTCTTTTTTTTTTTTAGCTGAAATAAAAAAATATAAATATGAAAAATGGAAACAAAATGTTGCTTTAGCAACTAACTGAATTAAGTTAGATGACTAAAAATTACTGAAACTAAAAATAAAAAATAAAAATGACAAAAGCACATATCAAAATGACTAAAACCTAAAACGAAAAACATACAAATTGAAAGCTAATGTAAATATGAATAAATACTATAACAGTACTAAAATAGCACTGCACTGGACACCATTGACTTTCATTTGACAAAAAAATAAATAAATAAACACCTTTTTCAAAATATCTTCTTTTGAGTTTCAAAGAGAAAAATCATACAAGGTTTGAAACGACATAAGGGTAGGTAAATGATGACGGTTTTCATTTTTGGTTGAACCATCAGGCTTTTTTGTTTTGCTCACATACCTTGTGGTCATGTCTGCAGTGTGGGGGAAAGCTGGCTTGTTCATGTGAGTGGTTGATAAGTTCAGTAAGATGATTGGCACTTTGAAGTAGCTGGCGCACCTGGTTAACCACACCCATGTTTAGCAGCAGAGTCTCTCGTTGGTGAAGTTCACTGACTCTCTCTGCCTCCTCTTCATCTATTATGTCAAGAGCAACAGGTGTCTCTCCCCTCAAGGTGGTCTGATCTAACATAGCTGGTAGCTAAAGAAATGGATAAGACCACAGGGAATTCATAAGTTATTCATGAGTTCTTTGGTGCTAATCAAAAATAGACAAAAGGGTCCCTCTAGTGGTAGGTCAAAGGAACCAACGTTTAGTCATCTAAAGAAACTTGTAATAAACAATGCATTATCAAAGTACACATATAAACACAAGTTTAAAGAGAATGACTCACTGAATTGGGGGTTTGGTGCGGAGGCTGAATTCTTCTTGGTTTTGCTCTTTCTCCTGCAGATTCACCTTGAAGATCCTGCTTACGTGATCCTTTCTTTTCCCGTTCTTTCTGCTCCTGCTTCAGACGCAAGTCCTGCAGCTGCTGCCTACAAGTATACATATTTTGAATCAACATTTTTCTTCTGTTGTTGTCTACAATTAGCTTGATGAATTTCTGCAAAACAACAAGCAGTATGTGCACACCTGGCACACTCCTCCCTGGCTTTGGAAGCTGCAGTTTCCTGGAAGAGAGAGCTGCTGTGTTGAAAATACTTTTCGTATTTCTCCCCTCCTTCCCGAGGGAAGATCCGCCGGAATCCACCCATGTGTTTTGCCTCATATTTCTGCATCTGCTCCATACTAGCAGCCTGAGACTGACGAAGCTCCTCGTTCCTTATAAGACAACGTATGTGGTGCTTAATAGACAATAGACAAAGGCCTTTTCCACCACAGAACAACAATTCTAACTTTATTTCTCGTAATTTTGAGATGACATCTCACAAATCAGCAGTCATTCTGATTTCAGCAGAGAGATCCTTTTGTACATTAATTTAGACACCTCTTAAAAAACATAACATCAGTCAGAATTGTGAGATGTAAAGTCAATTTGTAGTAAATAAGTTCAAATTTTGAGGTTTTACTTCAAAATTGCAAGATATAAACTGAGATAAAAAACTCATAATTTAGTGTTAAAAAGTCAAAACTGGGAGTTCCATCCGTTTATCCATTTTTCAAACCATTTGTCCTCTGTAGAGTTAAATTACACAATGTTTACTTGCAATGGTGCCCCGGTTTTTATATTTATATTATATATATATATATATATATATATATATATATATATTACACAGTATCTCACAGAGTATCTCACAGAGTATCTCACAGAGTATCTCACAGAGTATCTCACAGAGTATCTCACAGAGTATCTCACAGAGTATCTCACAGAGTATCTCACCCCTCACATTTTCACATGTAAATATGTTATTATATCTTTTCATGTGACAACACTGAAATGACACATTGCTACAATGTAAAGTAGTGAGTGTACAGCTTGTATAACAGTGTAAATTTGCTGTCCCCTCAAAATAACTCAACACACAGCCATTAATATCTAAACCGCAGGCCACAAAAGTGAGTACACCCCTAAGTGAAAATTGGGCCCAAAGTGTCAATATTTTGTGTGGCCACTATTATTTTCCAGCACTGCCTTAACCCTCTTGGGCATGGAGTTCACCAGAGCTTCACAGGTTGCCACTGGAGTCCTCTTCCACTCCTCCATAACGACATCACGGAGCTGGTGGATGTTAGAGACCTTGCGCTCCTCCACCTTCCATTTGAGGATGCCCCACAGATGCTCAATAGGGTTTTGGTACCCTCAGCTTCTTTAGCAAGGCAGTGGTCGTCTTGGAGATGTGTTTGGGGTTGTTATCATGTTGGAATACTGCCCTGCGGCCCAGTCTCCGAAGGGAGGGGATCATGCTCTCATGTTCCCTCAATAAACTGTAGCTCCCCAGTGCCAGCAGCACTCATGCGGCCCTAGACCATGACACTCCCACCACCATGCTTGACTGTAGGCAAGACACACTTGTCTTTGTACTCCTCACCTGGACCTGGTTGCTGCCACACACGCTTGACACCATCTGAACCAAATAAGTTTATCTTGGTCTCATCAGACCACAGGACATGGTTCCAGTAATCTACGTCCTTAGTCTGCTTGTCTTCAGCAAACTGTTTGCAGGCTTTCTTGTGAATCATCTTTAGAAGAGGCTTCCTTCAGGGATGACAGCCATGCAGACCAATTTGATGCAGTGTGTGGCATATGGTCTGAGCAATGCTGGCAGCACTCATACATCTATTTCCCAAACACAACCTCTGGATATGACGCGGAGCACGTGCACTCAGCTTGTTTGGTCGACCATGGTGAGGCCTGTTCTGAGTGGAACCTGTCCTGTTATACCGCTGTACGATCTTGGCCACCGTGCTGCAGCTCAGTTTCAGGGTCTTGGCAATCTTATAGCCTACACCATCTTTATGTAGAGCAACAATTCTCCTCAGAGAGTTCTTTGCCACGAGGTGCCATGTTGAACTTCCAGTGACCAGTATGAGAGAGTGAGAGCGATAACACCAAATTTAACACACCTGTACCCCATTCACACCTGAGACTTTGCAACACTAATGAGTCACATGACACCGGGGAGAGAAAATGGCTAATTGGGCCCAATTTGGACATTTTCACTTAGGGGTGTACCCACTTTTGTGGCCAGCGGTTTAGACATTAATGGCTGTGTGTTGAGTTATTTTGAGGGGACAGCAAATTTACACTCTTATACAAGCTGTACACTCACTACTTTACACTGTAGTAAAGTGTCATTTCTTCAGTGTTGTCACATGAAAAGATATAATAAAATTTACAAAAATGTGAGGGGTGTTCTCACTTTTGTGAGATACTGTATATAAAAACAATATATTTTAAGCTTATTCGCAGTGCTTCAGTGGAGTGGGCGGAGCTAAAGAGCCATTTTGACTCTGATCGGTGTAATTTTCTGTAGTTTTTTACCAGGATTTCCAATGTTAAACACGATTATTTTTAAAACAAGCTGAAAATATGGGCTGATGGCTTCAGCAAAAACAAATACCATGGGATCAACAACCTTGTAGCTTACAGAAGGTCAGTCTTTAAAGGTTTATCATTAAAAATCAATTTCCCTGTGAAGAAAATGAGTGTTTTACTTCCGGAACCCGACTGTTGCATTCTATATAGTGAGTCATAAACTCACTAAACTAGTGCCATGTTTAAGTGCAGCTGTGGTCTTTGTGGTACCTGGCCTCCCTAGAGCGGTTCTGCTGGAGTCTTTCTTTTACCCGGCGCTTCTCCTCCTCTGTGATTTTCCTGCGGTCACAGGCTCCCAGGTTAATCAGCACCAAAGTGTCATACAGCAGGCCGTCCTTTACCTCCCGGTCTAAACGGGAGTCTGTGGTGAAGCTAGGGGAATGGTTGACCTAAACACACAGTTTCAAAGATTGCATACAGCTAGAATGAAAGCAATTCACATAGATTTTGTTACATCGAGAAGTCCCAGGTAATTAAAAATGGTATAAACTACTTCAAAATGCTTATACAAAATAAGCCTCAAAAAGACGTCCAAACCTCGAGAAGCCAAGGTTTAAGTCGACGGTCCAGTAACACATCAAATCCCAAGATCTCAAAACAGGCACTGCCAGATGCATGATTGGGGAAGCAGGTGTGGTAATTGTGTTTAAGAATGGGGTGGGCAGATATTAGTGTCTTAATGATGACATCCTCAATGTCTTTCCACATCTTCTCGGTATCGTAGCTCATGTCTTCCATGTGCTTCTTGAAGCTGGAGAGTTTCCTATGAAGACATAAATGGAAAAACAGTTTTCTATACAGTTTTAAATAAAAACAGATGAAAATCATATTCTGTGAGAACAAAGTTTACCGTTTGCTGCCGGTATCTTCGTCACGTACAAAGTTTTCACTATGCTTGTTGATGGCATAGTTAGTTAAGTGCATGCAAACATCTTCCTGTAGAGTCGCATAAAGAAAAGCGAATAAAAAAAATTTAATAGGCTTTATGCCAACGGTCAAATGGGAAAACAGGTCTCATTGCATTTGCTTGTCTGAGAAAGTGTTAACAGCATTATGAACAGACAGCGTTATCTATGGACTTTTAAGGTAATTAGCTAACCTAGCAAGTTTTTTTATTGTTGCCTTTCATTCGATTTAAATATCTAAATGAGTGAGGAGAAGAAAAACAAAAAAAAACTTTTAGATATCAATCTGCATATGTGATGGACATTGTTATGCTCATCTTTGCTCTCTTTGAAGGTATTAAAAGTAAAACGGCTCTATATTTAACAAAACACATACAAAAGATCTGAACCACAAGCAATACGACCTGTTTTACAGAATACGGATGTTTGTTGCACATAACCCCCATTAACCACTGGTTTGAAGTCAGTATTTCATTACAAGCAATCTTCTATGAACCCAATGTGCTTTAAGCAATAATTACTACTAAAGTCCCTCACCTATGGGGGTAGAATTGTAGCAAAATTCCAAATAAACAGATTATGATCCACAAATAAATGTGAAGATATTCACAAAAAATAATTGCATGCACAAATGAATATAATAAGATCCACAAATATATGTTAGGAGTTTCACAAATTCACAAATAAAATAAATTCTAAAACAATTCTAGCGCCACGACTGCAGACAAATCCACAAATAGGTCGACAACACCCACCGACTACTCAAGCCAATCAGCCAAGCCAAACTATTTTATTTTTATTTTATGCACCATTT
The DNA here is from genome assembly GCA_037101425.1 of Elopichthys bambusa. Classification (NCBI taxonomy): domain Eukaryota; kingdom Metazoa; phylum Chordata; class Actinopteri; order Cypriniformes; family Xenocyprididae; genus Elopichthys; species Elopichthys bambusa. The sequence continues at coordinate 12,404,651 of CM074449.1, forward strand.
AAAAATGCCAGAGAAACAGTGCTCTCTGTTATGGGAACAACAAAGGTATATTGGATACAGATGCGTTATGGAAGTGTCATGTGTCATATCTATTAACTTATCTAACTGGATTTAACCTTGTGATAAACATGCGAGTTTGCAAAATAGATTAAACTGTCGTCACATAACAGCATTTCCCAGTTTATCAATCAAACGTCGACGGATATGAGCAGCAAACCAGCTATTAAACATTAACAGGCCCTTAAATCATATTTTAAACATTTAATTAATGTATTAACGTTACCATTGTTTGTAGAGAAGATATAGATGTTTTTAAATGTGACAGGTTATTGAATTACATAGCCTATAGATTATGCATTTCATTTATATCCAGTAAAATATCCAGCAGTCAAACACTTGATCACACAAATATTTCAGATGAATCAAACTTAATAGTTTTTTTTATTGTAAAAGTTATTTACAGCCTCCAAAATAAATATAAAAAACTTATTTTTCAGCATTGCAACCTCTTTATTTGCATTATCCAAAACCATAGCTGCAGTGATGCCGAGGCTCGTACTGGTAATTTCACTGATGGTCATTCAGGCTTATATTTGGTATTATACATGGTATTGTGCAAGTGTGGTATTATAGCTACTGTAGAACGGGACATCCATTTACTGCCACTGACTGTAGACAGTATAGCTTCATGTACATGGACACTAATAATGTAATCCGTTTGTTTATAATGATTATAATACCTTCTATTTGCTGCATCGCGCCGTGCCGTGCTGCTCGTGTCAGGTAGACGTGTTATAGCTGGGGATCTGTGAATGATCATAATTCGTGCATAGCCTTTATCCCGATTCACTGATCCTGATGGTAATATAAAGAATATACTCCAAAAATCTTTTGTGTAGCAGACCCCGTCCAAATGATGGCTAAAACTTTACTGATGAGTTTCATGAAGTTTTATTGTACATTATCTACCATGAAATGTCTATTTTTAACTCCAGATAATCACTGTAAGAGCTTATGCCTTTTCAGCGTTGCTTAACAAACTGGTAAACTTTCTATCCGTAAGAAAACTCTGATGAACCATATATGTGCACGACATGTTCATTACTGCAGTGATCAGTAACACTTAGGCCGGGTTGACACCGCATGCGTCAGTAGTGTGTAAGCAGCAGGTAGGCAGCGCGTAAGCAGCAGGTAGGCAGAGTGGAAGCAGCGCACGGCTATTTTGCTTTCACACTGGCAGTGTTTGCAGCATGCAACTGAACAGCGGATTTTGGACAGAGTGCTCCATAACGGGTAAGTTCGCATTGCTTTATTTCCATTTTAAATACATTTAAATAAAAAGACTTGGCAATAAGCTTTTTTAAATTAATAATTTCATTGTAACTTTTGTTGCATCTTTGTTTTGCGGTCTTTGTTTTCCATGTAGTACATGTTGTTGATAGAAGGAAGGCCATTGCGCTATATTTGTTATTACGAAGACTACAAAAAAGACAGACTTTGGGTTCATTCCATAAACCGACGCAGGAGAGAATATGGTGCATATTACCATCGTCGCTGAACTGTGTCTTGACTGTGAAAGGCATCTAAAGTACTTCAGGATGACACCATGTGCTGTTGTTTATGACTGTCAGCATGATGTCAGCACGACATCCGTTCTTCTGCCAATATATAGGCCTAGTTATAAGAATACGACTACTACTACTAATAATAAATAAATAAATCTCTAAAGCTAAACCAGCAGTATAAATTATTTAAAGTTGTTTTTGTATTTCGGGCAAAAAGTTTGTTTTTGGATAGAACTAAGTACTTTAACAGATTTTGTATAAAAAAAATAGAATAAATTGTGAATTTTAAATATCATGCATTTTTAATGTCATTTGCTCAAAACACGGTAGATATCATTAATGCAAATTTTGGGGAAAATTACTTTTTCGTGTCAGTACATGTGTATTTTGGCTATGATCATTTAGCATTGTCACTTTATCTTCTATAAATATTTTTTAATATTAATTTTCTTTCCTAACATACTCCAGTTCTTGTTAAAACACACTAGATATGCTTATTTTGTGCATTTAGAGCACTTTTTGTGCCAAATCATTTTTTTTTTTTTTTGTCCATCAAAGTTGTACTTTCACTTTAATTGAGCGTTAGCAGCGCAGCAAAAATAGACCAAGCAGCCTCTGCGTGCGGTGCGAATGCTCTCATCTGTTAACATGGGCGCCCAAAAAAAAAAAAAACACGCTGCTTACGCTCTGCTGACGAGTGCGATGTGAACCCGGCCTTAGACCATAATACCCGTCAAAATAAGAGCCCCCTTTTTGTAAGACGGATAATGCAGACCTTATATATAATTACACCCACAAAAATATGTACAAAACAAATTAAAAGATTAATCACAATAAAGTCTGTTACATTTTGTAAACAGGGTGTTTTTAATCACACAAACAGCACTTCAGCTCAATTCGAACGAAGTGCCCATGGTGGAATAGCACGGAGCTCCTTTCAGAGTCTGTTCCTGCCCCGATTGTAAAGCAAAACGTGATTGGTTGTAGAGAGAGTGTGCTACGATTGGTCAGCGCAACGTGGCCATTATCTGATTGGCTCGAGTAGTCAGTGGGTGGAGTTGACCTATTTGTGGATTTGTCTGCAGTCGTAATGCTAGAATTGTTTCAGAATCCACAAATGCCTGAGGTGATCCACAAATGTGTGCAACGATCCACAAATGTACAGGTGGTGATTCACAAATAAATGCAGGCAGAGTTGTGCTTGTGACATAAATTTGTGGATCTTTATCTGTTTATTTGGAATTTTGCTACAATTCTACCCCCATACTCACCACATTGCTGCCAGTGGGTTCATTATATTGAGTGGTGCAAAAACGGACTAGTCCCTCGTTGTACATGAAGACGCGGAAGGGGTCACAGCTGGTCACTAGCACATAAATGCGCAGGTCAAACTTGAACCCATCAATAATGAACGGCTGTAGAAACAAAGATTGATTATATAATAAAAAATAAAATAAATGAAGACATTTTATCAGTACCTATTTATTATCATATTTTGAATCTAATTGGATATTATGATAGTGAGGCTTCTTGTTGTAACTGTGACTTTATGAACATTGTGTTACCTTGGATATATACACCTGGCAAATCATGTGTTCTCCTGGACGAATATCCTTGTTGGACTTGGTAAGATAGATACCACGTCCTTGGCAACCTGAGTCTGGCTTGCAGATATATGTTTTGTGCTTTTTGGCTCTGGTGTAAGCTTGGAAGTCACTATAGCTGAATGACATCGAGAGAGTGGGGAAATAGGGAAAAGGTTAAATCTTCCATTTTATGATCATTAAAAGATCTGTATGGCAACACAAACATATGATTGTACTCGAAACGACTCACTCTGCAGGGAGGCACCATGTGCGAGGAAAGATGTTGTACTCCTTCGGGAAGAGTTTCAGCATACGGTTCATATTACGTGCGAGCAAATCCTTCCTGCAGATTTCACTCATGCCAGGAAAATGGTTGATTTTCTTTGTGGGGGAAATTTAAGCATCTTGTTAGCCAAGGGGGGACGAGTGACACCGTAAAGGACACTAAACAAGAGAAGAATGATGTTTGACAGCAAATACCTGGTAACGCTTCATATCCATGACCCTGTCTAGTGAGACAGAGCAGTCGGTCCAAAACAGGGTCCAGTCTTCTCCTTCTGCAGCCTCTCGTAGCCCATATCTGCGAGCAGCACGACGCACTTTATATATAAAAAAAATAAAAAAAAAACATGCCACTGCATAAACACAAATGCTTCGTCAAAGCTTTAATAATACAGTTAATTTTGAGACTATATCCACAAACGTTTGGAGTAAAAACTCACCACTTTCATATTTGCAATTGATGAGATTAATCCACAGTCATCTGAAAAAGAGGAAGAAGACAGAGACAGACCTGTGCATTGTTCAGGAATTGAACAGCTCCCTTGTTAACCTTTATACAACAGTTTATGTTTAGTTACAACCCGAATTTAGGAAAAGTTGAGATGTTTTTTAAATTTGAATAAAATGAAAACTAAAAGACTTTCAAATCACATGAGCCAATATTTTATTCACAACAGAACATAGATAATGTTTAAACTGAGAAATTTTAAAATTTTAGGCACAAAATGAGCTAATTTCAAATTTGATGCATGCTACAGGTCTCAAAATAGTTGGGACGGGGTCATGTTTACCATGGTGTAGCATCTCTTCTTTTCGAAACAGTTTGAAGAATTCTGGGCATCAAGGTTATGAGTTTCTGGAGTTTTGGTGTTGGAATTTGGTCCCATTCTTGCCTGATATAGGTTTCTAGCTGCTGAAGAGTTCGTGGTTGTCTTTAAAATATTTTTCGTTTAATGTTGCTCTAAAACCTTTATATACCTTTCAGCATTTATAGTGCCTTTTAAAACATGCAAGCTGCCCATACTGCACCCCCATACCATCAGAGATGCTGGCTTTTGAACTGAATGCTGATGACACGCTGGAAGGTCTCCTTCCTTTTAGCCCGGAGGACACGGCGTCTGTGATTTCCAACAAGAATGTCAAAGTTGGACTCATCTGGCCATAGAACACTTTTCCACTTTGAAACAGTCCATTTTAAACGAGTCTTGGCCCACAGGACATGACGGCGCTTCTGGGCCGTGTTCACATATGGCTTCCTTTTTGCATTATAGAGCTTTAGTTGGCATCTGCAGATGGCACGGCGGATTATGTTTACCGTCAGTGGTTTCTAGAAGTATTCCTGGGCCCATTTAGTAATGTCATTGACACAATCATGCCGGTAAGTGATGCAGTGTCATCTGAGGGTCCAATAAATTCAATAAAGGTCTTCGGCATTGTCCCTTACGCACAGATATTTCTCCAGTTTCTCTGAATCTTTTGATGATGTTATGTAAGTGTTACAGTTAACAGTTTAACGTGTAATACTATTTAACATGCAGCCTTGGTGAGCATAAGTGACTTCTTTCAAAAACTACAAAACTGCCCCAAACTTTTGAATGGTTGTATATGAATACCATAACATAGAAATGGCTTACTTCTTCTTTCTCTTTTTCTTCTTGTTCGCTGCAGGCAGAGGTATTGGTGTGTTACAGGGCTCTGCTGGAGTGTCACTTTCCCAGCCTTCTCCCTCCACCCCTGGATCAGGCTCACACCTGTACGCTTCACTCACTGAGTGCTCCGCTGGTGTCCCCATTCTGAGAACACACATAAAAGTTTGATGAAGACTGAGCGAGGGCTGAGAGATTTAGTGAAACACCTATTTAAGAACTTATGAGCTGAAAGATCTAATATTGCTGCGTGTTGTCACATCCCCAATGTGAAACTCAATCAACCCTATCGGTAGTGTGCTTGTAAAGGGCAAAATGCTAAGCCTTAGCATCATGTTTCTGTCCCCGTTTCTCTCCATAGTTGAGTATTCCACCTGTCAACAACACGATTTATGTTTTGTCACTAAATACCTAAACTGAACCATATTTTCAGTATTTAACCATTTCAATGGGTCAAATAAATTGATATTATTGATATTAAACATGGCGCGAAATGGAAGTTGTAATAGTCTTTTCTTCCCTGTTTTTGAAAATGGAACAAAAAGACAAAGTTACAAGACTGTGTACTTAAAGGTTTTAGTAAAGGAACTCCAATCCCATGAAGCATTGTGAAAAGCATAATAAAATGTACAAAAACATTTAAAGTGTATTGCTATATTTTATATATCTATATCTCTATATCTATATCTCTATATCTATATCTATATCTCTATATCTATATCTCTATATCTATATCTCTATATCTATATCTCTATATCTATATCTATATCTCTATATCTATATCTCTATATCTATATCTATATCTCTCTATATATATACACACACATTATATATATATATATATATATATATATATATATATATATATATATATATACACACACACATACACACACACAGATATACACACATATACACACACAGACACAGGTGCTGATCATAATTAGAATATCATCATAAAAGTTGATTTATTTCACTAATTCCATTCAAAAAGTGAAACTTGTATGTCATATTCATTCATTACACACAGACTGATATATTTCAAATGTTTATTTCTTTTAATTTTGATGATTATAACTGACAACTAAGGAAAATCCCAAATTCAGTATCTCAGAAAATTAGAATATTACTTAAGACCAATACAAAGAAAGGATTTTTAGAAATCTTGGCCAACTGAAAAGTATGAACATGAAAAGTATGAGCATGTACAGCACTCAATACTTAGTTGAGGCTCCTTTTGCCTGAATTACTGCAGCAATGTGGCGTGGCATGGAGTTGATCAGTCTGTGGCACTGCTCAGATGTTATAAGAGCCCAGGTTGCTCTGATAGTGGCCTTTAGCTCTTCTGCATTGTTGGGTCTGGCATATCGCATCTTCCTCTTCACAATACCCCATAGATTTTCTATGGGGTTAAGGTCAGGCGTGTTTACTGGCCAATTAAGAACAGGCATACCATGGTCCTTAAACCAGGTACTGGTAGCTTTGGCACTGTGTGCAGGTGCCAAGTCCTGTTGGAAAATGAAATCTGCATCTCCATAAAGTTGGTCAGCAGCAGGAAGCACGAAGTGTTCTAAAACTTCCTGGTATACGGCTGCGTTGACCTTGGACCTCAGAAAACACAGTGGACCAACACCAGCAGATGACATGGCACCCCAAACCATCACTGACTGTGATTTGTGTGCTTCTCCTCTCTTCCTTCAGACTCTGGGACCCTGATTTCCAAAGGAAATGCAAAATTTATTTTCATCAGAGAACATAACTTTGGACCACTCAGCAGCAGTCCAGTCCTTTTTGTCTTTAGGTGAGACGCTTCTGACGCTGTCTGTTGTTCAAGAGTGGCTTGACACAAGGAATGCGACAGCTGAAACCCATGTCTTGCATACGTCTGTGCGTAGTGGTTCCTGAAGCACTCCAGCTGCAGTCCACTCTTTGTGAATCTCCCCCACATTTTTGAATGGGTTTTGTTTCACAATCCTCTCCAGGGTGCGGTTATCCCTATTGCTTGTACACTTTTTTCTACCACATCTTTTCCTTCCCTTCGCCTCTCTATTAATGTGCTTGGACACAGAGCTCTGTGAACAGCCAGCCTCTTTTGCAATGACCTTTTGTGTCTTGCCCTCCTTGTGCAAGGTGTCAATGGTCGTCTTTTGGACAACTGTCAAGTCAGCAGTCTTCCCCATGATTGTGTAGCCTACAGAACTAGACTGAGAGACCATTTAAAGGCCTTTGCAGGTGTTTTGAGTTAATTAGCTGATTAGAGTGTGGCATCAGGTATCTTCAATATTGAACCTTTTCACAATATTCAAATTTTCTGAGATACTGAATTTGGGATTTTCCTTAGTTGTCAGTTAAAATCATCAAAATTAAAAGAAATAAACATCTGAAATTTTCAGATATATATCAGTCTGTGTGTAATGAATGAATATAATATACAAGTTTCACTTTTTGAATGGAATTAGTGAAATAAATCAACTTTTTGATGATATTCTAATTATATGACCAGCACCTGTATGTCTATATCTATATATATATATACATACATACATACACACACACAAACATTTCAGTATTTCGAGAGCGTAAGGAGACTGGCTTGATTAAGTCATTTGCAGTGCTTCATAGGAGTGGGCGGGACTAAAGAGCTTTTTTGGTGTTGCTTTTTTTGACATTGCTTTTTTTGACTCTCTGATTGGTGTAATTTTCTGTACAGCATCATGGGTGATGTAGTTTTTGACCAGGAATTCCACAGTTAAACATAATGTGGGCTGACGGCTTCAGGACCTTAAGGAGAATTAAGTTTTTACTTCTGGAACCCAGCTGTGCCTATTGCTGTGATCTCATGTGAGGGACAGGTTTTCCTAGGTTTTATAATAAACACTAAAATCTAAAATCACTAATATCAATTTTGCTTTCATGGTGACTTTAAAAAAAAAAAAAAAAAAAAAAAAAAACTATCCACACAGCTTGCACAAAGCAACATATCTGCAGTCCAACTGAAGTTGTAGGTGCTTCTGAATGCAAGTGTCAATTAGCAAAGGGAAAGAAGGTAAGACACCTGACTGAGGTAACTGTATTCTGATCCAGTGAATTAGACAATCCTGACTATGACCTCTTGGCCGTGAGCTCAAATGAAATAGCCTAGCGACCTTATTAGACAGACAATATTTATTCAGTCAGAAGGGAAAATAAATATAAAAAAAGTACATTTTAAAGGAGAACCATTTCACCATGATCCATCAAAGGATTTCAAGAAAATAGGTAGAACAAAATCACATAATAGTTTTACTTGTTACATTTGATCAATAGTTTCAAAAAGCTATCAATTTATCCAATAAAATCTACATATTTTATAACTGGTTCAACACTTACACCAACCTGTGATCTCTTCAGAAAGAGGGCGGCAGTGCTGGCAGTCAGCTCACAGCCCTCTAAGATGTAAAAGTCTCCTGTCCACACCACTTGGCTCTATAGCGGTGCAATAGAAGGCTATCATCATCATCCCCTCTGCGAGCTGTCGTCTGGGTACTGGCACGTAATACCTGACAAAAAGGAACAAATTCGCCTCTTCTGTGATGGGTGGCCCAACTTGGATATACTTACATACTGACATGCTGAAACCTTAAGATCAAGTGACCTATTAGAAACACAGGAGACCTAAACCTGATACATTAACATGAAAATGAAGGCCAGGAGGCGAGCAAGAATCAGAGAAGACAGACAATCCCTACTTGTCAAATGTGATGAGAAAAGTGCTTCCTGGAACATATATATATATATATAAAGAAGCTGTTGGTTACACTATACTGGGATTTGCAACAGTAAAGTCTTTGAAATAAGAAGGTAAGTTAATGTAATAAAGACATCAACTCAAACTCAATCATTACTAAAGTTTCTTAAATATATCAAATTGCTCAATTTTAAGGAATAAGATTTAAAAAGTGTAAATTATCAGACAAAGAACTGATGTTGTAGTTACATTTCAAGAAGCAGAAAGCAATAATCACAATCTTTCCTTTTTCCTGTCTACCCTGAAATACTCTGTGACATTGAAGTAACACTCAAAATGTAAACAGTGTAACCAAAGGACTCAGATTAAAACAATATAAACTACTTTAGGGTAACACATAAGACATGAATATTCCTAAACTACCTTTTTGCAAGTCAGGCTAAAAGCAAAATAATGGCGTGCTTGGTTCCCTTGCTGCGCACGACTTTCCCTGTACAATTGCCATGGCAACAGAATGCGTTTCAAAAGTAGGTTAGCCAGCTAGCTGGCTAATATTCTTAAATAAATACAGCGAATAAACTCAGTGGGTCCGGTGGAATTAAAGTACGCACCTGTTGCTGTTTTTCTCAAAAATGCGCAGTGGTTTCATAGGGGGCCAGTAACACGGATTTTCACGGCTGTTCAGAAGGAAATGTCGGTGGATTTTCTCATGCTTACAATGTTGCCAGGTGCTCTCAAAACGAAATGAGAGCACGAGGTCAGGGGAACACACAGATGTCCAATCTCAATTCACGTTTGCAAATACTTGATCTCTGATTGGTTCTCACTCTGGTGATGCTAATCTAGTTTTTGGATCATTAATCCAACCCGTATTAACGGTTAGGCCAACTATTTGAACGTCACCACAAAAAACAAACATACAAACAAGACAAAAAAACAAAACAGGTTTTGAGGCTTGAAAAAGAACTAGCAGATTAAACTAGACATGGCTAATTGGCTTGAGGGACTACTAAGGAAATTCTGCACTTTTACAATCACAAGATTTAAAGCCATTGTAAATGACCCAATTCCAAAGTCTCCATGTTGATCAAGAAAATCATGATTAAAATAATTTACAATTTGAATAAAGACATTTAAGATGACATCAAAGAAATGTATTTTTGGTCTTTTTATTCAACTTACATTTTTGTTTCAATCGTTCAAGTAAAACAATGTGGAATTACAAGGGAACATAAGGAATGTAACAAATTAGAATAGACAAATCAAAATGAAAATAAGACCATCACCATATTCTACTAAATACCCCCCCAAACAACTTTCCGTCCAAAAAGGGCAAAGAAAAGCTATCTTACAACTCACTTGACTGCCAATGTTCAGCAAAAAAAGATATTCCTCTTAAGAAGTTATTTCAGGTGTATCCTACCAACCCAGCATCGATCCCTTCATAAAAAAGGACCAATACTCCAGCAATAAAAATAGCTGACAGTAGCAATTTTCACTGGAGAAATTATTTCAGTTTTGGTTGCACATAAACAGAAATGGTGTTGTTACGATGAAGGGTGGAAGAGCTTATTACACTTGAAGCACTACAGATGACCAAACGTCTATACGTTAACATGGATCCTTGTATGGATCAACAGGCACTCATTTTTTCAAACTTGTTTAGATTCTGTGTTTGAGAATACAATTTAATGTGTAAAGATGATCATAATGACTAACACTTTGGGAAAGAGATAAGAAAAATAGCAAGATGTTGTCTCCCATTTCTGTACTGCTATAAAGCAAATGACAAGCAAATTTCAAGGTTCATCACAAGCTCAAGAGATACACATACTTTAGAGCTTACAAAATGCAGTGAGGTACCAGTAAAGATGTACTGACAAGTTGATGTTCTGAAAAGAAAGAAAAAAAAAGAAAAAAAAAAAACTAAATCATAATGCACACCTCCAATGTCTGAGACATTCCAGATGTGCAAATGGGGAAAAGCAGGCAGCAGCAGAATTTAAAAGTAATGGACTGAAACATTACACAAGACAGGTGATTTAAGCAAATTGTAACTCCAGCATAGTGCAGAGGGGGGAAAAAAAATCTAATTTTTAGACCTGCCCTCTTCTTCATACCCTGGAAGATATAGAAGATATTTTTGTAATTTATCAACTGACTTGAAACAAACAATAGTCAAAACAGCTGATAAACATTATCCAGAACGCAGCAGTCTAAAAACTTTACAATTGTACAATCCCCACTAATCGTTTCAATGTAGCATTAATGAATTTTTTCCTCATCAATACCATTTGCAGCACTAGTAAACTCTGTAAAAAGTGTACAATCTATGCAACCAATCTTCTAACATATACTTCACATAGTATTTCCAGTCTTTATGATTACAGTACATAGTGTGAACAAATAATAAATCTTGCCTCTTGCCCAGCTACTTTGAAGTTCCAAAGTCTTTGTGGTAGGGTAAAATATTCTCTGGTTTTAACTCAAATTATTAGGACACATTTTTAAATAGGTGACCAAATCTTCATAGTTGTCCTGCATCTATAGACCCTTTCCACACTGTAAATGGCTTGACTTAAGATAGCTGAGTGGCAAAGGCGAGGTCAGATCTAATTACAATGTGCAACAGATCTCTCTTTCCCCGTCTTCTCTCACAGCTAAACCATGGCCTTAAATAAAATTGATCCCCTTTCCTCCATAAAATCTGCATTCTCTCCTTGCTGAAATTCACATCTAACTCCTTGTTTAAACCTAGAGATGATTTCTCCACTCCATATCACGTCTTGGAGTGCCGGTGTTGGGTGGATGAAGAACGTGTGTTGCTAGCCGGAGTACGTGCCTGAGCAGCTGCCAGTGCAGCTACACTCCTGAGAACCCTGTCCGGAGTCCCATCGCCGGACCCAGCACTCAGTTCAGGTTTGTCAAGCTTCTGGGACCTCTTCTCTTTCCTGCTCTCCCTGTCTCTGCCTCCATCGCTCTTCCGGCGAATACTTTTGCCTCTCTCTGTATCACTACCAGAGGAGGGTGCTCTGGAACGGGAGCGGGTAGGCTCTGTACTTTGTGAGCTTAGACTGTGTGTGCGCTGACTGCTGTTGCTGCTACTCCGACTTCTACTGCTGCCTGCGCCTCTTTCGCTGCTTATACTACTGCAGGCACTATGACCTCTTGAAGACCTGGTCTCTCTATTTTCATCTTCACCTTCTTCCTTCTGATCAGATGCCTTTTTCTTTTCTTCTTTTTTATGCCTTTCTGTTTCCAAGGGTGGAACAAGGCTGCCCGGTCGCTGCCGAGTGGATCGAGCAGAAGAGGAGGACTGTGGTGATTCAGTTGACTGATTGGGGGTTTGCCTACCACTCCCTGCTTTACTGTTAGACATCTTAGGAGAGTCCTGCCCTGTTTTTCCCTTGGATTTACTGCTTCTTTCAGAGGACAGTGCCCTGCTTTGCTGTACAGCAGTCTTATTTTTGGGGCTGGGACTGGGTGTGTCTGGCCCTCTTCCCCTCATTGCCAAGAGCTTGGCTGCAGCATTAAGGGCTGAGCAGCGTTTTCCCAGTACCTCAGGTTCAGGGGAAGCTAAAGTATTGGATTGTGGGCCTGCAGATTTCCGGGTAACTCTCAAACATGTGTCACCACTGGACTCCCCTTCTGTGGTATTGGTGGTTTGACCCTTCTTGTCTGACCTCCCCCTTTGTCTATTACTGCTGTCGTCATTTCTAGAAATCATGCCATCTTTCTCCAACTTCTTTTGAGCCGATCTTGTCAGACATCTTTTCATACTATTAGAGTCCTCAGAGTCTGAAGATGAGGAGGAAGAGTTTGACTGATGCTTTTTGTCAGACTCTTCTTCAGTTTTCTCTTTTTCAGACTTTATATCATCCCGTTTCCTTTTTGAAGGCCTCTTACTCTCTCCAACCTTTTTGGACTGAGATCTCATACCACTGGAGGATACAGAAGATGGGGAAGAGGAACGGACTGACTCCTGGCTGCTTTGTCTACTAATGCTTCGTTTTTTGGCAGAAGATCTGGTCTCTCTGTCCTCTCTTGTTTCCTCTTCTGATGGCTTAACAGGTCCATCACTCTTGGGAGCATCATGAGTCTCAATATCTGAATTTGATGAGGCAATTCCCGAGGCACTGGGTGTCTGTTCCTTTGGCAAACTATCCAATTTCCTTCTTTTTGGCTGAGCTAAGACGCCCTCATTTTCTCCTGCATCATCCTCAGCAACACTGTCTACTTCAATTTTCTCTGTCTCTTCAGTTACAACCTCCTCCTCAGTTACAACCTCGTCCTTGGATGAATAATGGCCTTCATGATTATCAGCCACTGGCATGTTTTGGGGTGGAAAAGAATCTGCATCTGTATAACTGAATGTTGATAGAGAATCTGATGTTGTCTGATTAGCGGTAGATAGAGATTGTAAAGATGTTGAAGACATTTTGTGTGATACAAGTGCTGAATCTGTTGCTGTTTCAATGGCTGTAATTTGAAGTTGTGAGGTAGGAACAGAAGTTTGACCAGACTTCGGTGTGGACTGCTGAACTGTTGACAGAGTCAGTGTAGCTGAAGCTTCTGGTGCCTCTGATTTAGATGAAGATGATTCTGGCTCAATCCCAGAAGTCAAAGCAGGTGAAGAAGGTTGGGTGGATGACGGATGAGTGGCAGTAGGAGATGCAGCTATATTGCACATGGGTTCTACAAAGGTTTGTGGAGAGTCTGCAGTTGTACTGGTTCTGTGTAAAGGTTGTGAAGTGACATGAGTTGATGCATTTGAGTACTGCAAATTATCTATTTGCTGGTTAGTTGTGACTGAATTCTCCTCAGCTTCTACAGCAGTCACTGAGACAGCTAAAGGTTCTGAAAATGCTGTGATTTCACTGGTCTCAGAAAGTACAGGCATTTGGGCAAGTTTCTCAGCATGGATTGGGGATAAGTGGGCACAAATGGGAGGCTCTATGAGGGGACTTGGAAGCTGTAGTGTAAGGGAAGAAGCAGTACAAGTCTGAGAGACCTCTGGAGTAGAAGTCTTGTGTGAAGTTTTAAGTGTATTGGTGTCAGAGTCAATGCATGCAATTACAGGGTTTGGACTGGTGTGAGTATCACCTTGTGAATCTACAAGTTCTGATGTAGACGAGGACATATTTTGAGAGTCTCTATGCATAGAAGACAGTAAAACAGACGTAGTGGATTGATTTGTTTCTGAATCAGGTTTAGATGACGACACTTCAGCAGCATTTGAGGGTGAAGTGGGGTTGAGCGTTGGAGAGCTTATTGGTGAAGTTTTACTGACAGCAGGCAAAGTCACAGGCATAACATTGGACGTTGACAAATTAGGCTCTTGGAAGGAAGGAGCACCTGTAGAAGGAGAAGATGGTGATGAGCTTGTAGTCGTGGTGGAATCTTTACGGGGACGACCCCTTTTCCGTTTTGGTGAGTGAGGGGGACTCCGCTCAGGACTGGTTTTCTGGGTTACTGGTTTCTTGTCTTCTGGCAGCTCTGGCACCCTTGGGGGGGTTTTAGGTGGCCTGCCCCTCTTGCGCTTCACTGATATAAGATTGGTGACATTTGAGTCACTTTGAGCAGCACTGTCCTTGTCTGAATTCATTTCTGGTTTCTTTGGTGACAAAGCAGATCTCCGATCCACCCCTCTACCTCTTCCTACAAATTGCTCTCCTAACTGTGCAGCCATTCGAGACTCTGTCTCAAGCCTTCGGCGTACTGGTAAGTTCCGTAGGACAGGCATATCTGGTGAATGGTGTGTTGGGGAACAGGGGTGGTGCCCTTTCCCTGGACTACACTGTAACGGAGAGGAGGCCTGTTCCTGCTCTCGTGGTGGTGGTGAGGAAGAAGCTAAGGACGTGGGGACTGATATGGGAGGAGAGTCTTTAAGAGTTTGACTTGCTCCATCAGATGAATGAGTGGCTTGTTCTTGAACTGGTTCTACCTGTTCAGTCTCCTCTGACGAACCCTCGTGTGCTCCTCCACTTCCACTCATTCCTCTCCGTCTCCGTTTGGGCTCTTTCTCTTCCACCACTGTGACCAGACGACCTGGAAGCTTTCGAAGGACCTTGGCTGATGGAGAATCTTCTGGAAGTCCCTTGAGAATTTCACTTTCAGCAGACTGCCGCTTTCGTGGTGAGCGAGAGTTAGGTGATGCAAGAGTAGGAGAAAGGGAGAGCTGACCATCCTGTTCAGAAGGATGCTCAGGAGAACAGATGGAGTCTGATGATGCAGAGGCTCTCCTATCTCTCCTGCTACACTGTACAGTTTCAGACACTGCCTCTCCCCCCTGCTCTTCACTGTCCTCTCTGCATGCAGCAGAAGAGGAGGACTGATGGCCACAAGTGTTTCTGTCCATTGCAGGAGATGCAGCAGCTGAAGGCACAGAGCTTGATGGGGAGATGGGCTGCAGGTGGGGGGATGACACATTTCTAATTTTCTGGACTGAGCCCTGCATGGCAGGGGACAAGGTCGTTGAATCAGAGACCTGCTGGTTGGTTTGGACTGTCTGGCTTTCTGATGACATGAGGGATTCAAATTCTTTGGTTGTCCCTCGTCCGCGCGGACCACTCTGAAGTTTCTCAGGCACTTCTCTGTGTTGGGGCGACTTTTGTGTGGATCCAGGGGTTTGGCTTATACTGCGCTCCGAGTTCATCCATGACCCCCTCCTGCCTCTCTCTGGGGACAGCTGGGTTAGGGATAAATCGTCAGCCGGTGTCCCTCTGAGCCTGCCACTGACCCTTGTAGAAGGAGCACCTTTCTCTTTGTGTTTACGAGGGCGGCGGGTTGGAGTAGGTTCCTCTGTACTGGGAAGTACGGAATCCTCTTCATCACTGTCAGATGACTGATGCAGTTTCAAACCTTCTTCCTTTGCCTGATCCAACCCTTTCCTTGCAGCCTCAACTTGCTCCTATAAAGTCAAGATAAATGTTGTGGGTATGACTGCTAAAAGTTTATTCTACCATAAAGTAATCAAAGCTTGGTTACTGTTTTAATTGTTACCTCTGCCTGCTTCAGCTCCTCTTTGCAAATATCTTCAAGAGAGGCCTCAAGGAAATTCATGGCGTATCGCTCTATGGGAGTGAGCTGTTAAGAACAGGGATAAATTGAAATTTAGTGGAAAAAGGTACATTATGATAAAAACAGGTGAATTCACATTCTAATAAAAGATTCTATAAAGAAAAGCATTAATGTCATGACTACCTGTTCAACCAGGGCAGCGATTTCCTGCTCAGCCTTGGAAAGCTCCTCCTCTTCCTGGTCCCGGCTATCACCGTCATCCAGAGGGATGTTCTCGTTAAACTCTGCAAGCTCAGCCACCTGCTCAGCCTTGGCCTGAGATGCAGCCACAATATCCTCTTCATCCTCAGCACGACACAGGGCCTAGTATAAAGAACACATAAAATCTCATTTTTTAGTGGTTTGTAACAAATGAAATACATTTCTTACAAAGAAATACATTAAATACACCAAATAGATATATTTAAAATTACCTGTTCCAAAATGGTGGTGGTATGTTTATTGATGGACTCATCATCATCTGACTGAGACACACTCAATTCAGCCACTTTCTTCTCTCCCTCTGACACATCAAACAACTCTCTGATAGTTTGCTGTGGGAAAGAGACAGTTATGTAATCAATTCTTCCAAAGTTTATTACAAGCTAGGATTTCACTAAGAAAAACTAGATTAAAATTAAAGCTGCTATTACCTGCTTAAAAAAGGCAGTGGTAAAGTTTCCGCCTTCAATAGCCATATCTCCCAACATCCTTTTTTGATTGGCTTTTTTCAGAATATTTTCTTCAACTGTGCGTTCACTGATTAGTCTAAACAAATAACATATTTAAATGTCAAACATGCTTGCATAATCTGTACAATGTTAAACATTTATTTTATTAAAAAAAAAAAAAAAAAAAGGTTTTTAGTTTTGCCTTTACCTATAGATGTGGACATCTCTTGTCTGTCCAATTCTATGGCACCGGTCCTGAGCTTGGGCATCCATGGTTGGGTTCCAATCACTGTCATAGAACACTACTGTGTCTGCCCCAGTCAGGTTAACACCTACACCTCCACTGCGGGTGGACAGGATGAAGCAGAATATGCGACGGTCTGCATTGAAGCGCTCCATCAGAGCCTGAAGGGTAGACAAGCATTATAATGTCACAGTTGAGAGACAAAACACATACTTTTTTCTGCTCAGAAGTCAATTTATATGAAAATCACAAACACACAATTTGAGTACTGGAAATAGTATTTCACCTGTCTCTGTTCTACACGTGTACTTCCATCCAACCGCAGGTAGATGTGCCCATGGTAGTTGAGGAACTGCTCAAGTATATCTAGCATACGTGTCATCTGAGTGAAAATGAGGACCCTGTGCCCTCCTGCCTTCAACTTTCTAAGCAGGAGGTGGAGTGTCTGCAGCTTACCTAAACAGATGAACAGTCATAAAATATTTCTTGTCTATTTATTTTTGGTACTACACCAATGTTTTATGTTTATTATGTATAAACATGGTAAATTCAAGTACAATGAAATACTAAAATGCACACTCTGGGGTCCCAGTACTTACCACAGTCATACTGAATAAGCCTCAAGTCAGGGAAATATGTCCTCATGTTACACTGGATGCGATGGAGCGTGTGTGTAAGTGGGGAGAGATGGGAAGATAAAACAGAGGAGAAAAGAGAATGCTGGTATCTGCGGGAGGGAGGTGGGTGGCAGCTGTGCATGGTGATAGGCTTTGCCTCTACTGGAGGAATGACAAAAGTGAACCTGTGGAACGAAGGCACACATTTAAATTGTGACACACTATTTTCAGATGTAGTTTTTATATTCCATTTCTAAATTAAATACAAGTTTAGTGCTTTATGCATGTTTGTGAGCTATACCTGTCTATGATCTCAGAGAGAAGTTGAAGCCTCTCCTCCGAGTTGTGAATGGCTTCCGTCAGGACTTTGCTCTTTTCCAAAATACTACTGGTATAGTGTGATTGAGCAGTCAGACAGGAGCTATAACCCGAGTAACTCCAGTTGTTTACAACAGGACGCGGTGGAGATGGACAAGGGCCTGGGAGAAAGGTTAGAAAGTCCAGCACCTCACGACCATACACAGGCTTAGCATTGCAGTGCAGCTCATTGATGCACATGATCTGAGAGATTCTGTCGTCTCGCTGAGCCTTTTGCCTGCCTGCAAGCCATGACTGTCAGAACAAAAGTAACAAATACGTGAGTGCTACAGAAACAGACAAACAACTAATAGGGTCACCAAATTTTTATACCAAGAATAAAGGGTACAGCAAATTGACCTAAATGCACTATGATGTAGTTACTGATGCTTGCATTAAGAAATATGTATATTTGCAAAATATTACACCATCAGATGTGGGTTGTCATTAAACTGAGATTTAAAGTAGAAACAGCGTTATGTTCCTTTTTGAGTTTAAGAATTAATCAATTTAAGATTAACACTCCATTTATTACCATGTAGAAGGGGGAACGTGGTGGAGGTGGCGGCTGAATGCGGGGACGCTGAGATGTTGACCCACTGCTCTGAGATGAGGATGTGGGCTTAGGTGTGCTCATGCGCAAAGTTATCACATCATTATTACTGTCCTCACGCACTGATGATGAATTTGCCTTTGTAACTGAAAAGTACAGAGTATTGAATGCATAATTATTCTACTTATTATTCTTTTTTCCTTAATATATTGTTTAAACTTCTGTCAAGTAAATTCTGAAAACCACATCTGGGCTCAACTTACCTGGTGGTTCTGGGGCTGGTGGTGGTGCTGGTCCCTGTACTACTCTCAACACAGGACGATTGGGTGGTGTCTGGGAGGAAGCAATAGTTCGGGGTGGAGCAGCATAAACCGGAGGCCGGTGTGGAGGCTGAGAAGCAGCGGTCGCTCTAAGAACAGGGCTTGGAGTGCCATGTGGGTGAAGGGTGACCGACTGAAGAGGAGCAGGACGAGGAGAAGGAGGCACGGCCAGAGTTGGGATTGACCCTCCTTCTTTACTTGGTGCCTGTCGTACAACAATCTTTACAATTCCTGGCCCACTTACCATGGATGTTGGGACTGGAATTAAAAATAGAGAGAATAACTACACAAGTATTTCACCTAGAAAGAAAGTTCAGTTCGACTGGGCACCAGACTATTGATTACAGTAGCAGAGCTATCAATAAAATGTCTGTTCAAAAGTTTAGGGACCAGTACAATTTTTTTTTTCAAGGTTTTTGAAAAAAAAATAAATAAAAAAAATTTTACACTCAAAAAAGCTGCATTTATTTAATCAAAAATGCAGAAAAACAGTAATATTGTGAAATATTATTACAATTTATTACAACTATTTTCTATTTTTAATATATTTTGAAATGTAATTGATTCCTTTGATGGAAAAAGAATTTTCAGCATCCATTACTACAGATTTCAATGTCACATGATCCTTAAATATGCTCAATATGGTGCTCAAGAAAAATTTCTCATCATCAATGTTGAAAAACTGCTTCTTAATATGTGTGGAAACACTGATACATTTCTTTCAGGATCTGTTTGATAAATAGAAAGTAAAAAAACCTAAACAACAAAAAATATGTATTTGAAAGAACACTATAAATGTCTTTACTGTCACTTTATTATTAATACATTTAATGCATAATTGCTGAATAAAAGTTTAATATCTCCCAAAAGAAAAAATGATTCTGACCCCAAACTGAATGGTAGTGCAATTCTTTAGTCTTTTAACTCTATAAAAGAATGGACAATTGAAACTTTATACATTTTACCTGCATACATTAGACTTAAAGGAACCGAATTAAAAACTAGAAATTAAAAATTAGAAAAGAGAACAGTTTAATCCACACACTTTATAAAATAATGAACAATAAAAATATAAAACAAACCAAACCATTTCAAACCTCATGCACCCTCTACAACATTGACTTAATACTTGCAGTGCTGTATGCATTTATCTTTTTTAGATTTCAAATACCTTCATTCAACAGGACCTATTGAGTAAGTAGCCAACAAACCATTAAATTAAGCTGTCACATGCAGTTAGAAAAAAGAACTAAAGCCAGAATACCCATGCACATGCTCTGCTGAGTAACAGGTAGTTTGGTACCCAGGATACAGGCTGTACCCGAACAAGGATAAACTCAAGGACAGCACCAGTACCTTGAGTAGCGGTGAAAGGTAATGCTAGTCCAGAGCAGGTTGGGGTTGTGCTGGCTGGGTGGGGAATTGCTGAGCTGCTACCTGTCTGACTAACTGTGTGAAGAACTGCCACCTGAGCTGGCTGACTAATAAGGTGGTGCTGCCCACTACTGGAAACCAGATGCATTACATTTCCTAAAGGGCACAACCACAGAAGAAAGTGTTAGGCTACAGACTACACCAAACACTCACAGAAAGACTGAAGGCATGCAGGAAAAGCGAAACCTATCCAAAGCAGGCAGTGGACTATTTCCACACGTAGATTATTTGTCTATTTATGTGATAGACAGTGGATACCTTGAATGGGTCGCGGCTGAGGAACAGGGACCTGGTGCAGCGGAGTCCCAGAGAGTGTGAGCTTGTTGCCCTGTAGCTGGAAGGTTACTGGTTTACTGCCCTGAGAGGACGACACTGGCCGGCCTGCCAGGGAGGCCAGCTGAGCGATACTCACAACTTCACCGGCTGTACATGTGGGAGATAAATTAAAATAATTTAACAATTTGCTGCTACTGTTTCATCAGGGTTTCTGCAGGTTTCAAATCTAATTTAATGCTTTTTAATGCCAATTTTTACATTTGAATGCTATATATATATATATATATATATTCGTTAGATGACATCATATGGCAATTAAAATATTCATTATGTCATTAAGTTGCATTCGCATTCTGCCAAGTGTCAGCCCTTTAGATTTGTTTGCACCTCTGCTGCTACACTTTGTGCTCACATAATGTATTTTAATACAGCCAAAATCCCAATAAAACTATTTAATCTATTTTTCTTGTCAGACAATATGAAATAGTGACTGAAACGTGGCCCATTAAGACTACCTGCAGCGCTCGACATTAAAAAAGCTGCTTTGACGGAAAAAATAGGATTTTTGTGTGGTGTAAATATACATTTTTATTTGAAGCAATATTTTCATTCAGAATATTCTTTATTCTGAATATTCTTTCAGAATATTGCAGCTTTGACATTTAAATCTGCATTTTGTGATATTTATCAAAAAAAAATTACCTTTATAAGTCACACAAAGCGTCATCAGCTGCGCTCGAGGGATCTGCCCTCATGTTGTTAAAGTTTGGTTATTTTAAAAATTAATAATAAATATTAATAATGCAAGATGCTCCGGTTGAAATATGCGAGATGTAAAGTTTATTTAAACTGCAAAAGTAAAGAATACACTTAAATTATTGTTGATAGTTGTGACGGGGGAGGAGAATGTATATGTGCATCAGGTTTCTCGACGAGAAAGACTTCCGCAAAGGATACACCTGTGTATCCTCGCTCATGACTCCTTAGGAAGCTTCCTCACTCCTCGTTCCTTGCTTCCTCACAGTGCAATTAGAGAATTGAGATGTCCTACAAGATGGCTAAACTTGATCGGTTTCCGGGTCATAGGATGGAGTGAGGAAACGAAGAGGGATATTGAAAAGCACCCTATGAACAGGGTCACTGAATTATTGACTCAACCGATTCGTTAAAACCGCTGAATCACTCAAAAACAGTAAGAAAACACGGCTGAGTGGCGCTATGGTTCTGCAGTGATGTTTATTTGGAACTGTTTTCGCTGCTGAAACAGAACAAAAACAGTCAACATTCCTTCTAAAATTTAAGTGACTTAATATTAACTAGGCTACTTGTTTATTTAACTGTTGTATGAAATCTTGGTTGTGTAATGTTGCTTAACTGTATCATGTGTTATAAATATAAAAACTCCACATTTTCACTTTTTACCACAGTATTTAACAGAGTTTTTTATGTGTGCTGCGCTCAGTTGTTTCGATTTTTCCTGTATCCGTCAGTACATTATATAACCTATTATTATCCACTATCGATCGCCATTTGCACTAAATGTAATAAATAGAGCAGACACAGATAGATGTATAGATGATAAAAAGGAAAGCAAGATCTCGTGCTTGTACGGCAGTACTGGAGAGTCTACTCGGACTGCTGTCCAAAACTTTTGCACCGGCTGGAGGCAATTACTAAAATGGTTCCGCATGTGTATCACACCAATGTTCATATTTTGTAACAGCAAATCAAAGTTATTAATTATGAAGGCTATATTCAAAATAAACCAGTAGTATTATTTTTCTTTAAAACTATCTAAAAAAATAAATGCCTGTAGGAATACAATTTAATGACTTTTAATGCTTTTTAATGCCCCGCGGAAACCCTGTTCATGGCGATAAACAATGAAGTGAAACAAGTCCGATGTAATTAACTCACATGGCAAACGAGCCTGCATATCTGGACTGAGAAGGACCCGCTGAGTCATAATGTTGCTTGGTGGTTGAGGGGGAGCAGACACAGTTGTGATGCTGGAGGGTGCTGAGGCACGTACAGTCACTGGCTGGGGGGCAGGCGGCCTGACAGCAGGGGCAGAAGGGACGCTACTAGGAGCAACTGGAGCTCTTGGAGTAGTGACAGGAGTAACAGGACAAACTGAAATAAGAGTAAAAAGTTATTCTCTTCCTGATTACACCATCACATGAAAGACACTTGCTGATCAGGATGTAAGACTTGGCCCCTTGAGCTGACCTTGAGGTATTGGCTGGGAGGGAGCTTGGGAAGGGGTGACCTCTGTGATTAGAGGCTTTGGAGTCTGAACTGTGGTGGTGGTGGTAGGACACGCAGACCGTGGGTTGTTCACTGCTGAACGTCCATCAGACTTAGGAAGAGGCTGGAGCATCCTGCAGAGAAGCAAACATATGCCGAAACTTTATTAAAAGGTATGATCAAAATCACAATTAAAATAAGTCTTAAAATAAAAAATAAAATAAAAAAAAAAGTACCATTTATTTAACTTGAGCACATATATCATACATCAGAATTGTGTGCTTAACCATTTCAAACAACATACCTGTTGACCTTCATGCGAACAGGCTTCGGTCTGGGAGGAGGATCAGGGGACTCCATGATTTCCTGAATAAGCTGATGTGTCACTTTCCTCTGAGGCAGGAAAACATCTGCCTGGTATCTAGACACACGCTGCTCCAGACCAACCAGGTCAAACATGGACAAGTCACAGCGCTTTGAAAATAATATAATTTTTTTATTAACCTTTACTGAGGGCCCAGAAAAGAAAAAGAAACATACAAGCATTTAAAACATTTCTGAACAAAGAAATGTGTTGAAACCAATAAAGATTTTTTTCCATTTATAATCACCTTAGCTATACATTAATGTGATCAATGGACAGGGCTATTTCATTGTTATGGGAATGATGGAAAAAAAACATGGATAAATGTAAAAATACAGAGCTGGAAGTGTCCCAAATAAAGTCAAGATAAAAAAAAAATAAAAAAATATTTGTATAGTGCTTTTCACAAAACATTGTAATTTTTGGAATACTGCCCACCCCATCCTCAGAAAGAAGAAAATAATAAAGGGTTCAAGATCAAAGGTGTCCTGCTCCATCATACTGCGGAGTTTAGCTCCAATCCTAATTAAACACACCTGAACCAGCTTATCAAGGCTGTATCCAAAAATGCCCCAAATTCCCTCATATACTATTCCCTACATGAGTGGTGCACAGTGTCGCTCACTCGCGTTCATTCAAAAATGCTGCGGGCGGCATCTTCTGGCAAGACATAGGAATTAATTTGGTGCAACACTCATGGTGCATGGGTATACACTTGTTATTGAAGTAGACTGTGGGATTGACCATGGTTTCGGACAGCACTACAAATGGCTGTCCCCTCAAATAGTGCACTATATTAGGGTATAGATTGATTTTGAACACAGCCACTGTCTTCAGGATTGCTATAAACTTTGATGCAAGTGTGTTGGGGCAGGTTGGATCAATAAATTCAGCAGGACATTGGCTCTTCAGGAGCAGGACTGGACACACCTATTATAGATAAACTAGCAAAATAAGAAGATAGTGAAAGTTTAGTAATTGGTGGTCTTATTTACCTCAAATGGTGAGGTCTCAAGAGCCCGCTGAACCAGTGAAGCAGTAGAATAGACGATGGCCTTTGTGATGAAGGGAGATTGTATAGGCCTTGGATCAAACAGGTTAGGGTGATTACACACTTTCCGTAGCTGCATCAGGATGTTGATCACAGACATGAAATGACCGCTGGCTAAAGTCTCTCGTGTCCTGGGAGTATGTGGGCACAAAAAAAGACAAACAATTAGGGGAAAAAAACTTCCCTGAAGTAAGCCAATTAATTAATAGCCAATTAATTTTCATCCAAGGCCTGAGCTTATAAGTTATCTTCAAAATAAAAAGACCCTTTTTTTCCTTCCTCAACCACACTCATATCTGCTTGCCCTGGTTACTCACGAGGCCTGGGCCATGAAGTCATCATAGAGAAAACGCTGTCTTTTGGAGAGTCGACAGCGCACAACATGCTCATATTTTTTGGGCATTTGTTTCTCCACATCTGCTTTTATTCTTCGCAGCAGAAAGGGTCGTAGCACCTAGAAAGAGAGGGAGACAAAAGGAAGCTTATATAAAGCCAAATGCATAAATGCTTCCCTATAATATTAGAAATACACAGGCAAAGTTCATAAGAGAAACATGGGAACTATGTTTGTGCTACATCCATAAATGCAGTAGATCAAATTAAACGTCCTTCACAATTCAAAATCTTGTACTACCTTGTGAAGCCGTTTGACCAAGCCCTCATTGTACTCCTGGCTCCCTTCAATCATGCCAGTGAGCGGGTTTGAGAACCACTCCTTGAACTCACGATGGGACTGGAAAACATGCGGCATGAGGAAGTGCATAAGAGACCAAAGCTCCATTAGACTGTTCTGGAGAGGGGTACCAGTGAGCAACAATCGCCTCTGACTGCATGGAAGACAGAGAATTAAGAGGAAAAATAGTAAATAAACTCATTACATTCTTAAATTTATATGGGCTTTGCACATAAAACGTAAAGAAATGAAAGTTAGAATGGGACCTGTAGCGATAAATTATCAAGTGCATCATAGAAATGACTATACAAGTAGTACCTGTTGAAGTTGAGCAAGCTT
Source organism: Elopichthys bambusa (assembly GCA_037101425.1). Classification (NCBI taxonomy): domain Eukaryota; kingdom Metazoa; phylum Chordata; class Actinopteri; order Cypriniformes; family Xenocyprididae; genus Elopichthys; species Elopichthys bambusa. The sequence goes on from CM074449.1 coordinate 12,429,662, forward strand.
TGCCAGCGCTGGGACTTAAAGTTCTTGATGTTCTGAGCTTCATCCAGAATGAGGTACCTCCAAGACTTACGTCTAAAAGCCTGATGATCCTGCAGTACTAGCTTATACGAGGTGATGCAAACATGGAAAGCATTGGGTTTGGTCCAGCCCTGAGAAATTATAAAAAAAAGGAAAATCAGTTCTAAAATCACAAGAATTGAAAGGCTAAATGAACACACAATTGCTTTAGAGAGCTTTGTAAAAGTTTTTTTTTTTTTTTTTAAAGATCTTAATTTGTGATAAATATGCTCATTATTGTATTCATTACTTGTCGCTTGAGTTTGCGTTCCTTCTGGCTGCCATAGTAGGTGAGGATTTTGAATCCTGGGCACCAACGTTTCAACTCCATCTCCCAATTGAGCATTACACTGGTGGGCACAATGATCAGATGTGGACCCCAGTTACCTGTAAAAGAGACAGAAAATGTTTGTCAAACTTCATATTTCCTATGATGCGTGTTGAAAATATAGTGGATATGTGTTTATGTTGACTTTTTACCCTTTACACAAGCTAGATGAGCTAACAAAGCGATGGTTTGGATGGTTTTTCCAAGCCCCATTTCATCTGCAAGTATGCCATTGAGTTTCTTCTCATTCATTGTGACCAACCAGTCCAGTCCAATGTGCTGATACTCACGCAAGGTACCATGAAGGAGGAATGGAATAGGTGTTTTGACCTTATATTAAAAAAAAAAAAAAAAAAAAACAAACAACTGCAGTTAATGGTAAACAAACTATATTTTCTCCAGCCATTGTTTCTGAAGGTACTACCTTTGTTGTTGCCAGTGTATATCCCTTAGGTTGAAGGCTCTCAGCAGTAGCAGCAATGTGGCTGATTTCTTTCTTAGGTCGGGGAGATGTTGTTACAGTGGGACTATGGTCTCCCTCTCTCAGCAGAACCTCCATTCCCTCTCCTCCATCATCATCCTCCTCCTCCTCCTCCTCCTCCTCATCATCATCACTCTCCTGCACATCCTCATCCTCCTCTTCTTCGTCACTGTCTACAGCCGCTTGGGAACCTGAATATTGCATAGATCACAGTGGGAAAAGTTGATGATGTGCGGTATTTGGTCACTTCATACAATTTAACCATAAATTTCAGCTCACCTGAGGAAGAGCCACTATCATCAGCACTGTCCTCTCCTTCTGTCTCTTCCTCCGCCTCTTCCTCAGTTCCCTCTGATTCTTCTGAGGAATCTGGTGACGCTGAGGGCTCCTCAAAATCAGAGGCATATGCTCCTCTGTACTTTTCTAAGAGCTCTTCCATACTCATCTCCCCTGTGAAATAAAGTGACAATTTGACCTCAAGAAATTACTGCTTAAGTCATAATTAAACACACATTGTTATATTATTCAAAGGTTTGGGGTTAGTATAATTGCTATTATTTTCGTTATTCAAACTGATAAAAAAAAAACCCAGCAAAGACAGCTATGATGTTTTAAAAGATTTATATTTCATTCTATTCAAAGATGTACCACAGTTTCCACAGAAATATAAAGTAGCACAACTGTTTTAAACACTGATAACTAAATCAGCATATTAGAGTGATTTCTGAAGGATCATGAGACACTGAAGACTGGAGTAATGGCTCCTGAAAATTCAGCTTTGCCATCACAGGAATAAATTACATTTAAATTTTAGCTAGTTTATAAAGTTTTAAATAAGTTTTAAATATGGATATTTTTCTTGCTTGACTTCAAAAAGCCTTTATTAACTCCCTGGAGTTGTTTGGATTACTTTTATGATGGATAGATGCACTTTTTTGGGCTTCAAAATACAGTGCCCCATTCACTACCATTATAAAGCTTGGAAGAGCCAGGATATTTCTTAATATAACTCCAACTGTATTCGTCTGAAAGAAGATAGTCATTTACACCTAGGATGGCTTGAGGGTAAGTAAATCATGGGATATTTTTCATTTTTGGGTGAACTATCCCTTTAAGGATATTTTATTATTTCATTTACCTTCTCTAGCAAGGTCATCCAGTTCCTCTGCATGGTCTCCCTCTCCTTCAACAACTTCCTGGGCTGCAATGGTGTCTTCTTCATCTTCCGCTGAAGCAAAGCACAGAATAATTTAAGTTATATCTTTCTGTTCAAATCAATAGGATACCCAAGTTAAGCGTCTGTCAATCTAAAAAAAAAAAAAAAAAAAAAAAAAAACTCTACTAACCATCTTCTTCATTGGCACTGAATTCTTTGTCTTCATCTCCAACTGTAGAAGATGAAGCATCCGAGGCCTCTTCTTCTGATTCAACAACCTGTGCAAGGAAAAATAAGTCTATTTAAATATGTGAGAACTGAAAAAAATGATGCCATACTGAATCAGATGATGTGAACAATTATGGACCACATTAATCAGAATTCTGACTATGAGACAATGGCTACGTAATAGGGATGCACGACTATGACAAAAATCATAATTGTCAATTATTCCCTTGAAATTGTAATTGCGATTATTAATTACAATTATCATAATTTACATTGAATAATGTATTGAATAGTTTTATACCATTGTTTGAAGCAACTGCATGCCATATTTTTGTATAAAAATAAAAAAAGCTGAAAACACTCTTCCTGAATTTTTTTATATTGTTTTTCTATAGCATTAAACCTCAAATGTCAACTACACATTGGTTTGGTTTCTTTTTTAAATAATAAAAAGTCAGCATATGCATGGTATAATAATAGGGGCTTTTGCATCGGTTGTTCTTGGAATTTAGATAAAGGAAATAGCCACCAGTGTGGTTCCCCAAGAACTAATGTTCCCCTAGGGCCTGAAGTGACCTAAACTGCGCTTCTTGTTGTTACTTTTATTTTGACAGCATGGCGGACTTTTATTTTGACAGTGCTGATAACAGCTCAGACTAGAGACCTGCGTGGGACAGAGGTCCCGCAAAAAAATATATTATATTGTCCCACTCCCGCCCGCAAAATCCCACATAAAAGTAGCTTATATAGATTTTTGTCTGTACATCCATGAAATATGAAGTTATGTGTCGCCACAACATTCCAGCATAAATGCTTCTGATAAAATATTTGTTATTAAAGCATCAACATTCACAAACCACAGTTAGTTTTAACCAAAAAGTAAGCTGCATGCATGGTTTGGTATGGTAGAATGCACGCAAAGAGCGCTCCCTTTATAATGACTAAAAAGCTCACATCTCAGTTCATCGTGATCTCACGAAGCTCTGTTATAACACAATGAGTATATGAACGATGAATCTTGCATAATGTTTACACTTTGTGTGTTATAAAAATAGGATTTGTGAGTGCGCAAATTTCAGCACTGCATAAAAACTTAGAATCCTCTCACCACTCAAAATGCCAAACACCTTTGTGTTGCGTCTCAGAAATCAACAGATATGTCTGTGATTGGCTACATTGCTCAACACTGCAAACACAAGTTATAAATAGAATCTCGCATATGCTTGCGACTAAATCGTTTTTATTTTATATTGGTTGTTCTTGTTGCTTTTTTGCAATATATAAATTTATTAGTTTTTAGATATTTTATGTTTAGATATTTCTATTTTGCGGAGGTTCGAGGAATGAGGAATCATTTGATTCTCCTGCAACCCACGCACGAGTAGTGTCTCACCGCACGTGCCCATCAAATCTTGTCCCGCGCCGCACTCTGTTGCGTTGGGTCCCGCGGATCCCGCGGGAGTCCCGCCGGAGTGCAGGTCTCTAGTTCAGACAGATCCTGAGCACAGAGTGCTCGCATTCTCCGTCTTCGTTAGTTTACGATCTGTTTAACAGCCTGTCTAATACGTTATTAGATAGAACTGTTATACAAAGAAAGTAGACAGTATAGACCTTATGTAGCCCCGCCCCTTTTCAGCGCTGCGCTCGTTGTCTTTTGTCTTCCGGTTTGTAATTCCACAGCGATCTGTATTTTTGAATGAACTGCTCATTTTTAAATTTTCCTGGTCTACTGACATTTAAGACATCTGCTTTAAACATTACAATGCTCATGATAACTTTTATTAAATCTACAACAAGTAAATCCACTTCACCAACTAAATATTCTTTGACAGCGATGCCATAGAAATGTACAGAGCTACTGCAAAAACAGCAGTTCAAAGACAATATTTTAAAGATGGCGATGCGCTTGTTTCTCTGACGCATAAGGTCTATATGAAAAAGTATTAGCTTTTGCTGTGTGGTTGGCTGGTGTTGCTAGCTTAGCAGAAATACATAATCATGTTTTGCTTGGTCTGCTCAAAGTCGCGCTGGATTTTCTTTTTCATTTGAGAGGTCCATCTATCACCGTTTTCCATGTTGTAGAGGTAGTTCGTGCAGTAAATATATAGGCTGTGTACGCACTTTTTAAAAAATGACGAGTCCTGGTGTTGTTTCGCATGCGTTCGACATATCAGCGGACGCCTACGTCAATGGTAGCTCCTTCTGTGCTGGGTTAGACCTTTTATACACTGAAGTAGTCGTGATTCGCCTCTAACATGCTCTAAACACACAGAATAATGTAAGTGGATATTTTTCCATGTAATCGCGCCTTTGAACGATTATGAAATCGTGGCATCCGTAATCGCGATTAGAAATTCAATTAATTGTGCAGCCCTACTATGTAAATTAATTAGTGCATGTGACTGTTGGAATTGATTCTGGGAAATCGCTGTACCTGGGGGAGAGTTAAAGTACTGAGTAGCTGGTCCAAAGGCAGAGTGCCCTCCTCCCTCAGTAATTCTATCTCTCGCCTTTGTGTCTCTGCATCATTTCCCTCTTGCTGCTCCTCTACCTCTATGGTCTCTTCATCGTCCTCCTCCTCACAAGGTGGCTCAAAGTCTCTATCTGCAGTAGAAAAGGGACAATTTAGACATCTAAACAAAGAGTAAACAAGAATTTCCTGAATCGTGTTCAAAAACATATTAAACCCTACTGCACACAAAAACACTCACAAGAGCAGATTTTTAATTCACTAAATTTATTAAGCACAATCGTTGTGTGTACAGTGGTCCCACAGAATTTGGACACTTGAGCTAAGGTTACTTTTTTTTTTTTTTTTTTTTTAAATCCATGAATACCATTGCACTACATAAAATATCAAAGCAGAATAACAAAAGCTTAATATAATAAAGAAATAAAATGTTTGCTAGGTTTTGAATGCAACATTAAATACTGTCAAAAATTAAGACTGCATTTAAACTATCAGTCTCTCTGTGGAACTAACATCCTATACCTATTAAACAAATTGAATCTAGCATAATTTAAGCATAACCCACCTGGTTTGATAGTTATAGATTTTTTATATATATGCATAAAGTAGTAGGCATATATGCATAAAGTAGTAGGTGTAGGGGTGTGACAAGATCTTGTGACATGAGATCACACGATATTAAAATATGAAGAGATTTCTCATCGAATGAAAAGCGGTCTCGCAATATCGCCATGACGGAGTGAGGGTGAAATTAGCATACAATATGCCACTGCTACATTTACATTACACCTCCACTGTCATTTTGCTTTTATTATAGAAATAAAAAACATTTAATTCAGCTGGATAGCGATCACTTCAATTGTAAACTATTGTAAATGTCTGCTCTGCTCATCCAGCACGAGCTGCAGAGTCACACACACTGCAGCAGGAATCAGTTTACTGATCACATGACGAGAGTAAAGCAAGATGACTGACAAGACCATGGTGGAGGATTTGTTGCACAACAGAGCCTAAGCATCTTGTAGAATGCACGCTCAGCTATGTTTGTTTTTTTCCTGTGACTAACCGACTAATAAAATTTGTCCATTAAGCCTCTTCTCGTCGACTAACATTTATTTGACTATTAGTGGAGCCCTAGTTCCAAGATACTTGATCTGAACAACAACACAGTAAAACAAAAGTCAGTCCTCACCATCCTCATCAACAGCATTCAGCTGTGATTGTTTGGAGACAGCTGCAGTGTCTGAACTGTGTACAGGAGCAGCATGCAGGGACTGACTTAACAAGTCAGAGTAACGCTCTGTCTGACCCACAATGAAATCCAGCTGGAGATCTAGGGCCTTCTTCCGCTTCTCCTCCAGTCTGGACTGTTGTTTATACTGGACAACCTGTGTACAGCAATGGGAGGGAAAGAGTTAAAGTGTGAATCATTTATAGTCTTCAGTACAAAAGAAATTTTGTCCAAAAACCCCCTGAAAAGTCACCTTTTCAACACTGCTCCAGAAGGCACGGACCTCCTTGGCAATAGAAGAAGCAACTCTCCTCAGTTTGGCCTGCTCCTCACGTTTCGCTCTCTCTTCCTTCTGCCTCAACTCCTCATGGTGGCGCATCACCATCCGTACTACCTGAAAATAAGTTCAGACTGGTGAGATGCTCCATTTTCAAAATACAAATAGCATGTTTCAAATAGGATAGCCTAAATGTTTACCTTTCTGGCCACTCCTCTTTTCCATCGCCTCTCTTGTGCAAAGTCTGCAGAGAGCCACTGCATTTCCTCACAGAGGTAATCCCAATGAACTTTGGGCCGTACTGGTTCGGTTATACGAGACAGGCGTTTTAGGGACCAGAAACCTTCACGTTTTAGCGCAAGGGTCCGATGTTCTATTTCTGCTTCCTGTTAGAAGTAAAAAATAAATAAATAAATAAAACAAGACTAAAGTCCAAATATGAACGGCAATCACTATTTCAGTCAGTAAATTAGGGAATTTGTCCTTCTCTCACATGTTTTGCCAATTCTGCCATGTCTGTATGCTTCGGGGTGGATTTCGGGGTGGTTGTTTGCTCTGACTGAGAACAGCCACCAGAACCCTGGGAGGAAGTGGAGGGCATGTTTTTGCCATTAGAGTTTTGTACAGGTGAGGCTCTGCCTGTGTGAGAACGCATCCAGTCACTGGATGAGGGAGATGGAGATGGACATGGAACGGGGGAGGAGGAAGGAGTAGAGGCTGCTGTAACCTTGCCTGCAATCCACTGGCAAACCTTGGGACAGACAAATAAAACAGTGTATCTAACTGCATGACTGCACAATATTATTCAGCGTAGAGTACAAAGGTACAAAGGAGAGATAGAGTGCCCAAGAAGAGATAAAAGAGCTTCATAAAAACAGCCAGGTCTACAAGGACATCTTGGTGAGCAAACATCTTACAACCTCTCTCCTTATTTCTAAATAATACATGCTACTCTGGATGATAAAACAGTTTCATACCCTCATTTTCCTTCCAGGTTATAATTGGAAAAAAATTATAAAATTTAAGCTAGTGACTGTGAGTTGAAGCAGTGACAGACCGATATATATTCCAGGTCAATTAGCTGGCCATTTTGAGATTTTTGGCATCATTCAGAAACCATGCCAGCTTGGCTGATTGAACGCAAGTTTTACTTCCCCCCCTTTTCGTGAATTTAAATATTTGGTAAAATACGTGTTCACTTTAATGTCAGCACATTTGTCAAAAATAAATAACATTAAAATAAATTGGGCACCCCGCCTTTTAGATAACAATATCGGTCAACCACTAGTTGGAAAAAGCAGGATCATCGCATCAGATTGCAACGATCAGATTTGAAGGATGCCTGACACCTCTTACCTTCAATAACAAGCCTTGTCTGTCTGTCCTGCTCTGCTCATGCTGGAAAACACACATGGCTTAATATACAGCCAAGAAGTGCACTAGCATCAGACTATGGCTTTAAAACTGTTATGGACTGTGTACAGGCTAAAAAAGATCTGAATTATAAAAACACTTGCTGACTACCTCTGTTGCCTTCATTGTGACTAAACACGTACACAACTTGAAATCACTGCTACATCATTGTTCAAGTCATAACCGTTAATAGTTCGGTTGCTTTTACCTTGTTCGCTGCTGGACTGGGCATAGCATTACTATCCTCATTCTGGACCTCCATAGAGCCGTCAATCTCTCCGTCGCTGCTCTCTTCTACAGAAGCATCAAGTGGCTCCAGGATGGAGTGTTGAGCATCTTGCGTTGTTGACAAAAGTTTGTCCGGTGACTGCTGCTGCTCCAACTCCAGTTCACCTCCCAAAGACATTGAATCTTGGCATGGTGTACTGGCCGATGACTGTTTAAACTGATTCCCCTCTGGGACAACGCTGGATACAGTACCCCACACATCGCCAGCAGATAGATGAAGGCGGCTTTGTGAGTTATGGAGTTGTACTGAAGTTGATGAAGTGTTAGCAGAGAATTCATTTTGAAGCATCTTGACAGAACTATTTGATTTATTTACGTTTTCTTTCACAGATCTGTTCTGTGAAAGTACATTAGAAGTGGAAACAGTCCGAGAAGACTGAGAGACAGTGTTTGAGACAGGGCAGTCAGCGTGTAATGTGGCATCCTCCTTTACTGTGGGAGATGCAGGTGTATCAGTTTTAGCAAGGCACTCTGAAGCTTTATTCAATCCATCACTGGGGGATCCAGCCTGGACAGGGGAGTTCTGATTGGTTGAGATCCTAGCTGACAGGGAAGAAGGATGCTTAAGGGCAGGGTTGTCACCTTTCTTTAAGATCAACAGCTTTGGGTCAATCGTGCCACAAGACAATGAAATTAATGACACACCTTGTGTGCTTTTCACCACATCTGATTCTTGCTGCTCTTGCACAGAGTCAAGTGTGGCATCCAACACTGTGGACGTTAACCCTGTCAATGTGTTTGCAAGATCAGTGGGACTTGAATTATGTTGCTTGACAATTATAGATCCTTCTTTTTGGGTAGAAGGTATGGTGGTTAAATCTTTTGTGGGCTTGAGTGTATCAGAATGAGTCCCTAGATTACTCTGGGCTTGTGAGCCTTGCGTCAATGTTTCTATTGGTTCCTCCTCTTCTTTGTCAGTTAACAGCAGCTTAACTTCACTGTGAATGGCAGCTGATGTAAAGCAGGGCACAGTGCATTCATATAGAGCAACAGTTGACTGAGTTTCAGGGCACTGCACCAGAGACTCCTCGCTGACCTCCATCTCTGCATGCTCAGGCTGACCGTCTATCTCACTTACGACCAGCCAGGTATCCTCCAAATCTGGCTGCATTAAAATACCTACGTCAATCAAATCTTTTACCTTGACAGCATTGAGAGCCTCTGCACTCACTTCCTGCCTCTCTTCCACATCCACGATACCTGGTGTGTCATTCAGGCATATCTGAATTTGTGAGAGTTTATGATCTGCTGGAACAGACTCTTGTACTTGTTGGACCATACAGTCAGAAAGATTTGGCTCATCTGATTCTAGCCCCCCTAAAGTCACACAGTTCTCAGTGTGAGCGAGCAGCACGCTCCTATCCTGTTGGTGATTTGAAGACATAGATATTTCTATTCGATTGGCACTGTCATTCTGCTTCAAAATCACATCAGAAGAGTCGCAAACCATGACTTGTGACCTTTCATTCACAATAGGGACCTGTACATTGTCAGTGCATGTCCCTTGCCCAGACAGCTTTGGTTCATCAACAGAAAGGTTGTGAAATATTTCTTTAGCAGCCACATTACAACACAAATCTCCAACAACAGGGACTTTCTCATTGCCTTGTCCCTCCCTTGCACTAGTCTCTTTACCCAACTGAAACATTTTGGGGGTTTCACTTACATGTACGTACTGAGAACTTAGCTCTTGCACACACTGTGTATTCTCAGGCGGGGTGGGCCCGCCAGGTGTTTTAGGAAGGGGGCTTGTCTTTTGTGTAGCCCTTTGTGTTTTACTGCAGTCCTCTGGGGGATAACAGCCGCCCTTATCGGAGTCATTTGGCATGCTATTTCCACTCTCAGGGGTAATGTGCTGCCCCCCTTGTTTTGATGAATATCCTGAGCAAAGAGAATTTCCACTAATACCTTGTTTTGTTCCCTCAGCTGACAAGGTTTGTCTACATGGACTAACAGCACCTTCTTTGTTTGTTTTACGCAGATGTTGCGTGACATCTTCCATAGCCTCCTTAGAGTCAAGTTTACAAGCCTGCTTCGCTGAATTTGTCGTACTTTGTTCTTGTGGGACGCCAAATGCAGATGAGGTGGCAGTCTGATTTGTCTGAAAAGGGGGAGCTGTTTGGAGCTGCTCCACGTTTCTGTCTGTTGTCTGTTGTACTGCACTTGAGACTGCTGGGATGACTTCTGTTCTTGGGTCACAGGGGCCTTCTCCAGGTGTGTGCTTTCCACACATGTTCTTGTAGTCCAATTTGATTGTCTCTGGAGGCAAGGGTCCCTTTTCTGTCTCAACAGTGGCAGAGACACCCCCTGCATCTCCAGGGTGTTGGCTCCAATCTTGGCAGCGGCCTGTGCTGGATCCTTCCGCCATATCAATCTCCCTGTATGCAAGGCTTGATTGCTCCGTGTTACACCCGTGAAGGAAATCCTGTTTTTGCGCAATGCTATCAGTCCCTCTCTCAAAAAGTTTGTCTGAGGGAGTCTGACCCTCAAATGCGTCTTTAAGCTTTTGTGAGTCTTTAGCGATAGCTGACACCAGTCCTCTTTGGACAGCCAATATCTCCTCTGGTTCCTTGATGCTGCTGTTTCGTTGAACGTGAGCGATGGTCTGTTCTTTACATGCAGCCTTTGAGTCTCCTTTCTGCTGCTGAGATCCAGTGCTGATGTCAACTGATGATGGTGGTGGTAGAGTGGCAGCTGCGACTGGCTGCAGGGCATGCTGGGGTGGCCCGGCCACATTCTGCGCAGCCGCGGAGGTGCCACCCAGCACAGCCACTGCCGGACAGGTGCGCTGCTGCACCGCCTCTTCCCCAGACTGTCCTGCTTCAGAACCGGCAGTGCTACACACTGAACCTGAAAGAAGTGAGACATGTCATGTCTAACCCTTAACAAAATGCAAAAATACATGACACGCTTGTTGAGATGAACATCTAAACAATCAAACGCCTATGTGGAATCTGCTGACTTTTTCAAATTTTCTGTGTTTAATTGTAAGAGAAATTTTTCTAAGAAGTTTTTCTAAACATTGTGTTATCAAAGCTGAGAGAACACAGGGTGGAAGATCTAAAGAATTTTACGAGTGACGACATTACAATTCTGTGGAAAGTGTGTAATTCTACTACAGCTGCAGATTACAAGTGGGCCTGCTTATAACTTAAAAGGAATGAACTTAATAAATACCTGTATGTGATGAAGCAGTCTCTTCCGTGATTTCCACTTCCAGGATGCTGAGATCAAGGGTACTGCTGCATCTGAGGGTCTAAAGATAAACATCTGGAGTGAATTTCATGAATTTGTTCATTTATGTGTAATAACAAATATACAATCCTGAAGAAACAACACGTGCATGACGCCAAATAGAGAGAAAAACGTTTTCTTAGAACACAAATTATAGATGAATTAAGCTGCAGAAGGACTAATTTCCTCAAACCCTATCTACTCTACGTGGTCGGTGGTTAAAATGCTATTGCAGCCAAATAATTCAGAGCAAATACAGTTAAAATTGTGTTTTTTCGTTGGCTGAATCTACAGACTTAAGGACAGTTACTCTCTTTTAGAACTATAAGAAATCATAAGTAAATATCGCTAATATTAATTCTTTCAAACAGTCGGCTTCTACCGAGCATATACGAAACGAAATGCAGTATTGTCATTTTAAACAAGAATACCAAGTGCTCGCAACTTTTAAAACACACACCTTATCACTTAAAAGTTACAAAGAAAAACTGTTGTATAGCCGGACATATATTGCCGGACAGTCTCGCTCAGTACAATAGTGCGGGTGCTTCACGTTCAGCTAGCCTTTAGCGACGAGTTACCGCTTGTTCGGACGTTATTCTCCTACGAGTGCTCATAAACTTCAGAAGACATAATGGTGGTTAGCGTGTAATACCGAATACAGATAACAAACGCAGCCGGCAGTTTTGTATACATGAGGCGGTCGCACACACATGGGCCTTTAGCAGGCTAGCAATGCTAATAGCTTAAAGACGTTGTAATGGAGCCGACACGATAACGTTTCATTTATGGTGTTGATGTTTAAATGACAGGGAGCTAAATTCCTTGACTGTTTGTGTAATAGTATGTGAGAGGGTGTCTGTTATTATCCAACTATATGACTCAGACAAACACATTGAGATATAAATATAAATACACACACACCGTCTCAAGCTCTCACGCGCGCGCTGAACACACTACTCGGGCAAAGAGCGCGCGTGTACACATCGGCTTCCATAAGAAGTTATGCAATGATCAAGAACAAACAATAACTCATCATTAGACATATCGATAGTTTTTAGACTTGTCAATAAACAAATATATTGCTTGATATTTCTTATACACCCATTACAGGAACGACGTCTTGACGTCACCGCGCGGGGTCACGCTAGACAAAAATGCCAGTCAACTAGCGATGCCCGATTCGCGAACAAGTTCTTTTGAGTCGGATCTTTTCGAAATGAAAGTTAGTTTAATAGTCGACTGTTAATGAAAAATACGTTATGTAATTGTATGACAGTTTGATCAACAGATACGAAACAATTGCGCTTTTTAAATTTTAATAAATAACATTTTAGCATTTTATTAAAAACTGCATTTAATACTATTTAGTGTATGCAAAATTATATTTAGGTTCCAAATACATTTACATTACAAATAACTTGCAATTAACGGTCATAAACAGCAAGATGTGCATACAAATAGCTTTATTGGGGGAGTTTTACAGCATGTAAGGGACCACTGGATGACAAAGAATCACTGAGTCGGTTCTTTGTTCGAAGGAACTGATGCGCAGAAACCAGTTGGACTTTTCGTTCACTACAGTCAACAATTCTAGTCTGTTATGCTTACTATATACTGAATTAGCTGTATCTTTATGACTCATGGCAATGCATTGGTTAATATGACATTTTATATAAAATCGCTTTGAATAAGAACATTAAACAAACGCACCGGAGGCTAAAGTAACGCACAAATATAACTACTTGGTTGTTGTTGAATTCGTAGTGACAGACAACAGTTTCGTTTTCAGCATGTCCTCTTCAAAAGTGTGCAGTACAAAGGAAACCGGAACCCATCTGAATTGCTAAGGATTTGGGTACAATTATATATTTTGCATTTAAAGTAGATTATACGGAGGTAGTTGTAATGATACAATGTGCTGTTGATCCTAATCGAGTCAGTTCCATAAAGGCCGTACTGTACATAATCTTACAAAACCCATACTTTTAGCACCCGACCGCTTGAAAGTCAACTTGTCCCGCCATGTCACAATCCCCCCCACCAGTGACCCCCTTACCCTCCTCCCCTCCCTCTCCTATCACTTCCTCCCCAGCATTCCCCCCTCCTCTCACCACCGCCATCTTAAGTTCCCACCTACCTGAAATTTCCGAGCACTTTTCTTTTACTAAATTCTCGCTGAAGGAGTCGCCATCCGCTTCAAATCGTACTCAATCCGTGTTGAGACTATTCCAAACTGTCTCTCGGTACCCAGTGAGGTACTGGCAGGTTCGTAAGATCAAGTTAAAGAACGGTCCGAGAGAGACTGGGTCCGGAATCGCTGAATCTAGCGGTTGCGGGGAGGAGACTTTCGACGCAGCGAAATGGAGGAACGAACGACTGCTGACCAAGTTGCGGAGCGAATAGACATCTCGCGAGACGTGCTTCAGCGCGCACTTGACTCACTGCAGGCTTCTAAGGCAGCTTCTGCTGCACAGATACCTCAGCCGTTACTGAAAGTTCACCTTGTTTTATATTTCTAACAAACCCATGACTTGATTGCACGGAACTTTATAATACATATTTTTTTCCAAACTAGCTTTCAAAAAATTATCTCCCACTGCCTGGCTGGCAGCGGTGTGACAAGGTATAAGTTATTGCTATGATTCTATTCACTCATTTTACATTACTTTTAATAAAGTTTTTTACCCACAGACACTAACAAATATTTCTAGATTTTTATGACTCGATAGAATTTTAGATCTCCTACCTTTACTTATAGTGACACTGTTTAGTGCACATGGGTCACATATATATTAAGTAAAACAAAATATGCAAAGTTTAATGAGATGTAAGCCTAGGTAAGTCAGTTTGGCTCTGAAATTTTTTAAAAGGGATAGTACACCATGCATCATTTATATTTGCACAATGAATCAATCCACTAACACACGTAAATAACCAACCATTTGTTTAATAATTAATCTTTGTGGTTTTCTTTTCAAGGGGGAAAGGGACATATTTAAAATGTATAAAATTGTTTTGCTCAAATAATTAATCCAGAATGTCCTGTATCTCAAGAGTCTTTCTAATCCTATAGTTTAGCTGCAAGTACAAGACGTGCACTCCTTTTATCCAGTCGACAGATGCCTCGTGCCACTGTGTTTGGATGATGGTTGTTGGAGACTTCCAAAGGCTTCAACTGTGGAAAACATAGAAATAACACAGACACACACACTCCTCTCCCAAAGTATGAAGATATACAATTCTCTGAACTGTATAGGCTGGCTTTGATACATCCTAAGTACATTGGCTTTAACATAACCAGTATATTGGAGCAAAATATCTCATTGTAGTGCTTTGCTGGACAATAATCATCATTGACTTATTTCAATAAGTGAGTGCATTTGGTGAGACCTGAAACATGGCATAACATAAACAGTGAATATATTTATTATGGAAGGTAATTAATGTTAACAATAATTATTACAAAAGCAATATCACTATTCTACTATATTCTGGCCCAGCTCTTGTACCGAGTCAGACTAATGAATGGGAGACAGTTTTTTCCCTTTAAATTTTAAAATATTATCCAACAAGATGTACATACAGTTCATAATAACTTTTTTTTAAAGAATAAAATAAATCTTAAGTTCATTCTGATGTTAATGGAAGTTGTCTGATGGATGACTTGAATATTTAAAGGAGAATATGAACCAAGTATTTCTTTTAATTCATACATTTGCCAACAGTGCTGATTCAGACAATGAGAAGTACTTGATTACTTCAGCCAGGGTCCGATTTCACTTTCTTCAAATGCAAAGCTGAGGACCATAACTCTACAATAGGTTTTCCTTGAGTTCACCAAACAAGTTCGCAATTTTTGATACACCACTCTTCAACTTGTCTTCATATTATTAGTAGTAATGAATTGTCTTTGAGCATCCACAGGCCTCTTTGTAAAGAAAACCCTACATAAAAACTAGGCCACAGCAAAAGAGTACCTAAATTGCACCAACATAACCACAGTGGATAAATATATCAAACAGCCCTGGGAAGTGTCTCTGTTCTCTCCCTGGGTTGTTTCAACACTTGTGTATGGTCATTGAAGCTTAGCTCTTTTTGAGTGTCCTGCAGAACCTTGCCATGTGAGGAGCAGTTTATTCAGCAAAGTAGTTCTGGAGGCTCCCCAAACTTTACCTAGTACTATCTTGACTCGCCGTCTTTATGTGTGGTAAAAAGGGCCAAGTCTCCTGCCCCGCCAAGTCTGGAGCCACGGGGTGGAGTAGAAGATCTATTAACAGAAGGAATGAGAGGTGGTGGAGCCCCAACTGACAATGCCCCAACTAGACTTGGGGTCTTCGTTAGAATGCCATTAGGCACATGAGAGTGTGAATGCAGGGGTCCAAGTCTAGAGTAGAGGCCAGGGTGATGTGATGCTTGTGCGGAGGCTCCAGCTGGATGGAGATGAGAGTGAGACAGTAGCCCTGCGTGAAGCTGTTCTAGGTGGGCAGCATGAGATGGGCTAGGAAGGTGAGGTGCAGACAGGTGCGGATGTGGATGCATCCCAAAGTACCGTGCTCGCTCAAAGTCTTCCCGCATTATCTGAGCACGTTGTTCCTCATCAAATGGGTGGGACATCAAACCGAACTCTGGCCTGCCTGCTGAAGCTGAAGCAGAGGACGTAGAGGTAGGTACTGGTGGATGGTGCGGGCTGGACGCCACAGCTGCCGCTACTGCAGCTCTCTCAGCCTCCAATAATCGCTGTACCTGCTGATGCTGGATAAGTCTTGACAAGTGTTGATCAGAGCGAAATGCAAGGTTGTGATCTGACCTCAGAGTCAATATTTCCCTGCGCTGCTGCTGCTGTTGTTGTTGGGCGGCCAGATCCCTCCAAGGGTCCCAGGGAAAGCTGTGAGTGGCTTGGGAATGACCTTGCGGAGGACCATGTGGATGTGGTGGGAAACGGTCAGCTGCAGTACCTAATACCAGTCCGGCTGAGCCTCCAGCACCACCTAGATAGGCATCAATAGTCCGTGTACGATCTAAAAGGGACAGAGGATGGTGGGGAGGGTGCGGAGTTGGAGGAGGAAGAGGCATGCCAGGTGTAGGCGTCAATGAGAGGGTTGAGGAAGGGGTGGATGGATGGTGTGTGTGTCGACTACTGGGCCGCTCAAAGTTGTGTGAAGTTATGGCAGAATGCGGTATTGAGATGGGCACTGGCTCAGGCTCTTCCTTACGCTCTTCTTTGACCTTGACTTGGGGGAGGAGCAGCCCAGGTGTTAGACCAAGCACAGGTTTGGATACTGGAGTTGTGGTCCGATCAGGTTTCTTTACTGGAAGCGAACTAGAAGAGGAGGAAGAGGCTGGACCATTGTTCTCTCTTTGCGAAGAGTGACTGGATTCTGTGCTGAGAGTGTGTGGTGGCTGTCGGTGAAACAGATCCAGGGGAGAAGGGGCTAAGGGGACATTAGAAGGAGAGGTTGTGAGAATAGAAGACGTTGAGGATCGAGGTCTGTCTGGTGCTACAGAGGAAGATGACCCTGGTCCCCTTGATGCAGAATGTTGTCTCTTGTCTGACTCTCTTTCTCGTTCACGTTCTCTGCTTTGGCCATCTGAAGGGACCCCACCTACGCTCAGTGCACCCAAGCCATTCGTATGTGAACTGGGGGTGTTGCTGCGGTGCCTGATGGATGGGACACCAGGTGACATTCGCACTGGTGGGCGTCCATACATGAGACTGTCTCTGTTTGAAACAGTATTAAACCATTTAAGTATGTGTCAAATTAAGAGACACAATACATCATTAACTTTTGATCTTGAAAAGTAGCTTATGACAACAAATCATTGAAAGTTAAAGTGAACAGAAAGAAAAAGAAATGTATTTTGTTATAATGTCATACCTGTCCTTTTCATCCTTTATATGAGTCAGTTCTCTTCTCTCCACTTCCTTTCCTCGATCATCTTTTTTCTCCGGTCCCTTGGCCCAAGACGATCCAGAGGGGAAAGATGCAGGGGCAACATGCAGACGATTCCATGGATCATGGGGATTACCTAGTCCTCCAACCGCACTTGCAGAGGGTTCGGTCTTATGTCCAAAAACACTGGCCGCTAAAAGGAAAGGTATCAAATTTGATTAGTCTTTGGCTGGGAGAAGAATGTGACCGTTAAAGCAGTACTTAAATTAACCTTTGATAAACCTTTAATTAAAATGCTTAAGAAATGCTATAAAAACATTCAAGTTAGAGCAGTGGTTTTCAACCAGGGGCAAGCAAATTTCCAAGGAGGCTATGTCCACACTAGTGCATTTTCATTTTAACATAGGGTTTTAAAATGAAAACAATACTCGTCCATACTGGTGTTTCCACTGCATTTCAGAAAAGATCTCCTTCCACACTACACGACCGAAAACGCATGTCCACATGACCATTCATGCACACTGGGCATGTGTGTACAAGTGTAAACAGTTGCCAATTGTTGCTGATTGCTCTAATAATAGCTTGCCTCTTGCGCATGTAGGCAGCTGCAGTATTATAAGATATAAAAGTCTCAGTTTTGGTCGGTCTACACTGAAATGCAACCCCAGAGTTTTCAAACTAAAATGGGTTCTGCAGCGTTTCCAAAAGTCTCAGTTTTCGAGGGTCGAAATCTCTGGAGTAGTGTGGACAACACCAGCCGTAACCGTAGCAAAAGTTATGTGTTTTAAAACAGAAATGCACTAGCGTAAACAGGGCCTTAAAATGGTTTAAATAAGACAAAACAAGCATTACAATTACACAAAAACAAAATCAAGATATGTCAAATTTTGATTCACCCCTCAACAACTGTTTTCTCGACCTGAAATGTCATGTAAACTGGTGAAATCTTAACTTAACTTTTATAATGAATATCCATTCATATCCATTTTCAAGTGATGCCAAGCCTTATAATATTTTACTGAGTACCAACTGTAAGTAAGACATTTTTTTACAAATCCTTATCCAGTAAATCACAAAAAAATGCCCTGGAGTCAAGAAGATTGAAAATCACTAAGTAAGAGCAATCCTACTGATTAATATATTCCTAAAAAACAAACTGGCACGACAAACCTATCGTAGGGCTGCCTAGACCTCCAAAGGCACCAGAACCCAGGGCTCCCAAAGAGAACGGTGGTGAACGAACATATGGTTCTGCAACAAGAAACAGTTGTTAGTGATGATGAAATCAGACATCAATACAGAGGAAATTATGCTCTACAAAGCTAGCGAGTGAAGCAAGCCTGAAGAACAGAACTGCACAGAGCAAAAAGAGCAGCATGGGTCACATTGGCTTTTGATGCCCCTACTTTCTCAGAGTCAGTCTCTTACCCAGATGAGCTGCTGGGGTGAGGAAAGAGTGGGGCGTTGATGGAGGCATGAATGGTGTGGAGGACGGATTGACTCCACCTGAGAAGACATTGGTCAACTCAGACAAAAGCTTAAACACCCATAAATGGACTACCATTGAGTGTTGACATTTGGCCAAGTTTGTATCCTCCTTAAGTCTTTCTAATTTAAAACCCTTGTACGACAGCACAATAGTGCTGTAAAAATCCTTTAGTAGTGCTGTCAGTGTCTTGTATTTGAAAACTGTTATTATTTAGGTGGAAACAACTCACTTCAATAGCTTAAGAACAATCACAGGCTGTCACTGGCAAATTCCTAAATTTGTTGCAGAAAGTGTAAGGAGTATCACCCACCAGCGGCTGCAAACAGGCTCCCTGGTCTTGTAAGATCATGAGTTGGGGTAAGGGGACCACCAAGTGGTCCTAGACCTCCTAGTCCACCAATACCAGGGCCAGGGAGTCGAGGCAATGGGTCATTACGGAAGTCGAGCTTTTGTGGATCAGCATGCATAAGCTGAGGAAGACAGTGACAAAAAGAAGGTCAACAGGAATGACAGTACTAGTATTTAAAAACACTTTCTAAAAAACATTTCTAAAATCTCATTGTTTCATGGTCAAAATTTGATTGAATATCAATATAAATTTTTTATAAAATACTAGGAAATATTTCAGCCAGTTTATAACCCATTTTTTTGCATTAGAACTACAAATGAAAACACAGATGAACGCAAAAACCTTGACTTTTTCTTGATGCCTTAGAATCATCCAAGCCACACGGACATGCATAGCGCACCATTTTCCAGGTTTCTGTAAAGAGACCGTCTAAGTACAGTTAGAAAGGAATTCCCCGCTACTCATTTAGAGATCAACAACTAAAATAAATCAAGTACAAAACAAAAGAGTAAAACTTACATTACTGACTTTTGGTGGTGGCGCAAATGGGTCCGTTAGCTGTGGACACAGAAAATAGGAAACACAACCACATTACATTACTCAAACAAATGTTTCTTGATAATGATGTATGATACAAATGTACATGATACAGCATATTTACCCTTGTAGCTTTAGGCTGCAGATGAGGCGGCACAACTCCTAAACCAGAAGTCATCTCTGGAGCAGCTCCCTGAAGGGCAACAAGCTGTCAATAACAACAAACTGTTCAAACCCACTTCATGGACTCAAAATAAATACAGGATAAAAAGTGGCTGAATTGGTGCCAAAAATTGGCTTTAAGTATTTAAAAAGTTCAATTAAAGTGGTCATCCAGATCAGATTGTCCTTGAACTTTTTTAATTCAAGACTCTAATATATGCCCTCTTAAGTTTTAAAATATCTTGCCCAAAATATAACATAAGCCATAAAGAACCATGAATATTCATCCTTTTATACTGTAGAACACATAGTATGGCTAAACACCAGAAGAACTACTATTACCGAAATAAACGTTAAGATAAGACAGCATAAGCTTTACTAACTTGAGAGAAGGGCCTCACATTATATATCGGTTCAGCATCAACATCACTATGTGCACATCTGCGATAGTATATATATCGGTTAAAGTAGGGATTGTAGTTGATCAATGACCCGTACAGATCAAAATTTCTCAAAGTTGGCAAAGTTTAACCATCATAGAGTGGTAATTTATCATTTGCATGTTTTTAAGTCCTGTCAGTTTAAATGGCAAGTTTAAAGCATTCAAGAACATGCGATAGAGAACTCCATGTGGAACTCACCGCAGACAGCAAGCAAACACCGAATTCAAGAGAGATTTCTCTATCAATGTTAAAAACAGTGCTGCTTAATATATGATACATTTTGTTTAGGATGCGTTGATGAATAAGTAAAAAAAAAAAAAAAAAAATCATTTATTTAAAAAAAAATAGTTGACATTTAATGTCACTTTTGACAGGTTTAATGCATCCTTGTTGAATTAACGTATTAATTTCTTCTTTTGAACAGTAATGTACATCATTATCAAAATATGCTGACTACTGTTAAAAGTTTGATGAAATGGTTGTCCTTTTTAATGCTTTTATGCGGTGGACAGATAGCACATTATTATCTTTCCAAGATCACTGGATATTGTGGTAATACACAAGCATTCTTCATCTGATTTAAATATTTATACACAGAGCTTTTAGATTTCAATATTCAAAACACGGACAAAACGACAAGCAACTCTTACCTTAGGCTGAAAAGCTCCATGCAATGAACTGAAAGGTCCTGTGGGCGGAAGAACGGGCTGTATTCCAGGCACAGATGGTGGGTACTGAGGAAAAAACTTTGCAGAAGAGGAAAGAAATTAATAATAATCAGAAACTAGAAACACTAGTGTTTCATAGAGACCTTAAACCCTGCTATATTCACCAGAAGTTTGAAAATTGCCCCAAACATTTAAATAAAACTTCATGAATAAAAATGTAAAAAACTAAAAGCTTACAAATTCAATACAACACTTACTGGGTGTCGAAAGAGACTGTCTATTTTGCCTGGATACTTCTCGAACTGAAAAACAACAACCACGAGAGAAATGTCAAAGTGTAAAATGCCATAACCAGACACTTTTTGAAATGGGCTATAGTTGACTCCTCACCAATGGTTGTGGTGCAGCTGTGGGATGTAGGAAGTGTTGGTGAGTATGAGTGTGCTGGTGCTGGTGATTGTGCTGATGGAACTGGTAGGCCATTGTAGGGATAGACGTCTGGGCCTGGGAGGATCTGCTAGATGTCCCAGAGCTCGAACTTGACACAGACGGTCCTCCAGATGCAGAGGCATTTGATTGTGTCAGATCCTGATCTGTTAATTGAACAGAAAAGAAAGAACTTCATCTTTCTGAATAGGATCATACACCTTTCATTTCTATGAGCGGTTAATATCCCATATCTTTCTGTAGTGTATCGGTTACTAAACTTGTTACCTACCTGTTGAAGGGTGGGGTGACACCTGCATTAGAGGAGGTGGTGGGGGAAGGCTGGGGGACGGTGTGAAGACAGCACCAGGACTTGGTCGAGAGGAGGGTCTTACTGTCCCCACACCCCCTGGACCTCGACCTAGGGACACACTTGTAGCAGGAGTAGGTGGTCTGATTGATGAAGAAGAGGCTGATGAAGATGGAGGCTTGCCTGAGGTACTGCTCCTGATGGAAAACCAATGCCACATCACATGTTTAGGGAATACGATCTATCTATTATATTAATAGACACACTCTTTTGACAAAAGGCACAATTCAGATTGCAGCTGGGCAAGAGCTGCGCAATATAATAGGAACCATCTGATGCTTGTAAATAAAAAAAATATATATATATGCCATATATTCGATTATACCACAATAATAGATTAATGCCAGAAACATTAATAGAAGAATTATAATACATGTTAAAGTCCCCCTGTGGTGAAAATCAAGTTTTTAATGTTGTTTATATGTCTATCTGGTGTTTTTAACACGCTTTAAGACAAACCATGTGCAAATTCATAAGTTAACACCATTGCTGAGTATTTTCTCTTTAAAACTGCAGTAAACCAAAGACAGTCTCGAACCTGTGGTTTGAAATCGTTGGTGTTTCTGATGTCACAAGCTACCTTGTAACCAATCACGTCAACGTGCCGGCAGGCTTTAGCATATCATTAACTGACCGCGCAAGGGAGTCTCAAAAGAAGGTTATCCTGGTATATTTTTCTGTTGATATGAAAAATCAGGTAGATTTAGCAATAGGCGGGTGTATAATGTATATAACGATGTTATGATGAACTATATGTCTTTCTCCACTGACGTTCTGAGTTGTTCAAAACATTTCTAGGATTGTTAGAAGACACTTGTCTGACTCTCGAATGTGAACATGGTTTGTGTAACATTAGCAACACGTTATTAGCTGTTTGATAACAGTCAGAGAACTGAGTGGTTCACATCTGAGCCCGTGCAAGTAAGTGGAGGTGGGCTAATTATCATATTCATAGATCCGTGTATATTAAATGAGGCAAGGATGTAGAGTTACATTCAAGCATTAAGAATTTTTTTCTCACAGGAAAAATCGTTTAAATATGTACTTTGTTGATCAAAGATAAGTTAAGAGATACAATTATTGGCTACAGGGAGACTTTACTGTATTTATTATATATACACACTACCGTTTGGGTAGATACATTATTATATCGAGACATCACGATATAAAAATGTGACGTTATATACCGTTGGTGTAAAAGATATGATTTGCGATACATAGAGTTATATAGAGATTTCTGTCCCTCCATTTAAAGTCCATTCCTCTAACACTTAAAAGATCCAAAAAATGTCATAAAGGCATCGTAAAAATAATCAATCGAGCAGTCTAATCCAAATCCAAGTCTTCTAAGAGACACAAAGGCTTAATATGATGAACATTTACAACGACGCGCATACTGTAGTTTACACGACGTTCAAATGCTTGCGTGATGCGTGAAAACAACGTGTGAGTAAATGCAGAATTTACATTTTTGGATGAATTAACCATTTACACTTTGAGAATAATCATTTCGACATGCTTTCTTGCAATTAGAACTGTGATTGATTGCTTTATCATCTGAAATGCATACGCCATGGAACAGTACTCCTTAAAGTGAAAGCGCAAACATCATGTTCCTTCGAAAATCATTCTTATATGTGGACTTGGTGTTCAAGAAACATTTCTTATTATTATCAATGATGAAAACAGCTATGCTGCTTAATATTTTACATTTCCTAAAGGATCATGTGACACTGAAGACTGGAGTAATGGCTGCTGAATTTTCAGCTTTGCCATAATCAAGGAATAAATAATATTTTAAAATATATTCACATAGAAAAAAGTTTTTTTGTCCAATAAATGCAGCCTTAGTGAGCATTAAGGCACTTCTTTTAAAAAACATTTTAAAAAATCTTACTGGCCCCAAACATTTGAACAGTAGTGTAATAACATTTAAATATAAAAATTAAGTAATGCAATATAATTATAATACTTATAATTGTGCTTGTGGGGGGAAAAACAGAAAAAAAGTAATTGTGATAAGAACTTATCCATGCCAAAATCATTAAGTACAAATTATTTAATAGATTTACACTAACTTTTTTAATGTTTTCAAAGAAATCCCTTATGCTCACCAAGGTTGCATTGGTCAAAATATTCAATCAAAAATACAATAAAAGTAATACTGTGAAATATTACTACAATTTAAAATTACTGTTTTCTATTTTAATATATTTTAAAATGTTATATATTCCTGTGATGGCAAAGCTGAATTTTCAACAGCCATGACTCTAGCTTTCATAATCCTTCAGAAACATTATAAATGTCTTTATTGTCATTTTTGATTAATTTGAATAATGCATCATTACATTAAAAAAACACCTGTGTACCTTTTACTGAAGCTGTGTCAAGCCAAGGCAAACACATTGGGGGGGGGATTCAGAAAGCTTTTACTATTTTTGTGTACAATATGCCTTCAAAGCTATGTGAACAAACTAGGTGTGCAGAGATTATTCTATTAGCTTCAACAGCATGATTGGTTTTAGAAGGCTGAGGACATTAAGTTAAAATACACAGAAATACTGTTTCACTACACTGACCTGTTGTTGCTGGCCATTGAGTAGATCGATTGTGACTTTCCAGGGAAAGGTAGGAAAGGCTTGTGTTTGTGCTGTGGGCTAGGATTATGGCGGTGATGAGGACCACCATTTCCATTACGCTGCTCAGGAAGTGAGTTGGAGACAGAAGCAGTGGAATGGGCTGCAAGGCTAGGCAGAGAGGATGAGGTAGAGATGGGCTCAGGGTAAGGCTGCTCCATACTCCTCTCCTGACTCCTCTCCAGGCCAGAGACCCGGGGTGTGACTGACAGAAGGGGTAGTGAGCTATTCGAGGGCAAGAGAGGGCAACCGTTGCCCACAGCAGCGCTTGCAGAGTTGGAGTTAACTGCTATGGAAAAGGAGAGAGCTACAATGTAATCCATGTCATACTGTTTTCCAGGCTTTATGACAACAAAATAATCAAACAATTCCATGTAAAAATAAACAAAAGCATTGTTTCTTCATGAAAAAAATATGTGTGTGGCATATAAATTGCGCATGCATTTTAATTCATGATGAACACCATTGTCTGAGGCAGCAGGAGATCTAAGTCCGCATGTACAGCTCTATTTTGACATATTAGATGCTTGTCCTGTCTGTCTAATCCCTTAAGACATAACTGACTGTTTACATTAATTTCATGTCATACAAGCATTTTGAGGTGCAAGTGTATTTAACCACTTACACGGAGTGCACGTTAGCATTTGAAAGCAGCCGTCTGTCAGTAAGTGAGTTTCGTGTATTGAATATATAACCCTACTGCATTTCAAACAGCATAAATTATGCCTTTGTAGAGCATTTTGAGGAGAAAACGCTGAAATACTGGCGGATGAGCCCGCACATTGTAAGTGTAACATCAAGCAAAACGCATATCCAGTGCAATGAAGCCTGCGTAATTTGCTTCAACCTTTTCAAACTTTATAGAATATGTTATGGAAGGTTCAAGGGATTGTGGGTGTGTGGAATTGGAAGCAAGCAGAATACAGCTGTTTCTAGAGCGCAGTGTTGTGAATCTGCGGTTAGGAACAAAACTCTGAAAAATTTTCAGAATCGTCAAAGAGAGAATTCGTTTTTTCTCCCACCCCTAGTATACAAATCTGCCACTGGCAGCAGACATTTACCTTCTCTTGTGCAGACGATGAATGCTGGCTCCATATTGTCTGAAGCCTAAATAACAGTGGGAGAATTGTGATTTTGGGAAAAACTCATGAAAACAGAAAAACACATCACAATACACAAATAAATGCAAAATGAGGTAAATGAAGAAAGGTTTTTACCTTATCTCCCGATTCACTCTCTGTATCGCACTGTGGGTAAAAAAATAAAGTAATTAAGTAATAGCATTACATTCTTGCAAGAGAGAAGTGTAATGACAATTTTCCTGGTTTATTATATAATTTATATGCAAACAAACAAAAAACATACACTACTGTTCAAAAGGTTGGGTCAGTAAAATTCTTTTTTTGAAAGAAATTAACTTTTATTTTTATTTAGCAAAAGATGCATTAAATAGATTAAAAAGTGACAGTAAAGACATTTATGAAGTTACAAAAAGATTTCTATTTGAAATAAATGCTGCTCTTATGATCAAACAAATGCAGCCTTTGTAAGCATAATAGACTTAATTGAAAAACAATCTTACCAGACCCAGACTTTTGAATGGTAGCAGGGGCATAGCCATCATTTCAGAAGTGAGGGGGACAGAAATGTCAAGTATAATGCCAGTTTTTTCCCCTGATCTGTGTCTAACTGACAAGTTCTTATCTCTTGCTTTTAATTGGCTAAAAAATCAAATACACTGCTGAACAATAACCACAAATTTGTATTCTATAATGTTTTTCTATATTTTCCCATATGACAAGATTTGTTTATGTACTACAAACACTTGTGCAGTAAGTCATCATAGATTTTAAACAAGGCAAATATATTTTATAGTTTCTATAATGTAGTAAAGGCTGTCAATTAGCACTGCATTATTCATATACCACAAGATTGCTTGAAAAACACACAAACCATTTAATGTCGCAATTGTGTGTTTTTTGTCTTCATGTTTCATCAGTCTAAACTTTTCTGTTTTTTATTCAGCTACAACGATTATGTGGCCTTTGTCCACATAAGGGATTTCTAAGTTATTACTTTTACGAGTCCGTTTTGGACTTTCTGCGAGAGAGCGCCCTCGGCTTTGAGTATGAATGAAGCATACATTACATGAGAGTTTAGCACTCAATGACGTTTACATTACCTCTTTTAGGACTAATAATAGGAATAAAATATCAGGTCATGCGTACACTATCTTGTCTCCTTGAATTTAAATTTATATGTATTCACATTGGCCCATGAAAACCTCTACGTGAACACATTTGCCCGAAAAAAAGTGTGGTCGGACTAATTTACGTCCTCCACATATTTTGTGCCCATGAATGGTAGTGTATGTGCACAATATATGCATTTTGAAAGTCTGAAAACATTTCAGTCGCGTTTATGGGCAGCAAGAAAAAAAGACAACACGTGGGAAAAAACAACTTACAATGTATCCTGTCTCCATGTGATTTCCAGATAACTGAAACAGACATTTGGAAAAGTCAAACCATGGTGAAAAGAATACAGTGTAGCAAATAAATATATTTATTTTTATCTTGCATTTTAAAGGGTTTGCTGCCAGTAGTTAGTTACAGGCTGATACATAGGTCAGACTAACTAATCAGCTGATATTTGGCCATTCTTGAGACTACTGTACTGGCTGATAATCATGTACATATTTAGAGAAGTGGCAGTTCCCCTTGGGATTATTTCTGAAATCTACACATTGCCTTTCTACATTATTTTTGCTACCTTTGAATTTCATAACTACATACATGTACACACATTAGCCAGTGGTCACCCTGCTCTCCAGATATCTGTACTGAGTCAGTACAGCAGTCTTCTGAATGCTGCTAGGACAGCGAGAATCATATGCACATGTGATGCAAAAGACCAGTCACTGCGTCTAATTTCCCCAACAATACGGCACCATTACTGCTCAATATTAATAACGTATTATTAAATAACTGATTCATCATGTTAAAAGCACATCTACGCAGGACTATTCTAGAAATGTTTGCTTGTTGCACCAAAAATATTGCTGAAATATTTTTCTTTTTTTTTTCTAGTCAAGTAAAGTGTGATGAAACTGCAGTACTAACCTTAGCATCTCTATTTCTTTTCAGTTTTGATTTGATCTTCCTGCGCTGCTCCCAACTGTTGGTGTACGTAGCAGGAGGTCCTTCCTCCGGCTCTGACAGAGGCCCTCCGTTTTCATCTAGACCTCTCTTCCTTTTGCTTCCTCTACTTATTAACAAGCCAGATCGTTCTGGAGGCTTTAGGGAACAGTCCATCTATCAAAGTAACACAGTAAAATATGTTAGAGTAACAAATATTCAAGCTCTGTACTGAGACTGCTGTAATTCAACTCACTACGCTTTTATTTGTTTTACACAATTTACACTAATAATGTATTAATTAGTAGGTATTATTGAATAGCATATTTTTTCCTAAAATTAATATGCAAAATGTCACAACTAATCTCCATACAATACTGCAACATTTACCACAGAGTCAGACTATAGTAAAACATGACTAAGTACACAAACCTCCAAGGCCTCCAGACTTATGAAGCTGGCTATGGCGAATCCATCGATGATATCCTCCTCGCAAGACACCGATTCTCGCTTCCTCCGACGCGGAGGCCGGTGTCTGGCCCCGGGGAAGCCGGGTCTGCATTCTCCTCCGCTGGCACGGAGCAGAGAGTCTCCTCTGCAGAGTTCTTGGTCCGAGGCCGAGGATGGCGACGAGGCCCTGGGCTCTTCGAGATCCGCTCTCCTCCGCCGCCGCTCTCGGTCACGCTGCGAGCGGGAGCGACGGCTCTGCCTGAAGCCTCCGCTTCGACTGGGACCGTCCATATCAATGTCCGTACAAAGGCACTTATTAAAAACACACCCTGGTCCGGCCTGGGAGTCTTTACAACTGTTACTGAATAAAAACCAACGCCTCCAGGACCAGAGCTGTGGATCTCAGATGAAAATGTGGTTCAAGGTTTCTGTCTTATAATTTAATAGAGTCCAGTGGAAGCTGTATGGTGCGAGCACACTGCAGTCTGAGTTCAGTCATGTCTGGGCATCAACGGGCCTGTTTTATCCAATAACACAGCGATTATGAAAGCTTCTAGATATTCCACTTACTGTCGTTCTGTCAAGACATTGTCACTTTCATCTGGGGAAGGAAAAAAGGAGAAACTACCCATGAGTGGCGCAGTCAGGCATTTAAAGATTCAATATGGCTGTTTAACTAAGGAAATGTGCATTGGTTACGTTGGAAACAGCTGGTTTTCTTCTTATAGAATATACACTAAAAGACTATAAAAGATATGGCAAAGTATAACTATGATATGCTAATAACATAAAAGATAATGTCTGTATAAAAATGTGCTACCTTATAAGTTAGGGCTGAGTTTTCGTTAGTGAACTTTATTAAAAGGTAGATGAATACAAACGAAGCCTAACCGTGGAGCAAAAAGAATCCTTTTAGATTAAAATATTAGTCAAAGTCTTTTTTTTTTCTGATTCTAAAGCAGATAAATCGCGTAATGAAGCGACGAGTTAAATCGCTCGATGTTAGCTTGCTAGTTAGCTAACCTGGTTATGATCGCGGATTAAACACACTCGCTTTTAAACGACCAAATTCGTAACATTTTAGCTTATTGTACTATATATGACAGTAGTAAATTTATGCGATTGTGATGTTGCCAATTATTCATCGATTATTATATATCCGGTGTAAACAACCAGGCGAGTAAACACCAACGTTACGTGAACCACCTAACCACATATCAAATGTCATTTTAAAAGATCAATCACTCGTTTTACAACAGTCTAGTTCGTTATTTCTCTTCTAAAACATCTGTCGAGGGGCCCAAAGCTATTTAATATGACTCCAATAAAACAAGCTAACCATGTAGCCTGTGCTTCGTTGACACCCCACCTCGCACTTCACATTTAAGAAGGAAATTAAACTAATCACTCAGTTCAGCACATTAATACAACCGATGAACCTATCACGACTCTTATCCACTTGTCTATTTGCGGATTTAAAAATAAAACCCGTCAGATGAAACAACATACTAGCCCTTTAGCTCTATTTAACGAGCAGAGGAGAAAAGAGGACACTGTGCGAAATCTTAACTGAACTATAATACCTTTTTCCTTCTTTTTGCTCAAAACTAACCCACTCCGTCTTGCTTTACTAACGATACTCAAAGGCACGGACACGAATAAAACAATAACAATATTTCCAATCACACCCACCATTCGCGCTGTACAGAGGGCCATTTTCCTCTGGCTTCTGCTTTCGTCCGAGCCTCCATTTAAAACGATAATAATATACGACAGGCCCCGAGGCCTCGGGCTGGAGTTGCAGCGTCAAGGATGTTGAGCGCAGCCCCGTCAGCGCAGGCTGGGCACCTCCTTCCGCGGCCCGCTCTGTGATCCACTGTGTGCGGTCAAGCTGGAGATTTCGCCGGTGTCCGCAGCAGGAGTTGTTTTCTTTCTCAAGCGCAATGTGAAAATTGACCTATGAAAGCTTGCTTTTCGTCCCGATCGTCAAAATGGAATAAATAGATTTATTCATTTTATTTGGGAAGCTAAGGTATACGTGAAGCCTGGGTGGATAACCCGTAGCAGTCAAACTGCATTGTGTGCTTCTGTCGGGTTTTCTTCCTCTGTTGATTCGCTAAAGACAGGCTGTACTGAATGCGACGACAGTACTGCCATCTACTGTCATTGAAGGGCACGAACGACAGCAAGTGCATTCACAAATAATAGCTTGTGTTCAGCCGTTCTGAGAAGTAATGCACATTTGTTCTCATCGTCTAAGAAACAAGTGTTTTTAGTGTTGGTATTGAGATATTTATTTAACTTAAACTGTATTACTATTTGTCATTTATAGGCTATTTGTAATTAACCAAAGTAACTTCAGCGATGCATGATGTTTACTGTCTATTCATTTGTTTTGTTTCCTACGTAATATATGCATATTAGAACAGTACAGAATATATCAACTTAGCATTGTAGCATATATCCGTACAAATATAAAGAGATGGTATGTGCTGTATAAGAGGTTATGGGGAATTTTTATTGTTATTATTATTAATAATAATACAAGTTATTCATATGAAATTTATCTAAGAAATTAAAGATTTGTACAATATTTTCAAGAAATGTATTTTTGATTTCATACAATAAAATATTTATATATATATATATATATATATATATATATATATATATATATATATATAATTATTATTATATAGTGTAAGAACATAACCAGTATAAAACCTAATTTGATAAATACAATAACAATATATTATTATTAATAATAATAAACGAGTCACAAATTACATAACAATGCCAAGGGTGTACATATAATAATATATAAAACAAATACAATCTATGTAAATTAAACTGCTAAAATTATAATAATAATAATAACTAAATAATAAAACAAATAAATAATATTAAAAGGCCTTGCTATTTCACAAAATATTAAATGTATTAAACAAAGAAACAGTTTCAATCTTTTTTGTTTGTACTCTCCATTATAGTAACTATATAATTATAAATGCTCAATTTATACCGATGAATATGAAATATTCACAAGATTAATAATGTATGCCTTATTTTTCAAACTCTTTCCAGTAATAATAATAAAATAAAATATTACACGTTCATATAGCAAAAGAAAACTGCACACCAATTTGTCATTAGTCAGTCATAAATGTCCCTGTTGTTTGTTGAAAAGTTTTGTATGACGCATTTCCTGTGACGTAGACCTTTACAAAGGAAGTATTGACATTCATATGCGGAAGAAGCTAGACTGGGGAAAACAATCGGGTGGATCGGCGAACTGTAACTTTAAATAAGGAATATAAGAAACAAACGACTGCGCGATATTTGTCCTGTTCAGCTACTTCTATCTCTGGTGGACGTTTTCCACATAAAGAAAGGCAAGGTAAAAACGAGAGCGATACAGGCCTCCAGGGTTTCTTTCTTTTGTTGAGCTAATTTTAGCAACTGAGCTCATTATTATTAAAATTATTTAGAAAAGGTGTTTGTCATTTTATAAAAGGACAGTCATTTAATTTTTCAAAGTTTGAGTCTGGATTATCGGTGTCCTTTCGAGTAAGTTTCAGAGTGTTTTGTGCTACATGACGCTGTTCATTGTCATTAATAGTATCATATATATAAGCTGAATATTAAGGAGTGTTCGATTTTTTTTGTCTTAAATTGAGATGGAGGAAAACAATATGACAGCGATTACAGTAGGGGTGATGCCACTTGATTCATAGCATGTAAAATATTTTAATTTGAGAGTAGTTATAGAAACCACTTGTTCACCTTATGACATACCTGTAAAGAATGATATCATAGCATCACGTGCCCGAGAGTCATGGAAATATTAATTCCTTTCTGTGACATAATCATCTGTCTGTAGTGTTGTTTGGATAGTTTATCAGATTGTGGAAACCCTTAAAATGAATCCTTAAAAATTTCCTTTCCGATCCTTAAAAAACAATCTGGTCTTTTTTCTCTATTTTTGTATTTGGCCATGTCAGATGGAGTTCCTGTTTGGAAGGAGAAAGACTCCGGAGGAGATGCTCAGACAGAATCAGAGAGCGCTAAATAGAGCCATGCGAGATCTTGACAGAGAACGCCAGAGGCTGGAGCAACAGGAAAAGAAAATAATTGCTGACATTAAGAAAATGGCCAAACAAGGACAGATGGTTAGGAGAGTTTTAATTTGACATGTCTCTGTTACTGACATGTCCATGAAGTTTCGCTTGAGTGCAAGTAATATTCTTTTTCTGACAGGATGCTGTGAAGATCATGGCTAAGGACTTGGTCCGCACAAGACGATACGTTAAGAAATTCATCATGATGAGAGCCAATATTCAAGCTGTCAGCCTTAAAATCCAAACCCTCAAATCAAACAACAGCATGGCACAGGCCATGAAAGGAGTCACCAAAGCTATGGCCACCATGAACAGACAGGTATATCTGCAATAGCATTCTCAGTTTTTATTTGTTTTGTCAACAGATAGCTTGTTGATGTGCATGTGTTTGATGTGAATTCCCATTTCTCTCAATGCAGTTGAAGTTGCCACAAATTCAGAAGATCATGATGGAGTTTGAGCGCCAAAGTGAAATCATGGACATGAAGGAGGAGATGATGAATGATGCAATAGATGATGCAATGGGAGATGAAGACGATGAAGAGGAGAGGTGAGAATTCCATTAAATCATCATATTAGAATGATTTCTGAAGGATCATGTGACACTAAAGACTGTAGTAATGGCTGCTGAAATTTCAGCTTTGCCATCACAGAAATATATATATTTTTTTTTTCTAAATTAAAAACTAATTTTAAAAAAATGAACTAATTAATCACATTCATTTTTTTTTTCTGTAATTAATCGTGATTAAAATCATTGGAGTTTTTAATATCTTTATATTGTAATAATTTCACACTCACTCTCCAAATGAATGTAGAAACAACTTAAAGACAGTATATTTTAAATATTTGTATAATGGCATCTTTTTTATGAATGAAGGCCAGTATCACTGATACTAATACTGGTACTGATGTCTCTATGAAACATTAATTATAGACATTCAACATGACAGTATACATGAAAGCTATCAATTCAACATTTATTAGGCTTTAAAAAATAACTTTTTCTTTATCAACCTAAAACAATCGTCACATAAACCCATTATAATAAATGTCATATTTACTGTACCTGTGGCCTTCCTATCTGTCTTAAGAGCTGCCGCTACCTAACATGACGCGGATCTGACGCACATCTCATTTTCTCACAACTCTTTAAGTTCATTTAACTAATTTAAGACTGCTCTTATGGGGATACTCGACAAAACAGGCATTTTGGCATAATTCTCTGTGTTATTGTTTGTTCAAGCGCGGAAGAGAAATCAGTACTGGCACGTCTTTCTGTGCATGACGACTCACCAAACGCGTTCTCGTTTGTCTTGTGGTGCTTAAATAGTTTAAAAGCATTTGAGTAAATAAGAACGTGATCATGTAAAGCTAGCCAAATTATGATGGACAACACGGATGCTGCGTTAATTGCGTTAAATATTTTTAACAGCACTAAAATATATTGAAATAGAATACCGCTATTTTATAATGATCAAATAAATGAATCCATGGTGAGCAAAGGAGACTTTTCTATAGAAAACGTTAAAAAATCAGTAGTGTAGCTCCGAAATAGAGATGTCTCCACACTAGACTTTGCACTCTCCTGACATGCAATCTTTTTGCTTCAAATTCAGTGATGCTGTGGTTTCTCAAGTTCTGGATGAGCTGGGTCTGACTCTGTCTGATGAACTTTCAAGTAAGCTAAAAAGACACCACAGTTACTAACTATGCCTTAAAGGTCTACAAAGTCGTTCTTATATTAACTTTATTTAATTCAAACAGACCTACCTTCTACTGGAGGGAGCCTTTCGGTTGCAGCTGGGAAGAAAGCTGAACCACAGCCTACACTGGCAGATGCTGATGCTGACTTGGAGGAGAGGCTGAACAACCTCAGGAGAGACTGAGAAAGACTTTCAATGAAGGTTTTGATTCAGAAATGTTTGTGTAAAGCTCGCTTCACTAAAATGTAGACCGATGCAAAGAGAGAGGACGTGAATGCTGTCTTTTTTTCTGACATTTGACGCTTTAATGCGTCCCTTTTGTTTTTAATGTCCTCTTTTTATGACATGTGCTGTATAAATGTTACCAAACACATAACCCAAATGAAGATGCAACGCATCAGACTGCCCTCATGCCTTCTGTTTAGACAAATACTTTTAAAGGTGATAAAATCAACGAAGAATCTGCTTACCCTGGGATTCCAACTTGATCTTCTGAGGAAAACTTAACACTAAGTATTTTACTGCTATAAAATTTGGTTTATCACACATCATCTCGTAATTCTAATAAACAGACGGTGAGCCTAATCTTTTATATAAATAGTGCGAAATGGAGTCACTCCAGTTTTCAATCTGTTCCGATAAGGGAACATCAGAGAATTCTCTTTGAAATACCTGTGCTATTATACTATCATTATCTTCTATTAATATTTTAATCGTGATCTTCTAGTGGTAAATACCTTCATATAATAAATGTGGTGGTATACATATATATTTGTTTCTCAAAGTGATTGAATCTTTAGTCCCAGGCCTGTTCAGTAAACTATAAACCTTCATGAACTTAAGTTTGTGCAAGGCAATGTCTCAGAACTCTTCATTTAATAAAAAAAAATAAAATAAAATCTTGGAGGCAGTTTTCCAAAGCTTGTTTTGTCTCAAAATAATCTAAAGAAATATAAAAAATATTGGATATTTCAGTGTATTTATCCCATGGTGAATCAAAAGAGGTGGTATATTTTGAAAAAAAAAAGAATGATTTCATTATTTTGCATTTTTTGGTTCAATAAACATTTTTCACACTTGAGTTCTGTGATGTTTTTACAATGGTCATCAGATTTAAATTTGCATGCATGGGTAATTCTCATAAAGAAGTGCCCAGGATTTATGGATTTCACCAAACAAATTACAAAATGACTTTACAATTAGCTTACCCAAAAATTTTGAATTTTGCATAAAACACAAGATTATTAAATTGTATTAAAGAGTGTATATAATACATAATCAAAATGGTGTTAAAATACTTGAATCAAAGTTTTTGAATAAATGTGATGTTTTCATTATCAAATCTTTTTAATGCTAAGCTGCCAAATCAAGTGATTTGGGAAGAAAGACTACAGTAAAACCAAATATGGACACATAAGACATTAAAAATTGTGCATCAATTATGAAACCACAAGAGTGAGTTTTATCCAATTTTTTTTTTTTTTTTTTTTTTTTGAAAAACAAAAATTCTTATTTTGTAAATAATACTATCAATATAATATCTATGCTGGACATACAACGTTTCTGACATTAAATAAAAAAATAACAGCAACATTTTCCTTATTTACAGCCAATGTGTGTCAGTAAAGCTATTTACATGGGTCCAGTTGTACACGTTCACACAAAAAAAAAAAAAAAAAACGAAAGAAAAAAACTTGATGTGTGGTGTTCACAAAGTCAACACATTTACACAAAAAAAGGAAGAAAAAAAAAAAGGAGAATTATCACATCAGTTGGAACAAGAATTGAGTATCTTTAGGAAATATATTACAAAGGCCCTGAAATCCCATGAATCCCATGAGGCACAGAATTTATGCAAAATTCATAAAGACAAGCAACACTTTTGGACATGGATTAGGTTTAAAGAAAATGGTGTAAAAATTTTACTTTCATAAAGAATATTGGGGTACATCCAATAAAAAACAAACAAACAAACAAACAAAAAAAAAACATCAACAGACCAACTAATTGATCCAAAAATAACGTTAAGGGCATTGTCCTTAAACCTGCATGGGATGCTGAACAACTTCAGAGAACCCTAAAATGTCATACAAACAAATTCTTTCTACTCTTTTACAACGGGTCATTAATTAAACCATTTTAGCATCCTCACTCTAATCCTGCAAATATTTTTTCTCTAAACGACTATGCTAAGCTTACAAAAATATGTACATTGAGGCAGAGGATTTATCAAGACATTCATGCACAAATACATTTTCAAAAACAAAAACTCTTTAAAGTCATTCTGAACACAATTACATGCAAATGTGCAGCAATACTCCATAACCACAGTTTAGTGCACATTAAAACAGTATTTGCAGTGGAGCCTGCAATAATCAATATCACTTAACCTCAGTGAAAATACACATAACAGGACTACAAGTAAAGAATTAAATCAAGGCCACACCACACTGATTGTGAGGGAACTAAAATAGCAGTTAATCGGGCAGTTGTTGCTTTATTATCAGGGCACAGTAAAATGAAAACTCAGCTGTAATGCTGCTATTTCCTTCTCGCCCAAACAGACTGATCAAATAGTGCTTTGCCACTTTTAATCCCATGTTCTACCACTGGACATGAAGTAGCAGTCCTCCGTGTGGTATTCAACTCGGACACATGCCCAGAATAGGTGCGACTTATTTCCGACAGGTCCTGTGGGGAGTTTGTTTCTTCTGGTTTTCAATGCGACATCGACTTCTTTCATCAAGCCAGGGCAACTCAAAGTTCCTAGCAGACAACAGGATCAGCATGTTCACAATGCATTATAATTGTTATAATGACACTTAAACAGTACTTAAAAGCAATTACATGTTACTCAGAAGATATTAAAAAAAAAAAAAAAAAAAAAAAAGGCTCTTACTGTGCAGGTAAATTAGGCAGAGGCCGACCAAACGCCACCACTGGCAGAAAGGGTGTGACTAGGATTGCCTCCACTATATAAGGGAACATCAGTAAAAATATAGTATATAACACGATAACAGTTGTTTTGCTCATTAATACAATTTTTTTTGTTTGTTTTTTTTCAAATGAATCTTTCTAAGGCTTATACCACTGTCCAAATCGGGATGAAATGAGGACACTTCTGGCTCGCTCTCCTGAACATTCGTTTTTTTCTTCTCCATGCGCTGCTGCAGTCTTTGAAGCATACGCTGTTCACGAATTCTCTGAATGTCCCATCTAACAGGAGAAAAAAAGTATGATTATTAAGAGCATTAAAAGGGTTAAAGATTAGTTCACTTTCAAATGAAAAT
The DNA here is from genome assembly GCA_037101425.1 of Elopichthys bambusa. NCBI lineage: Eukaryota > Metazoa > Chordata > Actinopteri > Cypriniformes > Xenocyprididae > Elopichthys > Elopichthys bambusa. The sequence continues at coordinate 12,466,500 of CM074449.1, forward strand.
TAGCCCAAGCTTTACTCACCCTCAAGCCATCCTTTGTGTGTATGACTTTCTTCTTTCTGATGAACACAATCTGAGAAATATTAATAAATGTCCTGACGCATCCGAGCTTCTCAATGGCAGTGAGCAGGATAAACAAGTATGAACTGAAGAAAGTGCATCTATCCACATCCATCCATCATAAACATGTGCTCCGGGGGGTTAATAAAGGCCTTGTGAAGTGAAACGATGCATTTGTGTAAAAAAAATCCATATTTAAACAAGTTATAAATTAAAATAGCCAGACCGCCTTCTGTATTCAACGTACGAAGAAAGTGTAAAACTTTTGCAGTTCTCAAAGCTTACGCTATGTCCTACACCTTCCCTATTCAACTTATGGAAAAAGTGTAACTGACGTGACGCCATGAATACATACTTGAATACATAAGGTGGTCTGGCGTAAGCTAGATATTTTACTTCATAACTTGTTAAACATGGATTTTTTTTTTTTTTTTTACACAAACGCATCTCTTCACTTCAGAAGGTCTTTATTAACCCCCCTGGAGCCGTGTGGAGCACATATTTATGATGGATGGATGTGGATGGATGCACTTTCTTCAGCTCATACTCTTCAGCTTAATCCCTATCACTGCCATTATAAAGCTCGGATGCGTCAGGATATTTATTAATATTTCTCAGATTATGTTCATCAGAAAGAAGAAAGTCATAAACACCTAGGATGGCTTGAGGGTGAGTAAAGTTTGGGCTAATTTGACTCTTATCACAATAAATCAATAAATATCACAATATAACTCAATTCACTTGATTTTTTTTTAAAATTAACAATAAAGTCTGTTTTAGAATGAAATCTCACCTTTTTCGTCTCTTCTCATCCAGTTCTAACTTTGCGTGCCGTTTCAGAAAAACACCGTCATCAAGATTCTATAGAAACCAAGATTGATAAATGACACTGGACCTCATACTTAAGATTCTTGGGACTTATGTATATTACATATATGACATAAATTATGACTCTTACTTCAGGGATGTCAACAGCATCCTCCTCCTGGAGGGGTTCCATGATGTTTTCCCTCCATGATGGGACTGAGGAAATATTTTTTGTATTAGAATTTGTAAATCAATGTTTATAACAGCCATTTTGCATTTGAACCAGGCACTTACTTGCAACATCCTCTTCTTTCTTTGGACACTCTTCCTGTAACGGAGAGGCTGGAGGTTGCTGCCAGCAGCATAGGTACATCTCAGTTGTTGTCATGTACGGAAGCTCTTCGGTTTCTCTGCTGTCTTCTCCCTCTGGATGCAGGTCCATCTGTCCGGATGATTTTACAATGTTCGTCTTCTCTGGGGTCTCTTTGCTTCGCAGGTCACGCTGACATGGCGACGTACCTCCTGTATCGGATTTTTGGGGGGTCATTCTTGAGGACTTACCCCTTGACCTCTGCATCTTTGTTTCTAACATGTTCATCTTCCTAGACGGAATATTTACAAGTTATATCAGTCAAGCTGAAGCCACAAGAAGAAATAAGTAAAAAAATAACAGGAAAGAGAGACTAACATGTAGAGCTGCATGATTAATCGTTAAAAGATCTCAATCTCCATTCAAACACCTAATGATCTCATTCCGAAATGACAACAATTCGCCTATTAAATTAAATCAATTTGTATATTAAACCTTTGACAAAATCACACCGGAACATCCAAATCTGCGTCGGCGCTTCCGCTGAGCCAGAGAAAGCAGTTATCATGTATAGGTATGAAACAGCTTCACAAACTTCTTTTTAACCACGCAGAATTGTTATTTCTATGTTACAATTATTCATATCACAGCAGAACTGGGATAAAAGTTTATAGCTTGCATATAAAAACTGATGTCTACGAAAAGAGAGCAAATCCTTTTGAAATGAACTTGACTTTTCAAATAAAGATTGTTTAAATTACATCTTTACGCCACTAAGTGGCGACAAGTAATTTAAAAATGTATGTCACTGAATCATTTATTTAAGAGATTCGTTCAAAAACGCTGATTCATCCAGCAAAGAAACCAGTGAAGTATTTATGAGTGAATCATTGAATCATTTATTTATTCATTTTTTTTTTTTTTTTTTTTTTTTTTAAATAATTCATTCAAATTAAACATTTTAAATAGACTGCAACAATCAACATTTTGTCAGAACATTTAGTAAATCATGCTATTTTGTTTAGTTGGCTCTTGTCTGTTCAGGATCATGGGAGAATCATGATCTCTATTTGAAACTAATTATTGTGATTCTCAATTTATCCAGAAACGTGCAGCTCTACTAACAGGTGAATTTCCCATTCTTACCTCTTTTGCACTTTGCCACTTGACTTAGATGTCTGAGTTTGAGGGCTGTCCCCCAAATCTGATTCCCAAAAGTCATCCGTGTCAGGGACCCATCTCTCTAATGGCTGGAAGAGCCTCTTGTCACGTGGTTCCTTGCTTAACAACTGCAAACGGCGCTCCATCCGCTCAATTCGGGCAAGCAACTATTTCAAAGCAGGACAAATACATTAGGGAAAAAACTAAAATCAGTATCCCACAAACTATGAATGTTACACTACAATTCAAAAGTTTGAGGTCTACAAATGTTTTTTTTTGTTTTGTTTTTTTTAAAGTCTCTTATGCTCACCAAGGCTGCATTTATTTGGTAAAAAATACAGTAAAAAGAGAATACTGTGAAATATTATTACAACAACTGTATATATTAAAAATTGTATTTTAATACATTATAAACTGTCATTTATTCCTGTAATGGCAGCCATTACTTCAGTCTTCAGTGTCACATTATCACATGATTTAGTGCTCAAGTAACATTATTATTAATGTTGAAATAAGTTGTTACACTTATTATTTTTGTGGTTAACCGTGATACATGTTTTTCCAGGATTCTTTGATGAACAGACAGTTCAAAAGAACAGAATTTATTTAAAATAGAAAACTGTTGTAGCATAATAAATGTATTTTGACCAATTTAATGCATCCTTGCATATACTAATGGTAGTGTACATACCGTATCTCTGTCTGATTTGAGTTCATCTATTTCCTTGTCCTTAGACTGCAGCTGTTGCTGTTGTTGCTCTATTAAGTCCAGCTGAAGCAAAAGCAGTTGTTTAAGGCAGGTGGCTTGTGCGTGAGGATGACCCGTGATCTTCCTCAAATTTGTCTTTTTACCCTCCGAGTGTTCATGTGATGCCCCCATGGTCTCTAACCCTTTGGCACTTTTCTCACCCACAGGGTCTCTAGAATTACTATGTGAATTCATGGATACAAACTCTGGCTTGTTATCAATGGTGTTGGTCTGTCCAAGAGGAGTTTTACTTTTTACAGGGGTGCCTTCACCCCCCATTTGTTTAGCTTGAGATGACAGTGTTTCGGTGCCCACAGAGCCAGCCTCTGAAGCCACAGCCAACTCTCTGCCAGGCTTTAAAGGCAATGAAGTCCGTTCAGCTTTCCCACCACAAGTCTTGTCCAAGTTCAGATGTTGTCTGTTGCTGTCTGGAGTGTCACCAAGAGAATCACTGAGCTCTTTTCGGACACTAACTGGGTGTCTCGTTTGGGATGGCCTGAAGTCAAAGTTGTTTGAGTACAATCCCACTTTAGAAAAGCATTCAGGTCGCATATTCATGGCGAAGAGAAACCTCTACCCTATGAACCATGGCTACTATAAGAGTTGATATGTCTGCAGACCTATACCTGGAAAAAAACAAAACAAACAAAAAAAAAACATGAATTATTCAATTAGAATCAATTTTATAGCAAAGTAACGAATATGTAAATTGTACTTTTTTTAAAAAAAAAATCCCCTTGAATGCAGAAGACTGCAAAGAAGTATATAGTTTCTGTCTATATGCAACCTATGCTTCTTTATAAAGTTACAATTAAACCAGCGGGTGAGTAAAGACTAAATAAAACACTAAAACCGTTCACATAATATCGCTTATGATATAAGTTGCCTATAGGCTAAAAATCATTTGCTTAGTCATAAACAACAGATCACTGCAGCTCACTACCGGTTGGACTTGGGTGAAGACATGCACACATTTATTATACCATTACTAAAGATACATATGAATCTTCTTACTAAACGCTATGATGCATATTGTTCAAGAGGTATGAACCATTTTAACTTGAGCTAATAATATATAGCGCGCCTCCATTTTGATCCTCATTGCTAGCTAGCCGCTATTAGCAAACGATGTTATGTCGTTTTCGCTGCACAGCTCAGTCAGAATCCACTCTATACCGCATTTCTTACATAGCTACGGGTTCACCCCGGGTAAACCCTCAACAGTCAGAAGAAACGCGTCTTAAATAAGATTTCTACTTTACTTTTATTGTTGTTTGTCCCCCATTTTCAGGCTTGAATCTGCACAATGTCCCAACATAGGAGTGCGTTTGAATGAGTGCGCATGCGTAGTGTCAGGACATGTTTACATTTAGAGTAATGGGGTCTGTGGAGCTATATTAAAAGTCAGTGTGCATGTAAATTTTTATCTGCACTAACTTACGTTAACTTTACTTGAACCTATGGAAAATGATAAAGATAGTCGTGGTAGTGGAACGCTAGTTGTCTGTCAGAGGAAAAATATGGATCGTACCGTGCACACTTGGGGAGAGGACCTTTCAACGTCATTTCCTCCGAAGTTTTCGCACTCCTTTCGTTTTATTTCAAAATGTATTTATCCGGGATTAACCCTTTCGTGCATGAATTATGATAACTTTTTTCCCTATGTGTTTTTATTGCTCTTATGGCATGAAAAACAAGAACCTTTTTTACCTATACTTTTTTACCCAAGAGATTTTCTGATGTCCACTTTAGTGGACAGTAATGCGTTTATGTTTTTAACTGAAGAGATGCTGTATTAAACTAATACAGTAGTAGAGAATTAATACTGTTCTGTATTTAGCAAACCAATGAATAAAATCATATGAAAAAGTTGAGTGTCACTTGTCTTTGATATCAGAACATGAGCACGTGTATGGCAGGCCGTCTTGACTTTTATTCATTCTCAGGATATGAATTCTTGAGATCAACAATTCTTGATATCAGGAATTACATTTCCACTAATAACAATGGTAATTTTTGATATCAGGAATTACATTTCCACTATAACAATGTTAATTCTTGATATCAACAATTCAATTTTCACTAGTTAAAATGCTAATTTTTGATATCAAGACTTACATTTCCACCACTAAAAACTAGAATTCTTGATATCTGTAATTGTATTTTCACTAGTGAAATGTCACCATGGAATGTCATTCAAATTTCTGCCAATATCAAATTTTTGATATCAAGAATTGATTTCTTACTAGTTGAAATTCCAATTTCACATATCAGAAAAACAATCCTACTAGTAAAAATCATAATTTTTTGATATCATTAATTACTTTGTTACTAGTGCAAATATCTATTTGTGATATCAACAATTGAATTGCTATAACAATGTTAATTTTTGATGTCAATAATTTGATTGTCACTAGTAACAATATTAGTTTCTGATATCATGAATGTGATTGTACTAGTAAGAAAGCCATTTTAGATATTTGAAATTATATTGATATCAGAAATACATTTTCAGATATCAAAAATGAAAATTTTTACTAGTAGCAATTCAATTGTTGATATCTAGAACTGACATGATTTTTACTAGTAAGAATTGTATTTCTGATATGTGAAATTAGAATTTCAACTAGTAAGAAATCAATTCTTGATATCAACAACTGAATTTAAATGGCAGCCTATATTGACATTTCACTAGTGAAAATACAATTAGCCTACAGATATCAAGAATTTTTCTATTCTACTATTTTTACTAGTGAAAATGTAATTGTTGATATCAAGAATTAACATTGTTACTAGTGGAAATGTAATTCCTGATATCAAAATTGCCATTGTTACTAGTATCAAGAAGTATCTGATATCAATAATTGAATTGTTGATATCAACAATCCAATATCAGAATATAGAATTCTTGATATCTGTAATTGTAGTTTTAACTAGTGAAATGTCACCATAGGCTGCCATTTTGATTTCTTACTAGTTGAAATTCCAATTTCACATATCAGAAATACAATTCTTACTAGTAAAAATCGTAATTTTTTACATAAATAATTACATTGTTACTAGTAAAAATGTGAATTTTTGATATCAAGAATTAATTTGGCACTAGTTGAAATGTCAGTTCTTGATATCAACAACTGAATTGCTACTAGTAAAAATGTTAATTTTTGATATCTGAAAATGTATTTCTGATATCAATATAATTTCAGATATCTAAAATGGCTTTCTTACTAGTAACAATCACATTCATGATATCAGAAACTAACATTGTCACTAGTGACAAATTATTAATATAAAAAATTAACATTGTTACTAGTAGTATTCAATTGTTCATATCAAGAATAGATATTTGCACTAGTAACAAAGTAATTAATGATATCAAAAATTATGATTTTTACTAGTAAGAATTGTATTTCTGATATGTGAAATTGGAGTTTCAACTAGTAAGAAATCAATTCTTGATATCAACAATTGAATTTGAATGGCAGCCTACGGTGACATTTTACTAGTGAAAATACAATTACAGATATCAAGAATTGGAATTATTGATATCAAGAATTGAATTGTTGATATCAAGAATTAACATTGTTACTAGTGGAAATGCAATTCCTGATATCAAGAATTGAATTCTTGATATCAAGAATTCATATCCTGATAATGAATAAAAGTCAAAACGGCTTGCCATATGACATAGGCCATGATCTCTACAAGATCTCTATAACCGGTGAAGGTAGCTACAGCTTTGTTGAAACCCAACTCATGTAGATAACGCTCACGCCCCCCCTGTAGAAATCTGTATTTCACACGTATGGGAAAGTATTTATGACCCAATAGGCTATATATCTTATTTCCAATGGTACTCAGCTTACCTGCTGGTTTCAGCGGCATAATATTACATGCATTTATGTGTGTGTAACTGATATCACCAGCAGGGGGAGATGTAGTACAATTAATTATATTTTTCTAACGCTTGCTTTTTCACGTAGCTTAAATGTATTTGTAGAAAAGAGTGGTTTCAAAAAGTGTGCATAATGTGGCCCAAATGCAATTATGTTGTTATTTTACAATTACCAGTAAGGCCAACGAATATGTCTTAAATGATTGAACACAGGCAGGCGTTTAGTTAGACTGAGGTTCACTTCCCTCAGCTGGAATAGCCTACATCAGAGGGCTTGAGGCTCTCTCTCTCTCTCTCTGAGAAATTGAGAAAACTAAAGCGTATTATCTCACTTGACTTTTGCAAGCTATTGATCTCTAAAAGACTTAAATGGATCACATCAATGTGTGTTTCTGTGTGTTCGCAGTTCATACGCAACGTTCTTCAAATTCAGAGATAAACGGTAAGTAATTAGCTAATGGAGCAGACCCTCACTTATCATGACTTATCAAACTCGCCTTGTTTGGCTGCCAAATGTTGACCTACAATCCTTAATTTTAATGGTTTTGATGTTGTGGTACTCAACAATTAGTATTCATAATCCAGACAGATCCACTTTTATGCTACGTCCGTATGCACAGAAAACAAAAATATGTTCAAACATTTTGCTAATGGTCACATTATGTATTAAAAACGTTATTTCTTAATGTTCACAAACTTTTTTGTCATTAAAAAACAAGCAAGCAAGCCTAGCCCAGGTGAGAAAAAGTAATGCAAAAATATCATAATTTATTAGTTTCCATAAAAAGTAACTAACTCAATTAGAATCATGAATCATTGGTATAACCTGTTGCTTAAATTAAATTGTTTGTCAAGATTTTGTCTTTAAAAGTACAGAAAAGATATTTAGGAACACCAATCCTAGATGATTTTACATTTTCTTGTCTCATATCACATCCATCGCAGCATCTTCAGATCGAAAGTGATCATATTGCAGATTAAAGCATCATGTCAGTATAGACAGCTACAGGTCTTGTAGCATCTGTCATATTCTCCCTGCATGCCTAATGTACAAATGGCTTTCCTCTGGTATGTGTCTGCTTGAGTATTGAATATGTGAGCATGTGCATGATTAATTATTAGATTATGCTGTTCATAATTATAATATCAGTCAATATTTTCCCTGCCATATGCTGCAGATGCACAGGGGTGCCCCTCTCTCCTTATCACAATGGCTTTCACACCAGGAGGAGAGAGCAGGCTAACGTTTGGCAGGTATCTCTCTAATGCTCTTAGCCATCTGCCAATTGCCTGGGCTCTCCCCACAAGAACATAATGTTTCTGATTACTGGGTTAATTTCAACACAGTTTGGCACAGTGGAGGCTCTGCAATCTCTTGCTGCACAGTTAGCACGTTTGGCCGGCAGCCATCATGCTGCCTCCAGCCCGGCACTGAATAGGTTCGGGTTTAGCCAAAGGGGCTGATTCAGAACAGTGGATCCTGGAGGTTGCTGAATACTATGATCATCTATATTTTTACATTCGCTGATTTCTCCTCTGCCAGAATCAGAACATCACAGATTGCTTTATATAACAGATGAAACAATGTATTCAATCCTCTCGCTCTGCTCCTTTTCCATTCTTGTACACATAACTCATCTTGTTAGTCCATCTTTTAAATTGGCATCTGTATTGGCCTGCTTTTAGACTCCATAAACTCAGCTGCTGCTTTCTATTTCCACAGAATGACCTTGGTGGGTGCATGGGGTGTCAAGTATAGAAGGGGATAACACAGGGGCTCATGATTTTTGTGCGTAGCCTATCATATCAAAAGCCAGTTAAACTCAATTTATCCACACTTTCTGTTACATTAGTATAGTTACATCACTTCTGGAAGCATTTTAAAGAACTACTGCAGAAAGAAAAAGTACCCACCAAAGTATTGCAAAATAAATAAATCACAAGTTTTGGTTTTGACAAGTTTCATTTAGACAAATCTAAACTTCATGCTTAACTCTGGTATATGAGTTTCGTAATAAATAAGTTAACACACATACTTTATGACATTGACCCTGCATGGGGGCACTAGTCCAAAAAGCCCAAAATGTCTCTTCAGTTTATACATGAGGTGAAATTATTCTGTAATAAAGAAACGTTCGCTTCTTTTCTTGCTCTGATTGATTGATTGATGGATTGATTTATTCATTGATTCATTTTTATTTTTTATTCATTTATAAATATTTATTTATCTTTTGAAGGGTTAGTTCACCCAAAAATAAAATTTCTGTCATTAAGTACTCACCTTCTTGTCGTTCCACACCCATAAGACCTTCGTTCATCTTCGAAACATAAATTAAGATATTTTTTGATGAAATCTAAGGGTATCTGAACCACACATAGGCAGCAGCATCACTGCACCTTTTGATGTCCAGAAAGGTAGAAAGGTAGTTGAAAACATGGTCAGCATGACTACAGTGGTTCAACCTTAATGTTATGAAGCGCAAAAACAAAACAAAAATAATGACTTTATTCAACAATTTGAACTGTTGTCATATGTAGTGAACTCAGTGAAGGCTTCCTTGTTTACGTCCGAATGCTCATTATTGGCCGGATCCTGTATCAGCATCACATGCATGCGTCATGCTGCTCACATGTTCAGCTTCGGCCAATAATGAGCTGTAGTCACATTGACTATTTTAACCATATTTTCAACTACCTTTCTGGACGTCAAAAGGTGCAGTGACGTTGCTGTGGATCAGATACCCTCGGATTTCATCAAAAGTATCTTAACTTGTGTTCCGAGGATGAATGAAGGTCTTACGGGTGTGGAACAACAAGAGGGTGAGTAATGACAGAAATTCCATTTTTGGGTGAACTAACCCTTTAAGGCCTTGTGAACTGTTTCTTTACTAGCAAAAATGGTTAATTCCATACACTAGTTCACTTAAGCTGCTTTTCCACCGTCAGGCGGAACGGTTCTAGTTATATTTCTACTTGAGCCTGGTAAGGCACAATTACAAACTCTTTTCGACCCAGAGTTCTCAGTATGGTTGGCTAACCATGCTGAACTGTGCTGGTAGAATGCTTGTAGTGACATCGCAACTCAGGATTGGTCACTTGTTTGTGATGTCAGTTGGGATTGGCTCAGAATGGAATGGTTAAGCAAAGAGAAAGGTTTGGCCTGACAGTCAAAAAGCGGCTTTACATTAGAGTGTTTTGGTAATTTACACATTTTATGCAAAGTGACTTATATTGCAAACATTTCCTGCCTGGGAATCAAACTCATTGTTAGCGCCACACTCTACTGTTTGAGCTACAGGAATGCTTTGTATTCCTTCATCCAAACTTCTGTGGCATCCTGTGCCATTCAAGCGACAGCCATTGATTTTAGCGGGAATGCTGACAGATAGCTTTCTCCAGGTATTATAAACCTCCTTTCAGAAATCCAATTTGTTATACTCCCTCTTGATTTCAAAATGACCTAGCTCTTTCCACACCCTCAAAACATATCTTGCTCATTGCTATCCGTCACACTCTCCCCTAGTGCTTTCTCTAGCATGCAGGCACCATAACTTCTCACCCCATATCCCAGAACACACATTTATACGCATCCCCTGCTCACAGCTATGATACCCATTTTATCACCACATCCAGTAAATATATGGCATTGTGTGAATTAGTGACTTTCATTAATTACCAAAATATGTATGTGAGTTTGTTCTGAGGGGAGACAAAGGGGTCAGGCGTACCTCTTTGGGCCGACAAGCAAATGGGCGAAAAACAAACAAAAAGGTCTCGTAACCAGGCGGAGGGAGTGACTCAGACACAATCAATTCTCCATGAGCTCTCAGTGGAGCTTCGAAAGCCATGGAAACAAAAACAACACTCCCAACTCAGGTTTACAGCTCAAGGACCCGTCCTGTTTATTTTCAACCTCCAAAACCAACCCTGTTATTATTCCTGCAGCGGTCGAAGTTGACTTGTAAAAAACTCTGTGTGGGAGGGATGGAGAAAGCTTTTTGAGTTCCATCACAACAAAGTTCACTCTAAGGTGACAAAAGTGCTCTTTTTGCATGCCAACACCTGGCCCTTATCTAATAGCCTAATTAGTCTGTAATAAAGGAGACTAATGGGTCTGTTCATTTAAACTAATGAAGGTGAATCACCTGGCTTTTGGCACCCTTTCCCACCCACATTAAGAGTAAATGTTGAGTCCTTTAGTGTAATTATAAAAAGTAAAAATTAATTTTATTAAGCTTCCGTCAGATATATAATGATTTTAAGTGATGTTTGAATGACTTTGTCAAAATTTGGCTTTTCTGTCTTTTTACCTCTCCTCTCTTCTTCTCTTGGCTCTCTCTTTCATTTTCTGTCCTTCAATCTCCTCTTCTGTCCTTTCTTCCGATCTCCTCTGCTCTCCTGCAGTGACCGCATGATTTATGCCTCTCTCCTAGTCTGAGAGTACATAAATACATATAAAGGTTGTAAACTCCCACCATCCATAAAAATGATTAAAGCACCTATTTTGGTTAAATCGGTGCCTGCCCACAACTGTGTTTGATTTTCCACCTAAACCAGAGCCATGTGACTCTCTGCTCAGGCTTCCAGGTCTACACACACACTCATACACGCCCTTCTCCTTGGGGCAGGAAATGAAAGCCAGAACAGGAATGGGAATAAAAAAATATTTGGATGTCATCTTTTGAAGATGAGTATTTTCTGATATTTAAACCCAAAAGCTGTCTGGATGGTGCAGGGCCTCCTCTAGCATCAGTCTGATTGGAGTGATCTGTTGCTGGTTACAAGAGACAGGTCTGTAGCTAAAGGCAAGATCTATGAGATCTTTTAACACTGAAACTACATACAGATGTTCAGGATCAGGATGCTATCTTTGTGTGTTGTATATGCAATTTGAACTGGTAGTCATCTCTGTATGAATATATCTGAATATCCTTCTAAATGATGCTCTCCTGTCATACCCTCATTGAGATGAATGGACCTGAATATCTATACCTCAATTGGAGCAGATTTATAGTCTTGTCATCGCTAATTGTGTGTATTTCTTTCAGAGACTCCTATTTTGATACTCATTTTGTTCCTTTGCTTTTTTTTCAGTTTCTGAGGTTTAGTACCTGTTTTCCTTAGTTTCTATAGGTTTCCATTGATTTTCCCCATGTGTTTGGTTTAGTTGCTTGTACTCCTATGTATTTATATCCCTTTTTTTAGTCTATTTATTGGTTATTGTGTGTATGCGAAGCTGTTACGTTTTTTTTATGGCTTTTCTTGGTTTATCCTTTGTGTTAATAAAACACCAAAATTAGGTCCTCAACTCAACTCTTTGCCTGTCTGAACTCTAGAGTTGTTTTAGCACAAACTGTAGAGCAAGGCACTAGAATGTCATGGGGTTGATACCACTGGTTGATGAGCGGAGACTGAAAGATAAATATAATGTCCACAAATTTGTTTTTTTGGTAAGTAGTCTTAAAATAAAGTCAGTTGTCATTCATGTAATGTAATAAACATGTAATAAACATTGTCCCTTAATAACTAGTCTATTGTTGCAACATGGTGTATTTTTGAAAATTTTAAAACTTAAATTTTTGGTTTAATTGTAATTAATTACAAAATTATTATTATTATTACTACATTAATATTAATTCTGTTCTTAACCATATTCTATTTTGTTAAATTAACAGGGATTTCTTTCTTTATTAACGTTCTATCAAAAATGAAATTCAGTTCAGAGTGTTTATCCACTTAAATTCTTGTATTATAAAATAGAACTTTTTTTTAATCAGAACTTGTGTGAATGTGTACCTTTTGCGTGTAAAGCAACATTATGGAACATGAAGTATTGCTTAAGAAGGCTCCGTTTTTTCTGGCAAAATCAGATGCATACCTTCTGGTGAAAGAGAAGAGAGGGAATCAAGTTTTTTTTTTTTTTTTCATTCTTTGAGAGAGAAAAAAACATGAGGGTTGGCGAGAGGGGGCTTCAGGTGTAAAAGCAGTGGGGGGCTTTTGCTTGGCTCATGAAGAATGTCAGCTGGAGACTTGATGTTAATGTAAAAATCCTGGGTGAGTCCTTCAGGCGAGCCACTCTCCTTCCCTGTTGAGACGGATCACCAAGGTGAGGATTCAGTATGTTTTATTCCATAAAATAAATGGCTATAAGGACAAAAGAAGATATGGACAGAGGCCTTAAATAACTTGTGCTGAACTTGTCAGTTTATGTCTGTACTTTTTGTCTGCTATAATTCTCTCCACCTACATATGAGACTAATTAATGCTCCTGAGTATCACTGCTCCAAGCTATTAGACCCCAAATTACAAACATGTATGTCTCTTTGTCCTAATGTTAGAGAACAGTTAGGGTGGTCACACTTCAACCCCTTCTGTATTAGTGCCATGGTGGGTAAGGGTTAAACACTGGGATGAGGAGGCCTACTGTTGCTGGCTAACATGCCCAGTTGGAGGTTCTTTGACCTGGGGTGCAAATCTGTCTTAAATAGGCCCTCTCCAGAGAGTCAGAGATGCAGGCTGGCATATCCTTCGTTACAGGGGGTTGTGAGTTTGTCCACAGTGCAGATCATGTTTGAAAAGAAAGCCTGAGTGAGGAGAATGTAAAGAGGGGAAAAGAAAATAAATAAAGAACTGTAAGTAAGGAAGATATGTTTTTCTGATGTTGTGTATATTACACATTATACGTTTTCGCTATTTCTTAATTGTTTTATTGTTTACATTTTGGTGGAAAACTTCATTGTGACAACTTACTCCATGTAGTGTGGCTATGCACCTAATTTTTGACATAGTGTGCAAACATTTGTAACTTGAATGTGCAAGACTTCTGATATCATCTGCTTCCAGTTTATTTAAACTGTACAAAAAAAGCCCATCATGCTGCTTGATATTGCAAACTGGTATTTCTTTGTAATTGTGTTGAGTTCCAATCCAATTGAGCATCGTTTAAAGGGTAGTTCACACAAAAAAATGTTTATGTAAATTATGTAATTTATTACTCACCCTCATGTTGTTCTACACCCATAAGACCTTCGTTCATCTTCGGAACACAAATTACGATATTTTGATGAAATCCAATGGCTCAGTGAGGCCTCTATAGACAGCAATGCCACTGAAAATCTCAAGATCCATAAAGGTACTAAAAACATATTTAAAACAGTTCATGAGAGTTCAGTGGTTCTACCTTAATATTATAAAGTGACAAGAATACTGTTTGTGCGCAAAAAAAACAAAATAACGACTTTTTTAACAATATGTAGTGATGGCCGATTTCAAAACACAGCTTCGGAGCTTTATGAATCAAATCAGTGATTCGGAGCACCAAAATCACGTGATTTCAGCAGTTTAGCCGTTTGATGGGAGATCCGAATCACTGATTCGAAATAAAAGATTCGTAAAGCTTCGAAATTTTACAAAGCAGTGTTTTGAAATTGGCCATCATGAGATATTGTTGAAAAGTCGTTATTTTGTTTTTTTGCCGCACAAAAAGTATTCTCGTCACTTTATAATATTAAGATAGAACCACTGAACTCACATGAACTGATTTAAAATATGTTTTAGTACCTTTATGGATCTTGAGATTTTCAGTGGCATTGCTGTCTACTGAGCCTGATTTTTTTTAAATATCTTAATTTGTTTTCTGAAGATGAACGAAGGTCTTACGGATGTAGAACGACATGAGGAGGAGTAATAAATGACATTATTTTCATTTTTGGGTGAATTAACCCTTTAAATGCCACAGCCTACTGTTGCTGTCCATGTCCATCCCTTCATGACCACAGTGTACCCATCTTCTGATGGCTACTTCCATCAGGATAATGTGCCATGTCACAATGGCCTCCACAGTCACCAGATATCAATCCAACTGAGCACCTTTGGGATGTGGTTGAATGGGAGATTCACATCATGGATGTGCAGCCAACAAATCTGCAGAAACTGTGTGATGCTATCATTTCAATATGGACCAAAATCTCTGAGGAATGTTTCCAGCACCTTGTTGAATCTATGCCACGAAGAATTAACACAGTTCTGAAGGCAAAAGGGGGTCCAATCTGGTACTAACAAAGTATACCTAATAAAGTGGCCGGTGAGTGTATTTTTCCTGGGCAAACAGTGGAAATGTCCAATATTATTGTAGCTAAGATTTTATTTGATGTGCCTATCCTGAAAAATATTCATTGGAGTAAAAAGGGTGACAAACAGCCCCGCTCTCCCCTTTACAGTGACAGCTGGCGTTATGGCAATATTGTTAGTACTGGACCGCCTTAGGCCAGGTGAGAGAAATATTATGTACAGATAAAGGATGAAGGTAGATGAAACATGAAACCATCATTGGCAGTGTTTGTTTCCCACCATTATAATCCTAACATGTTGTCACCTTCCCAGAAGCCCAATTTCACAAGCACTTTGAATTAACCATAATTAGAATCTTGGCTTTTGACCCTTTTCGATCACGAAGGATGAGGGTGTGTAAATCAGATTGGTTCTACTGTGATCAGTAACATATGTGAACTGGGAATAAGATGAATGTGCTCATGCCAGAGTCTATATCAACGAGCTGTGGTTTATGCAGCCTGTGGTCCAGATTTAGCGTTGTGCCAATGCCAGGCCTGTGATTGATGTGTAAAATATAAACTGATGTGTTGAGAGGCAGGAGATTTTCTTTCATGCTTGTATGTTTCCTGTTAAAGGTGGAAAGCAAGAGTGAAGCATTTCCTCCCATTTCCAAGATGATTCCAAACATTTGTTAAGACATTATTTCATGCAGGTAGGGATATGTATTTTATGTTGATTTCCCTGAATATATAAATCAGATACCAGTCATCATGACAGGATTTACCTCTGCCCTGCATATGAGAGTCTGAAATGAGGATGTGAATGTTTGTGTTTGTGTTCACATGCTGGTAAATGTCATGCTCTTTCTCTGTATGTTCTATCAAAAGGTATGGGACCTCGCATAGCAAAGCACTCAGAAAATGGGAAAGGAAAATATCACTCCCGCATTTGGCAAACATTAGGTTGCGGTGCTTTTGATCACAAATGGGAGTGTTGAGTAAATCTCAAATAAGAAAGAATTAATTTTCTGGGAAAATGTTTGTTTTCTTTGAAAGGAAATAAGCAATCTGCTTTTTGAATTATATCCAGTCCAGGTGTGTGTGTGTGTGTGTGTGTGTGTGTGTGTGTGTGTGAGTGTGTGTGTGTGTGTGGACTATGTCCCCACAAAGATGGCAATATTCAAAATCCTTGTCCTTGTAGGCACACTTTTTTTTTTTTTTTTTTTTTGAAAATGTAAAAAAATTCGTTTATGTTAAAACTGTGTAATCCAAATGAATGGATTAAAATTATGTATGCAATTTAAATACATAAATCTTAAATTTAGGCCTAGAATTATTTTCAAACCTGTTGACTTGTCCTTTGTTTTCTTTAATAAAAGACATTAAGGCAATGATGAGCTACCTGTTGTGAGCTACCCTACCAATTGTAATGGGACCAACTTTTGAAGGATTTAAAAGCAGAAACGTGAAGCATATGATTTTATAAAAACACTTTGTTCTGTTTCACAATTGTTCTGTTAAAATGTTATTTATATTAAGCCATAAAGTTTCAGGGTTTTAGGTGTTATGTTGTCATGGCATCAAAGCTGTATTGGATATAACTTTACACAGAAGTCATTATGATACATATGCTGTCAATTTAGCTCAACTTATTTTATTGAACTGTGAATGTTCCTTTTAATGTGCATTTCGTGTGAAATATCATTTAAGTTTTGAGAAATTAGCTCTTGAACTGACTTACACCTAAAAGATTCCTCTGTTAATCTCAAACTTTGAACACTGATTGTGGCTGCCTCCCCTTTTGAAGAAAAACAGAACGGTGGAGTATTTCCATTCAAAGTAGATCATGCCAAATTACAGAAATGTGCTTTCAATTTCACCCTTCTATAGCAATACATGCTAAAGAAGCTAGAGCTAAATTGCTCATCGTTTTTTTTTTTTTTTTGGTATGTTGCATGATGCTAGTGTATATACTGGTCCCTATATACAGTGGTATGTGAAAGTTTGGGAACTCCTTACAGAATCTGTGAAAATGTGAATAATTTTAACAAAATAAGAGAGATAATACAAAATGTGTGTTATTCTTTATTTAGTACTGTCCTGAGTAAGATATTTTACATAAAAGATGTTTACATAAAGTCCACAAGACAAAAAATAGCTGAATTTATTAAAATGACCCTGTTCAAAAGTTTGGGAACCCTTGGTTCTTAATACTGTGTGTGGTTACCTGGATGATCTACGACTGTTTTTTTTTTTTTTTTGTGATGGTTGTTCATGAGTCTCTTGTTTGTTCTGAGCAGTTAAACTGAGCTCTGTTCTTCAGAAAAATCCTCCAGGTCCTGCAGATTCTTCAGTTTCAAGGATTTTTTTGCATATTTGAACCCTTTCCAGCAGTGACTGTATGATTCTGAGATCCATCTTTTCACACTGAGGACAACTGAGGGACTCAAACACAACTGTTAGAAGAGGTTCAAACATTCACTGATGCTCCAGAAGGAAACACGATGCATTAAGAGCCGGGGGGTGAAAACTTTTGAACAGGATAAAGATGTCCACATTTTTCTCTTTTTGTTGAAATATCATTTTTTTCATTTAGTACTGCCCTCCGGAAGTGACAGAAGATACCTACATTTTTCCCGGAAGACAAATTATGTACAATTTACCTTGATCTTCAAATTCTAAATGTTTTCACCCCCTGTCTATTAATGCATCGTGTTTCCTTCTGGAGCATCAGTGAATGTTTGAACCTCTTCTAACAGTTGTGTTTGAGTCCCTCAGTTGTCCTCAGTGTGAAAAGATGGATCTCAGAATCATACAGTCACTGCTGGAAAGAGTTCAAATATGCAAAAGATGCTTGAAACTGAAGAATCTGCAGGACCTGGAGGATTTTTCTGAAGAGCAGAGCTCAGTTTAACTGCTCAAAATAAACAAGCCACTCATGAACAACCATCACAAAACAAAAAAAACAAACAAAAAAACAGTCGTAGATCATCCAGGTAACCACACACAGTATTAAGAACCAAGGGTTCCCAAACTTTTGAACAGGGTCATTTTAATAAATTCAGCTATTTTTTGTCTTGTGGACTTTATGTAAACATCTTTTATGTAAAATATCTTACTCAGGACAGTACTAAATAAAGAATAACATGCATTTTGTATGATCTCTCTTATTTTGTTAAAATGATTCACATTTTCACAGATTCTGTAAGGGGTTCCCAAACTTTCGCATACCACTGGTAAACCTTTATAAATGATCTTTATCTTGATCTATAATGCGAGATGGGTCATCATAGTTTGCGCTGCAGTTCGCAGAGTCCTGTCAGTCGGATTTACAGCAGGTGAATTCATCCGTTTCTCCCGAGATATATGCAAGTAAGTGGCTGGTGAACTGGAAGAATAATAGAGTAAACTTTATAGTTACTTAAGCTCATTATGTGTGTCTGCTATGAATAAATGTCGGCAAATTATATTTGAATGGATTGTTATTTATATAACAAATTGCCTACCCTACCTTTAAATAATAGCGCACCTCTCCTCAAAAAGCCACATGATTTGTGATATCATTTATGTCTGTAGGAATAACGGAGCAGGACTAAAGGTGTCCCTCCTTAAGAACAAGAACGTCTTGAGTTATGAAGTTCCTGTGTGCATGCGTGTTTTTAAACAAAATGTCAAATGATGTCATAGGCCCTTTTCCTTGGTGAGCATTTTACATTCCTCTCTGTCCTCCCTTTTTTCCTCAGTACTGGAGAGAAACTAGAGGCCAAATGCCTTCCTGTCATGTTTCAGGCTGCTTGCTCATGCAACAGCATGTGTTCTGCATCCCTCAGGAGAGCGATATACATCATAGTAATACTGCTAACTCAGCACAGAGCACTGCAATAGCCATAACCTTATAGCTTTACCCCAGTAAGCAGCCCAGTGAGATCAATGCCTTGAGTCACAGTTTAACAAACCAGCTTATTTAAACCATTTAGCACCTTTGGTAATATTTCAGTGTTGTGCATAATTTATTGAGCTTGATATGGTGAAATTGCTTGACAATCACAGCTATCCTTCCTGCTGATGTATTTCCTATTAAAACAAATTTGGGCTGTACTTTTTTTAAACCATGATTTGCTACTGGCTTGTCAGTTGAAGGTTGCAAGGGGAGGGATACATTTAAAGGTGACCTATTACGCCACTTTTTACAAGATGTAATATAAGTCTTAGGTGTCCCCAGAATGTGTCTGTGAAGTTTCAGCTCAAAATACCCCAATGGATTTTTTTATTATACCATTTTTTATCTGCCTATTTTTGGGTGGGTGTACATTTAAATGCAAATCAGCTTGTGCTTCCCACCCCCAAGCTCGCGATTCAAATACACTGAGGCATAAACAATACAGGAGAAGCTCACACAGCAAATATAACTCTCGAAATGGATCATTACAAACTGTTCTTGATGCAGCATATCAGATCACATAAGTAAGGCAATTATTTTGTGGATGTTTGCTAACATTCGATTCTGAATGAGTTCGATAGCATGCTGCACGGCAAACGTGGCTAAATCTACATACTGTTGTAGAGACTCAATAAGAATGAAGATGTGTTTATGGATTATACAGACTGCAAGCATTTATGGGTTAAAATGAAAATAACAACATGGCTCTGGTCTAATTTCTTACATGAATACAGTAAAAAAACAATGGTAACTTTAGCCACATTTAACAGTACATTAGCCACATGCTAATGAAACACATTCAAAAAGACAATGTTCAAACATCACAACACATGTATGAAATTGGATCATGAACAGTTGGTATTGATCTATCTTTGAGAATCAACTTCTGTGCAAATCCTGTGTTTTACTGACTCTCATGTACAAAGTAGTCTGGTGTAAAATGACTTGCATATACTGGTATATGAATTTATTTGAATAAAATTACACAACTGCATCCTTAGTGGCTCAGATGCCTGGAGTTTATAGACTCAAATGTTTACTATTATAGCCATTAACAGATCAGTGATAATGTTTACATAGCTGAGACATATCACAAGCTCAGGGACGGTCATTCTTGAGTGCTGCTGTCCTGCAGAGTTTTGCTCCGAGCCAACTCACTTTCCTTCACGTAGCTTTAGTAATCCTGAAGACATTCAAGTGTGTTTAATCAGGGTTGTAGCTAAACTGTGCAGGACAGCTGCACTCCAGGACCAGCGCTACTGGTGCACCGTTGTTGCTTGTGAAAACAAAATGGTGGTGCCGTGGGTGGGAACATACAGATTAAGGGGCGGTAATATTATAATAAGATCCCCTTCCTACAAGGAGAGCGTAATCTGAACGGTTCATTTTTTTCACATGCTTGCAGAGAAAGGCTTACCAAAAACAAAGTTACTGGGTTGTCCTTTTTCACATTTTCTGGGTTGGTAAATGCACTGGGGACCTGATTATAGCACTCAAACATGGAAAAAGTCAGATTTTCATGATATGTCCCTTTTAATTGAACAAAAATCTGTGTGCAACATGAATGTTTTTGGCTCTTTTCCTGGAGAAAGAATATAAATATTAAATGTGTATATCAACTGAAAGTTAATTCTGTATGTATATTGATAGCATCAAAGCTAAAGATGGAATAAAAGACAAAATTATTTTTTGCCGGTCTAAGCTTGTCATTAGCTGGTCCAAGTGGGTTATTAAATGGACCAGGCTGGTCATTAGTTTGCACAAGCTGGTCATTACATAGTCCAAGCCTGGTATACCATCTCACACTACCAACAAACCAAGCTACTGGTCATAACAATATAAGGTGGTTTTGAGGAACATGATAGCTGGTCAACCAGCCAATATAACCAGCTAGTACCAGCAAATGACCACCTTAGACAATCTTTCCAAATATTCTGTTCATAATTTACATTTTATTATTTATGTATTTTATTTTAATCTTATTTTAGTTTAATTTAGTTTAGTTAAGGTTGTTTCTTTTTACCACTCTTGCCATCACCTTTTTATATGTGGTTTTGAAAATCAAACTGCACTGATGTTCATATTCTTGTATATAAGCTTGAAAATTCTCAGTCAGCAAATGTGTTGGAAGGCGTTCAGCAAAGAGTAAAGGGAAACACAACCTGTCAAATTTCAAAGAAGTGTATGCGTGTGCATGCATATGTGTGTGTGCTCATTTTCATTTTAGTGACTATTCAGCAGCACTAGGGGGCCCTGCAGGGCTGTGTTAGTGTGACTGTATGGTTTGTGTGTGTGTGTGTGTGTGTGTGTGTTGCTATGGACCTTACCATGACAGATTTAATATCAGCCTTGCCAGTGACATTGACTGTTGAGAGTTCATCTTCTGTTAAACTCCTGATACTCTAACATGACATCAAACCCTCAGTGACCAATAAGCACAATGTGTTCAGTGTGAAGCTGTTTTCACAAAGACTAAAAAGAAAAGGGGAAAAAAAGAAAAGAAAAGAGGAAAGACAGGTGGACGCAACAGTTGCTGTTGTCCCTCAAAGCATTCTGGCCGAAAGGAGAGCACCTGTCGGATGTGTAACCGAGAGAGAGGGAGTCTGTATGAGACTCTGTGATGATGAATAAGATTTAATTATTCCTGCTTAAATGTCGGCGCACTTTTAGGCGTGAATGATTAGATCTGTGTGTCAAGTACACAGTTTTGGGCTGAAATGTTCTACCTCTTCTAACTTTTTAGAGGAAATTTGTATTGCTCAGAAGATTTTAAAATCATTGTATTTCTAGTTCTCAGTTGTGTATCATTAAGTTATCAGCTTTGTTTCAGACATTACTACAAAATATAGATGCATATAGATGCCCCCCCCCCCTTCAAAAAGTTACAGATATAAGAAAAGTTTGAGTTTAAAATGAAATCACTGAATTCTAAATGCATACTTTGGTGTTCAGCCAATCTTAGCCAGTTCTGCCAGTTCATACTGAACGTGTTTTTCCATTCCAATGTGCTACTTTTCCATTATTTTTCTATGTAAACACACGCATGACATGACATGCCATTCTAAAAATGCGGTGCTCAAGTTAAAATCAGTTAAACTTTTAAAAAACGCATCTTGAGACCATCGCTGCATTCTGAATACGTCGATCCGAATCTTTTGTCAATGTTTTATTTATTTGTTTATTATTTTGTTAGTTTATATAAACCTTAATATTATTTTCTTTGTGTTTGAAAATTCTTATGCTTGATCATTGTGCCCCAAATAAACTTTAAAGATTATCTTTCACTGTATTGTGTTTGATTATATACTGTGTTTGCATACCATTTCGCCAGAAAAAAAAAAAACGCTTACCATCTCAGAAGCACTAGCTATGGCCCTATCAATTTCAAGTAACAGGTAAAACTTCTAAGATTGTGAGACTGAAACGCGAGCTAGTGAGTGTGATTTCCTGTTTAAAGTCGTCTAAAGTCCCCGCCAAAGGAAGTAGTCCGTTTTAGCAACTTGTTAGCAACTGTCGTTTTTAAGACACAATAAAGGTTTAAAAAATCACAAGCGGGTCATAACTATTAGCAAAAACCCATTCAAAAAACCCATAGACTTTAGGGCAATGGAACTGGAAGTCCTAAAATGCTAACTCGCTTCCAGGTTTTGCATACAAAAACATGTCATCTACTGAGTGGAGTTGAAGGTCGGTAATGGACGCGGGTTGGTCATGTGACAGTAATAACATAGCGAATGTAGTACATCTGAATTCATTCATACTACACACATTCGTACTATATAGAACACACTTTTTCCATGGTTGTGAAGTAAATTTAAATGAAAAGCAGTACCTCCTCAACAGTACGTGATTTCGGATGCAGCTCTTGCGTTTTTCCCCCATTCCACTGCCCGCATCTTGCGTTTTTCAAAGCAAAAAGGCATTATGTGAGAATGAGTCCTTGGCATGGTTTGAGACATTATCTGCATCTTCGTCAAAACTCTTGAGGAGACACATGAAATCGTCTGTTTCTCATGAAAAAAACTTTAATCTCATTTGTTTCTCATAGAGAGCAAATAGATGTGATTTTCTATCCTATGGGTTTGTGTGTGTGTGCTATTTAAGTCACTTCTCTCTATTGGTGTGTTAGTTGAGCTGTGCCATTTGTTTTCCCCAAAGCCATGACGTTGCTCTGTATGCGTGTGTGTGCATGAGTCTGCTAGACTCATATGAAACATTACAGGATAGCTGAGCCTCTCTTATGGGCCACAGCTGCTCATGGCTGTTGTAGTGCCTGTGTGATGTCATATTTAATGGACATCCATTTCCACTGGGAAACGGGAGGGTGGGAGATGATCTTCATAAAGCCACCTGCATACTGGTGCACCACTACGTGACCTCTGAAAGGTACATTTGGATATGAATTGATCAAACTAAACTCCTTGGTGGGTTTGTTTCCAGGAGATGATAGCATTACTGGGGAACAGAAAAATCAATGATTTTTTAGAAATTAATGGGGTGTGTGAGTGTGTGTTGGGGCGGGGGGGGACCCTTTACGCAAACCCTACACCGTCTTGAGTAAAGGAGAGCCCCGCTAGGGACGTAAGGTGAGACATTGGGGCAGATGGAAGGGTGACAGAGTGAAGGTGTGTGTGCCTGAACACGCTCTGGTGTGTGTGCGTGTGTGTGTGTGGAAGTAGATATTCTCATATTTTTTCAACTTAAAGGTAGGGTAGGCAATTTTTTTCATAAACTTTTTTTTTTGTGGTAGAAACTCACATCCTAATAGCAATCAATAACAGAAGTGGTCTAAATATTAAAAAACATACATACATCTTCTGTGGAAGTCTCAAGACCAAAAAATGTCCGTCCAATAATAGGATGACCTGTACTTCCATACCTCCGCGCACCCTGCTCGCGTAGACATCACACGTCATCAGCGCGTTCCATGAGGCTATGCAGAGTTGTAGACAGACACTGAGCGCCACATACAAATAGCAGCCGCATTTTACAGTTCCTCCAAAACAAGGAGCTTATGTTGCATTCATGCCATGTCGTAACCGTAATCACAAGATGGCAACCCATGCCGTTCTACCCAGAGCTGTTCACGTCCTCAGACTCAGATGCATTTCTCTGGCAACACTATCAACGCTGAAATTAATCTGAAGCAGTCAAGTGGTACAACTAGAGCTCTATAAGTTGTTTACATTCATTATTATTGTAATGTTATGTGCTTTGAGACATGAGGTAATTTAACACCGTCTCACATGATGCTTTGCAGACTCTGCTCTGGCTGTGCGCGTTCATGTGTTTTGGAGGAGGCAAAGGAGATCTATCTATCTATCTATCTATCTATCTATATCTATCTATCTAGAACTCAGCTCTAAGACTTGAGCGATAGAGAACGGCCAGCAGTGGGAGAGCCAACAGTTTCACATGGGAGGACAGAAGGAAAGGAACGAAAAGATAAAAGACTCTGGCGTGTTTTAATTATTAAACTCTACAAAAGTACTAAAGACTTGGTCGAGAGGTATACTGTCAAAAACAGAATAATCACTCTGTTCTCTCTGTTCCTTCTCTGCTGGTTGTTTTAATCTTTCCTCTCCAATTTCTCTCCGCTCTCATTTCCATCTTCCTATCTTTATAAAAAGGTTACTTTCTTCTTTCCTGCTAACACAGAATGATCTCCTTTGCTGTGTACATGACTGCATGTGAGTGTGCAGGTATGTTTCCATGTTTGTAAGCAAGCGTAATTCCACCCCCACCCTCCGCCTCATTAGGTTCATTCTGAAGGATTTGATTAAATATTTAAAGTGTGCAGCACTTTCTCTGGCATCAGGTGTAAGCCACCGTTGTAATCATAGATAACACTCTGTAATTACACTGCAGTTAACCATATGAGTGTGTGTGTGTCTGTGTGTGTGTTTGAAATATGAGCACACTAAACCCTGTAATTCATGTGTACCATCCCAGTCTCCCACACTGTGTTCTCCTCGCTCCTTCTGACACACACACACACACACACACCTTTTTTCTGTTTCGTAATCCTCCCACAATGCCTGCATGTTTCCTTTCTCTTTCTTTGATGCGGGATAGAGAGTGCAAAAGCAACAGAGAGAGAAAGAGAAAGATGGAGGGAGGGAGGGAGAGATTACACCCATTCTGAATGCAATTATGCACACAGGCATGAATTTCTTAGACATCTGTTTTGATGCTGATATGTGGATGTTTATTTAAGAATTAAATAGAAGCCAGATCTCTTAAAAGAATTATACATTTCTTAGTATATGTGTGTGTGTGTGTGTGTACTTGTCTACCTAACAGTGGTGTCATTACACATTCACCAACAGGGGACCACCGAGCAAAGAGGGGACATTTTTCAAGTCCCCTGTTGGTCATGCTTTAAATCATGTTAAAATCAAGTAAAAAAAACGCTCTGGTGAATTTTTTTCATTTTTGGGCAAGTGGGGACCAACAGGTGTGTGTGTGTTTAAGCCCATACTCAGCAGCACCCCTGTAGGCTGGAGCAGGAACTTAAAGCCCGGGATACACTGCGCGATTTTAGCAATCCTATAAGATCATTACAAATCACACTGTGCGACATGGATCTATTAAACTTGGGTACGACAAGCATGTAGACTGTACGATGATGACACCCATTGACTCGTGAGCTACGATGCAAGTTTCTATAGAAGAATAAAACGTCATCAGCATGCGCTAGTAGTTACCAAAAAGACCATGTTGAATCACACTTTGGCAGCTGTAGTTTGTATGTGTGCTGAAAAAAAAGGAAGCGGTGAAAGAAGAAGGGAAAAGAGCTTGAGGTAAGCAGTTTTAAGTTTTAGCGCCATGTCACTTTGATCTCATGTCGCATTTTTTTGGCTGGTCAGCAGACGTAGGTCGTAGCAGCAGATATACTGTGCGTTGATCATGCTGAATTTCTGACACTGTCAGAAAATGATCATATGCTATCTTTGGTCGCAAGACCAGGAAAACAGCCGTCTTTGTACCACTCTCACTGTACGACATAGGACCACCGATTCAGAGCCATGATCACAGAAATCGCCACGATTGTTTCACGATGGCAATCTTTCGTCTGGGACAGCCAAAAATTATCCCGGGCTTTAGGAACCTTTTATTTTATTTTTTATACTACTAGGCTAATTATAGAATTTTTTTGAATTATCTTAATTATTATTTCACTGTAATGCTAATACATTCCAAGTCAATTACCATATAAATTAACAAAATATTCAAATGTTTTTTTTTTTTTTTTTTTTTTTTTTTTTACCAGAAATCATTTATACATCGTTCTACATCTGAATAATATTTGACCAATTTAGCTGCTAACACATATGCAAACTGGGAGCTTGTAAAAAACTTACTAGTTTCAAACTTTGCATTACATTAATATGACATTTTTAATTAAAATTGAAATTTTAAACAGTAAGTATTTCAAAATATATACTCATCCAGTATAAAATTAAATACAAGTGTGTCGCACTAAATCAGGTGAAGATTCAAAATTTTATATCGACTTGCCGCATTGAAAATGTTCAGCTGGCTTTATGAAATTATGTGAACTGAATGTCTTTTCACACAAGCACTTTAGTTGAACCAACTGAAGATTTTCAATAAAACAGTCAACTCATAATTTTGAACTTTGACCTTGACATAGAAGGCTTTTAAATGCTTTTTAAGTGTCTGGGTTTGTATGAAAGGCATTATATTTAGTTATTTGGGGTACAACAGTAAACTTTGAGTTGCAAGAAAAATTATTTGTGTCTGCTTAAATTGCTCATTTAGCATGCACAGTTTAACTAGTGTGGAAATTGGCATGGAATAGTGAGTAAACAAAATGCCTTTGGTCCCCTGTTAGATGGTAAAGTGTTTGGTTTGGTTTGGAAGCACATGTTTGGTTGCTTTGCCATTTCTTACCATCACTGTATATATATATATATATATATATATATATATATATATAGGAGGGTATATATAGGTATATGAAGGTATATAGGATATATAGTATATAGGAGGGCAAGACACAAAAGGGCATTGCAAAAGAGGCTGGCTGTTCACAGAGCTTTGTGTCCAAGCACATTAATAGAGAGGCGAAGGGAAGGAAAAGATGTGGTAGAAAAAAGTGTACATGCAATAGGGATAACCGCACCCTGGAGAGGATTGTGAAACAAAACCCATTAAAAAATGTGGGGGAGATTCACAAAGAGTGGACTGCAGCTGGAGTCAGTGCTTCAAGAACCACTACGCACAGACGTATGCAACACATGGGTTTCAGATGTTGCATTTCTTTGTGTCAAGCCACTCTGACAGCGTCAGAAGCATCTTGCCTGGGCTAAAGACAAAAAGGAATAGACTGCTGCTGAGTGGTCCAAAGTTATGTTCTCTGATAAAAGTAAATTTTGCATTTCCTTTGGAAATCAGGGTCATAGAAAATCTATGGGGTATCGTGAAGAGGAAGATGCGATATGCCAGACCCAACAATGTAGAAGAGCTGAAGGCCACTATCAGAGCAACCTGGGCTCTTATAACACCTGAGCAGTGCCACAGACTGATCGACTCCATGCCACGCCGCACTGCTGCAGTAATTCAGGCAAAAGGAGCCCCAACTAAGTATTGAGTGCTGTACATGCTCATACTTTTCATGTTCATACTTTTCAGTTGGCCAAGATTTCTAAAAAACCTGTCTTTGTATTGGTCTTAAGTAATATTCTAATTTTCTGAGATACTGAATTTGGGATTTTCCTTAGTTGTCAGTTATAATCATCAAAATTAAGAGAAATAAACATTTGAAATATATCAGTCTGTGTGTAATGAATGAATATAATATACAAGTTTCACTTTTTGAATGGAATTAGTGAAATAAATCAATTTTTTGATGATATTCTAATTATATGACCAGCACCTGTATTATATATATATATATGTTTAGTGTTACTATGAACATTGCTGCTATATTCAGAGATATTTAGAATATGAAATATTGCTAATTGCACTTTACCATCTAACAGGGGACCAGTGTCCTTTTGTGTAGTGAAATCACTACTGCACATGCACAGGCTGCTGCTGCTTAACTTTAGCATGAACACTTTTGCTTGTGTGGAATTGGGCATTGAATGATGAATAAAATTGGTAACATCTAAATTAATGTATTTTGAAAATCAAGAAGAAATAGCTTTTTAAGGTAACAGTTGCGGGTCATCATTTTATACAGTAAATTTTGATTTGATTAAACAAAATGCCTTTAGTCCACTGTTAGATGGTAAATTGCGACATCTGTTTGGTTGCTTTGCCATTTCTTACCATCACAAACACACTGTAAAGATTTTGGAGATCAGATCTCAATTTTATGTTGACTTGCTACAAAATTGTCAGTTATTTCAATTAAATTATGTGAACAATGTCTTTTAACACTGGCACGTTAGTTGAACCAACTGAAGTTTTCCAATGCAACAATAAACATAAAACTGAGTTTTGACCTTCAAAATCTTTCTACAGTTTTTTGTTTTTTATGAGAAGAACTAGTGTTTTAGTTTTATTATGAACATTGCTGTTACATTCAGAGCTAATCAGATTACGAAATATTGCTAAATGTAAAGGCAACCAAACATGTGTCAAACTTTACCATCTAATAAGGGACCAGTGTCCTTTTGTGTCATGAAATCACTACAACATGCACATGTTGCTGCTGCTTAACATTACCATGTACACTTTAACTTGTGTGAAAATGGGCACGGAATGGTGGATAAAAAAATATGGTAACCTGTTATTGTAATGGCAAATTAACTAACTTTAAGTTACAGTTATTAAAACTTACTGAACCAACCTGAATACATTAATTTATAACAACAAAACCAAGTTTTATTGGTTAAATCAAGCAGAAATAGCTCTTTAATGTAACAATTGCAGATGACCATTTTATACGGTGAATATTGATATGATTAAACAAAAAGCCTTTGGTCCCCTGTTAGATGGTAAATTGCGACATCTGTTTGGTTGCTTTGGCATTTTATGCCATCACAAATACTCTGTAAAGATTTTGGAGTTCAGATCTCAACATTTTTGTTGACAATTGAAATATATGAAGTAGGGATGTTCATTTTTAATGTTTTTTTCCTGACTGAAAGCCAATGCCTTTTAACCGATCATTATCTGTTAACTGAAAAGATTATAAGGTTAAATTAGAATTAAATTATAATGGATAAGTGTCTGTGACCCATTAAAATACCACAAAGGTTTAGTTTTGCCTGTGCAAATAGCAGCATAAAGCAGCACTTTTTATCTTTTTTATTTTATAAAATAGCATATTGTGTTTGGTGTTCATTTGTAAACAATACATATTTTACATTTCTGAATGTTAAAATAAAATATGACATACACAACTTATCTGTTTTTTCTCTCAAAAACACAATTTTGACTGATATGTGTGGCATATTACTTTACTTTAATTACTTGAATTGTTTACTACAGGTATTAATTGGTCAACAGTCTTACTGTCATTTAATTATGGTCATCCCTAATATGAACTCAATTTTTTTTTTTTTTAACACGGGCACCAATTGAACCAACTGAAGATTTTCAGTGAAGTAATCAAGATAAAACTGAGTTTTGATCCAAAATAAAGGCAAGGTTATAAAGGTTGTAAAGGCAACCAAACAGGTGTTGCACTTTACCATCTAACAGGGGACCAGTATCCTTTTGTGTAGTGAAATCACTATAACATGCACATGCTGCTGCTTCTGAACTGTACCATGTACACTTTAACTTTATTTTGTTCAAGTCAAAAATATTATTTAACATCAATAAACCAACCATGGTCAATGAACCAATGTACATACATCAGTATATACCAACAAAACAAAGTTTTACGGGTTAAATCAAGCAGAAACAGCACTTTAAGGTAACAATTGCAGGTCATCACTTTGTTAAAAAAACAGTCATTCTGTTAAACAAATTGACTCTGTTAGAGTCCCCGCTAGATGGTAAAGTGCGACGACTGTTTGATTGCTTTGTCATTTCTTGCTATCACAAACACACTGTAAAGATTTTAGAGGTCAGATCTCAAAATTTTATGTTGACTTGTTGCATTGCTGCAAAATTGTCAGTTGGCTCAATTAACTTTTAGTTTCAGGTCAACTTTAAAATTTTAATTTAAGTTTAAAGTTTAACTGTTTAATATTTAGATGCAATAATCAACATAAAACTTAGAATATTTATTTTCAAACAGCAGGCTTTATGTATTGTCTGGTTTTATGACAATTTAGATTAACTAAATATTATCAGATTATCACAGAGGACATGAGTACATTATCATTGATGTTCAGCTGTTTTGATAGTATTTTGATAGGTCATTTTTTAGATTCTGAAAATATATTTTAATATGATATTACTGAAGAAATGTAGCAAATTGATGTCTTATTTAATGTAATATTATGTTCGGGTTTGAACTTAAGTTGAACAGTTTTGAAAAGAGCATGTACGTATAGACAGGGCCTAAAATTAATACTTGCCAACTGCCAAATGTGAGTAAAAATTGGTGTTGGTGAGCGTATAAAACGGTGTCACAAGCCATTCGGCTGGTAACATTTTTATGAATTCTAACAAAGCATGAACGTGAACAAACATAAACAGTTGACGGGCCAGCGCTGCATCATCAAGAGAGTTTAAGCCTTGACAATTTAAATATTCAAGTGCAAGAAGGCACAAAAGGGAGCTCATTTCATGTGCTGTGAGGAAAGTTTTGTGTGCGCAAACAAGCGCATGCTCAAAAATAAGCATCTCTTGACAGCCCACAAATATTAAACTGACCTGTCTTGCATAACATTTTGCTCTTAAGTGTTCAAATTAATTAAAAAATATGTCGAAAAATAGCGAGTATCCCAGTAAACATAGTTGGTTAGGTCTTAATATACAGTATCAGTATATTAGATCCATGCATTGTCTGTGTTTTTAATGTTAATCAAACAAGCCAAAGAAAATTATCCCTCACTTCTGTTGACTGAATAACTTTTGTAACTTTAATAAGTATTCGTTAATAAGGATGTTTAATTTACATTTCCTTACTTTATTTAATTTCTGTATCTGAGAACTACTGTTAGACCTACCTGAAAAACCTGAAAAGCACGGTTCATTTTATTTGTATCATTTGGATAATATCATTTGTATTTTTTGGTGCTTTTGCTTGTTATTTGATTATTTGTTATTTTATTACTGACTGCTTATTTGTCTTTAATAATGTTTTACATTTATATTAGTTAGGCTAGTGGTTTTAGATGTGGTCTTGAAATTGGAATAGAGAATTGTGAATCTTCACTGGTATCTAAAATGTTGCTGTCATGCTTGTTTTGGCAAAAAACAGTTTAATGGCCAGAAAAAAATATTTATGGCTGGAAAATTTTCTTAAGTCACCGGCCATAGGCAGATGTGGCAAAAAGTTAGTTTTAGGCCCTGTATATAGTTTTGGCAATGGTTGTGTCTAAGTGAAAGATGTATTCATGTGGTTTAAAAGACTTAACACATTATTACGACATTGAAAAAGACAGAATTTTCTACAGTAATACCATATTTAAATATATTCCAAATCTAAAAAATAAAATACTATCAAAACAATTAGATGTAGCTGAACACCTACACAGGTATTAATCTTTCAGTTTTATTACCATCTATACACAAGGGGAAACTTAGGAGGAAATGTTTTACTGTAAAACAGACATGGACCATGTAACAAATTGCAGTGAATTCTGAACAGCAGAAAACAGCAAATAAATATTGTATAATGCCTGTTGATAGTGTTTTTAAGTCTGTGTTTTATGAGTGATAAAGTGTGTTTGTTGGGTGAAACCTTTACTAGTGTTCTGGAAGAATGATATGATTTGAGAAATTAATTATGTGTTTTAGTGGTTTTAGTGCATTTTGAATATGAAATTAACTGCTGTGAAGCTAAAAATTTGGTTTGGTGAACTGGGTGAATAAGACACTACAAATTCTGTAGTGTTACAGTGCTGCACAAATGGCAGCAAGGTTTCTTTATGCAGACATTCTTAAATAGCAGACATGATAGCATAGATATTTTTTTTGAAAAAGCTCCAAATCAACTTAAAGGTGTGGATGCAGTGAGAAAATCACAGAGACAAAACTAAAAACTTAAACTCTTTTTGTTTAAGAAACCATTTAAAACTGTAGTCTAAAAATTGAATGATTTGGGCATAACTCATTATCCTTGATATTTTAACATAGGTAATTTCATGTGTATTCAGGATTGGGTTTGGATTGCGTTTGCTGCACTACCTCCATTGGCAATTTACATTTCAATACAGGAAGGCTTCAAAAAGGCCAGTTTATCACAGGTGAGGTACAGACAAACGAGCTCACTACCAGTACTGTTACCAATGTCTAAGAATCTAAGAATAGAGAAGATGCTGAGATTTACCCAAATTAAATTATAATTTTTTTTTTTACCACTGCTAGGACACATTTCTCAATATTTAGAACTGAGTGAAGAGTTTTGAAAAATTACCGTACCAACTTTCAGCTTCACAACAGTTAATTTCACATTCAAAATGCACTAAAACTACTAAAACACTTAATTCATGTGTCAAATCAAGTCATTCTTCACAAGACTAGAAAAAGGTTCCCACAACAAACACACTTTGTCAAAAAAAAAAACAGGAACATTACACAATGTTTTCTTTTGGAAAATTTCTTTACATAACAAGAATGACACTGTTTACTGTTTATAATTCAATGCAGTTTGTTACATGACAAATAACTTTTTGTCATGTAACATACAATTCATTTCTCACTTGGACACAAACATCACCAAAGCTTTATGTTCTATACAGGCCGATTTACACATGCTTACATACTCTTTACAAAACTGTTCAACTTAAGTTCAAGACCTAAAACAACACAAAAATGAGTAAGACTGAAATTTGCTACATTTCTACAGTAACACCATATTGAAATATATTCTGAATCTAAAAAAAAATCAAATACAATCAAAATAATTAGATGTAAGCTGAACACCTACACAAGTGTTAGTCTTTGTTTCATCACCATCTATACAAAAAAGAATACTTAGGAATAATTTTGTGCAGTAATTTTAACATGGATTATGTAACAAACTACTGTGAATTATAAACAGGAGATAATGTCATTTTTGTTTTGTAAATAAGTTTTACAAAAGAAAACATTGTGTAATGCTCCTGTCTTGTTGTTGTTGTTTTGTTTTATGAGTGACAACTTGTGTTTGTTGGGAGGAACCATTGCTAGTCTTGCAAATAATTACATGATTTGAGACATAAATTATGTGTTTTTGGTAGTTTTAGTGCATTTTGAATACTGTGAAATTAACTGCTGTGAAGCTGAAAGTTGGTTAGGTCATTTTTCAAAACTCTTCACTCAGTTCTCCTAAACATTGAGAAATGCATCCTAGCGGTGGTTAAAAAAACAAGCTGTATTTTAATTTAATTTGGGTAAATCCCAGCATCTTCTCTAGTTTATTTGAGAAGTTCCACAGATTCTTAGACATTGGTAACAGTATTGGTAGTTAGTGAGCTCTTTTGGCCTGTACCTCACCTGTGACAAAACTGGCCTTTGAAGCCTTCCTGTATTGAAATGTAAATTGCCAGCGGGGGTTGTGCAGCAAGCTTAATTCTAAATACACACGAAATTACCTATGTTAGAATATCAAGGATAATAATGAGTTATGGCCAAATCATTCAATCTTTAGACCACAGTTTTAAATTATATCTTAAACAAAAAGAGTTTGTTTGACTCATTAAGTTTTTAGTATCTGTGACTTTCTCACTGCATATTATCATTCTGTGTCTTTAGTCACTCAGGATGATGGTGTGAACGATCCTATAGAGGCAGTGATACTTTGACCATCTACATGTGTTTGTGTAAATGTATTTAACACTAATTCTGAATTATAAATAAGGCCACATTTACAGCTGCTATTACAGTTTTTTGTTTTTTATTTTATTTTATTTCTTTTTACAATCACTAGGACACAGTTATTATTTAGACTGAAATTTGCAACATTTCTACAGTAGTATCATATTGAAATCTAAAAAATGAAATACTATCAAAACAATTAGATGTAGCTGAACACCTACATAAGTGTCAGTCTTTCATTTTCATCATCTATACAAAAGGGGAAACTTAGAAATAATTTTGTACACTAATGTAAACATGAACAATGTAACAAACTGCAGTGAATTTTGAACAGCAAAAAACAGCAGAAAATATTGTATAATGCTGCCTGTTGTTGGTGTCTTTTTTTCTTTTCTTTTTTTTTTCTTCTTTTTTTAACTTTATGAGTGACAAAGTTTGTTTGTTGGGTGAAACCTTTGCTAGTGTTCAGGAAGAATGACATGATTTGAGACATGATTGAAGTGTTTTGGTGGTTTTAGTGCATTCTGAATGTGAAATTAACTGCTGTGAAGCTGAAAGTTGGTGTATAGAAGAGTTTTGAAAAAGTGACGTAAATATTGAAAAATGTGTCCTAGCAATTGTTAAAAAATATATATAATGAGTCACAGACACTTATGTATTCTAATTTAATTCTAATATAACCTTCTAATCTTGTCAGTTAACGGATAATGATTGGGTAACAAGCATTACCTGTCAGTCAGGGGAAAAAATACAAAATTAACATCCATACTGTCACAGACATGCCAGACTCCAACACCATCCAATCACTGCGCACTCCCTCACCAGAATACTGATCCTTCACCCTCACCTGCACCTCATCAGTTCACCAATCAGCCACTAGTTAAAAGACACTCACACACACTCAGTCACTGTCCAGTCTCGTTTGCATCAAGATGTACCTTCATGCTTACCTTAAGGACTCCAAATGATCTACTTACCTGTCTCTAGCGTCTCCAAGTTACCTCCTGTGTTCCCAGTCTGTGTGTGAGTGTTCGCCGTCTTCGTTCCAGCTCCGTTCACTTCATCCCGGATCTCCACCTCGAACAATCACAAGGACAGTATAACTCATCTTGCATTCACTCTGCACTTCAAGACACATCAATCATTCACCTGCACTTCTGTTGTTCTCTGCTGTGTGTCAATAAACATCATCAACTGTTACCTTCTGTCTCGGACCGTAACCATCTGACACCAGCATGAGTCACCCGGATCCCTTCCAAGAGCTCATCAGTGCCCTGCATCGAGCTCTTACCACCAGTCCACCGTCATCACCACTGACAATGCTACCACCACTTCTTCACCGCCTGTGTATGCCAGGCCCATGGCCAAACCGGCGGCCTTCTCTGGATCGGCGGAGGATTGCAACGGATTTCTCCTGCAATGTTCGTGGTCCTGGAGATGCAACGGCAGTTATTCCCCACTGAAACCTCCAACGTAGCATTTCTAATCTCACAGTTAAATGGCAAAGCTCTGGGCCGATTCCATCTGGTCTCAGAACAATCCAGTCATATTCCAGCTTCGTAGCCCACTTCAAAGAGGTCTTCGGGAAGCCATCCGGTGATTCGTCTATTGGTGAAAAGTTATACAATTTAAAACAGGGCTCTTTAACTGTGAATTAATATGCTCTTCAATTTAGAACCCTTGCTGCCTCAAGTGGCTGGAATGAACAAGCTCTCATAACAACCTATCGACAAGGACTGGATCCTCGAGTGCGGTTGCATCTCGCTGCATATGAGGATACCATCGGCCTCGAACGCTTCATCCAGCTCTCCATCCGCTTCGCCACTCGTATGCAGTCGTGTCTCAAAGAGCACCAGGGCCAGCCAGCTCTCAACACCTCCCTCCGCCAACCAGAGCCCGTCAGCCCTCCAGAACCCACCTACGAACCTATGC
This sequence comes from Elopichthys bambusa, assembly GCA_037101425.1. Classification (NCBI taxonomy): domain Eukaryota; kingdom Metazoa; phylum Chordata; class Actinopteri; order Cypriniformes; family Xenocyprididae; genus Elopichthys; species Elopichthys bambusa. The sequence goes on from CM074449.1 coordinate 12,502,296, forward strand.
AACTGGAGAATTCATGGCTTTCCTTCACTGAACGGCAGAAGCGGCTGACCCAGAACCTCTGCCTATATTGTGGTACCCACGGGCATGTAATCTCCGCATGCCCGATTCGTCCTCCTTGTCCCATGGTAAGTGCCATCCTTCCTTCTATAAACAAAATGAAACCACTCACCACTGTGGTGAATCTTGCTGCCGCTGATGTCTCCATTCCAGTTGTCGCACTCCTCGATTCTGGGTCAGCAGCCAACTTCATCTCCGGCGCCCTCTGCTGTCAGCTTAGGTGTAAGACCTCGGCCACGCCGTCCACCTACCAGATCAACTCAATAACTGGCAAGCCCCACAGCAAAAAGGTGTGACGGCTAGTTGGACCTATCCAGCTACAAGTGGGTATTCTTCACGTGGAAAAATTACATCTACTGGTTCTGGAGGAATCCACCACTGACATGGTTTTAGGGTGCCCCTGGCTGGTGCAGCACAATCCCATCATCTCTTGGAAGACCGGCAAGATCCTGAAGTGGGGCGACACCTGTTTCCTGGGTTTTCTCCAATCTTCCTGTACCATCCTCTCCACGCCCTGCATTGACTACTGTGCCCTCAACAACATAACCGTCAAGTTCTGTTACCCCCTTCCTCTCATCCCAGCGGCCCTTGAACATCTCCGTGGTGCCACTGTCTTCAGTAAGTTGGACCTCCTCAGCGCTTAAAACCTCATCCGGATACGTGAGGGGGACGAGTGGAAGACCGCCTTCGTGACACCTACTGGACACTACGAGTACCTCGTTATGCCGTATGGCCTGGTCAACGCCCCCTCCGTATTCTAGGACTTCATACACGAGGTGCTCCAGGAGTTCCTCCACAAATTCATCTTGGTCTACATTGATGACATCCTAATATACTCACGGAGCATGGCCGAACATCGCCACCACGTTGAGGAGGTCCTGAAATGCCTGAGGGAATTCCAGCTCTTCCTAAAAGCCAAGAAATGCTCCTTCTACCAGCCCTCAGTGCAGTTCCTTGGATATAACATCGATAGCAGTGGCATCCGGATAGACGAGAGGAAGGTGGATGCCATCCATAACTGGCCCATCCCATCCACCATAAAGGAACTCCAGCGATTTCTCGGCTTCGCCAATTTCTACAACACTTCATCCAGAACTACAGTACCATTACCAGCCCACTCACCAGCCTCCTCCGTAATAAGCCCAAGTCTCTGTCCTGGATCCCAGCTGCCACCAACGCCTTCAACCACCGCCCCTCTCCTCGTCCATCCCGACCCAGAGAAACCATTCATAGTTAAAGTAGATGCATCCACCACCGGAGTAGGAACGGTGTTATCTCAGCAGCAGGGTGTGCCTTCTTCTCCCGCAAGCTCAACCCGGCGGAGCGTAATTATGACATCGGCAACAGGGAACTGCTCGCCATCAAGCTGGCTCTGGAGGAGTGGAGGCATTGGTTGGAGGGAGCCAAACACCCCTTCCTGGTGCTCACCGACCACAAGAATTTGGAGTATCTACGGGTAGCCAAACGTCTGAACCCAAGGCAGGCACGCTAGTCTCTATTCTTCACCTGTTTCGACTTCACCATCTCCTACCATCCAGGCCCCAAAAATGTCAAGGCTGATGCCTTATCCCGATTACATGCTCCCGAAGAAAACCCTGAAGAACCTGAGACCATCCTTTCCCGAAGAACTTATTGTCAGTCCCATTACCTGGTCAGAAGAGACCATGCCCTCCTCCAATGCCTCCACCAACACTCCGGCAGGGTTGCCCACCAGGCTTGCAATACACCACCCGGTCACGGCGCACCCCACTTATCACGCAGCCCACACGTCCTTAGGCACTGGCCACCTGGGGGTCAATGAAACCCTCTCGCTGCTGAAAGAGCGCTTCTGGTGGCCGAACATGGCATCCGATGTCAGAAGGTACGTGCAGGGGTGTAAGGAATGCACCATCTCGAAGAGCCCCCGCCATCTTCCATGCAGCAAGCTCCATCCCATCGGTCAGAGATGCAGGTCCCCTCTTGGCATGTTTTTAAAAAAAATTAAATGCTTATTTAAAGTTATATTATGAAAAAAGACCTTAAAAGAAAATTTTGTATGTCATTTTTGTTTCTTCAAAATGACCAGAAACACTGGTCCCCTCTTGGCCAGTGTAGAGTAATAGTCCCCTGTTAGTAATATAGGTGTGTAAGTGTGTGTGTGTGTGGTTCAGGTATACCCTATGTTATGGGGACAAAATATCCCCACAAAGATGGTAATATCTAAAATCCTTGTCCTTGTGAGAACATATTTTGTTCCCCATGAGGAAAACAGCTTATAAATCATCAAGTGATGTTTTTTTTTGAAAATCTAAAAATGCAGAAAGTTTTCTGTGGTGGGTAAGTTTATGGAATCGAATATAGAGTTTGTACAGTATAAAAATCATTATGTTCCCATTAAACGCATATGTGTGTGTGTGTGTGTGTGTATGTACACATCACATTTCACTCTCATTCAAGTAAACAAAACTTAAAATTTAAGTTTTGACTTAAAATCAAGGGCACACCTTCATCAAAACTGTGATACTGTACTCTATGATATTTGAAGAATGGCAAAAAAAATAATGTCATGCAACACTCGGTTCTGTTGAGCTCAAACATAATTCTGATCAGAGTTGCTGATATCCCTGAGTTTCCTCAACAACTAATGGTTACAACCAAGGTGACTCCCTGTTTCTGTTAACTTGCATGTTTTCCTCTCACGGTCTCATTAAAAACACACCACAAACCTGTCAGATAAAGTTAAAAATGAGCTCGGGTTTGATGTGTACTGTTGTTGGTTACCACAAAAATAAGATGTTTTATGAAATATTTGTGTGGAACACGATAAGATTAAAAAAGATTAATAAAATTTCATGGCGAAAGAGGAGGAAAAGAAAAGAGTGGGCTTGAAGATTTAATATTAAAATATTCTCCAAAGAAAGTGTATGTGTGTTCTTTCAAACAGATATCCAGCTGAAACTGGAGCTGATATACTGTAGATGATTACATCAACTATATATATATGTATATGTATATATACATACAGGTGCTGGTCATATAATTAGAATATCATCAAAAAGTTGATTTATTTCACTAATTCCATTCAAAACGTGAAACTTGTATATTATATTCATTCATTACACACAGACTGATATATTTCAAATGTTTATTTCTTTTTTTTTTTTGAACTAGATTCAAATGGATTAGTTTTATGATCTCTTTATGAACTTTTTGAAGCAACAAATTTGTAGTTGCGTGGACTGTCATTGGAAAGACCGAAATCTCTCAGATTTTATTTCAAAATTTCTTCATTTGTGTTTCAAACATAAACAAAAGTCTTGTAATTGATGACAATTTTTTTACGTTTTTGGGTAAACCTATATGGTAATTGACATTTGGGTGCTAGTGCCAAAAGACAATTCAGTAGAGCAAGATGAACTTTAATCGTTTGTGCTGTGAAAATTAGTGACAAAACGTTGAACATGTGGCTATGAATCGTGTGAAAAATCAGAATCCATGAAAAAGCTGGATAAGTTCAGCAATGGATTTAATGGCCCTGTTTCCACCTGGTACTAAGTTGTGTTTTGGTTGATCAAATCACAAGTGGACAAGGTAGACACATACCCGTTTACACCTGGTATTTTAATCCGTCCCTTTTGTCCACTTTCAGCCACTTCTTTTCTGATTTCTTCGAGGAGAAGGTCTATGGGTGGGCAATAGTAAGGGTTTTTTCAGATCTTTCGATCTAATGGTAAAAATAAGCTCGCACAATTTACATATGAATGCACACATAGACAACAGGAAAACATACTGAGAGCAGTCGCTTTTGTTCCACTCACTCACCTGCCGAACACGGTGGGTGAGTGTTAGAAATCAGGAATGGTTAGAGAACATTATGCTTGGTACATTTTTCGTCTTCAAACCAAACTTGGGTCTTCAGCTGATAAAGTTGAACCCTTTGAGCAGTAGGCCTATGGTCCCACATATGGGATCTTTATTTTTGTGCCCCTGGGCGTACGGTCCCACATATGGGATTTAGAACTTTCAGCGGCGTCACATAACTGCTAGATTCAAACTGTGCTTTCGCACTTTGGCTGCAAGACGAAGGCACTCAGCTCTTGTCATATATCACAGCTATGCAGTGTTTTCAGCCACATAATAATGTTTTTTTTGTTTTTTGTTTTTTAAGGTTTCAGATATTTAAATACGCATAAGCACCAGTAAAATAATGCATTTAGAGTTTATAAAATACATACTGATGTCAGACATCAGTGGAAGCAGCAATAACAATCTATTCAAATATAATTTGCCGACATTTATTCATATCAGACATACATAATGGGCCCATAATGGGCCTAAGTAACTATAAAGTTACTGATGAAACTGATGAATTCACCTGCTGTAAATCCGACTGACAGGACTCTGCGAACTGCGGGGGGAAACTAAGATGGTGGCGCCCATCTTGTGTTATAGATCAAGGTAAAGATAATTTATAAAGGTTTTTAAATGACAAAACACACTCATTTACATATATTTGAGAATTGGAATATCAGATAGTTGATGACATGGTAAGCAAGTAAAGAAAAACAAAATAATAGCGATCCATCTGTCATACAGTGTTATTGTGGCTACATTCAGCGTACGGGACACGGATGACGCGTCACCAGGGCAAACGTTTTAAAATAACGGTCGCCTTAAAAAAACTCAGTCTGGGGGATTGGTTAATATATTATAAACTCATGCTTGAAAGGGTTAAATCTCGTCTGGCTAACACACTTCCCATGTTTACGCATTAGTTCAGTAGGCGGAGAGTATCTTTAGTGGCTGTTCAAACACATTCAACCACGTGAGCGTTTCCACTGCGAAAGCAATCCGGTCAAATGCGTTTTCGACTACCTCTGGAAGTGGTCGAAAATGGATAAGCTCAAAACGTATTTTACCCCATTTACACCTGTATTTAGCGTTGTCCACTTGTGATCTGATTAACTAAAACGCATCTTAAAGGGTTAGTTCACCCAAAAATGAAAATAATGTGATTTATTACTCATGCTGTTCCACACCCGTAAGACCTTCCTTCATCTTCGGAACACAAATTAAGATATTTTTGTTGAAATCCGATGGCTCAGTGAGGCCTACATAGCCATCAATGGAAGGCCTATACCCGAGCTCAGGAAAAATGGGATACCAAGGGGGCGGTTTGTTACTTATGCATAAGTGTGTTCAATCACAAGCCTAGAGAAATCTTTTTCCCATAAATCTTCAAGATTACATGACTGACGTTTCTTCCTCTACATTTCTTTCTGCTAGTCCTTTATACTTTAGTTTTTTTTTTTCCCCCTTTCGTCTCCATTGTCCTGAAGCCGAACATGTGTTGCATATGTAATGTTTTCCCAGAGTTAAAGGCATTGCTCGGAGGTTGTGCTTGTACCTTTGGATGATGTGTAGACGAAAAGGTGTTTAAAAGGCTTTGTTTCCTCAGAGGCATACACACACACACACACACCCCTGCAGTAAAACCTGATATGGCTCTCGTGATGGAGTCTGTCTTTGGCAGGTGCGGTTTCTTGGCGCTCCTTGTAGCCTGCGGCGATGGGGCTTTTTCGTTGACCGTGCTCTGTCCAAGAGAGCTGGAGAACATTACATCGCACATTATCTCAGAACAATAGGTCATATCCTGCAAGTTTTATTCCCTAACACACATGACAACACACTCTCACACTGAATCTAAGTGAAGCTTTAAAAGTTGTACTGGTATATCCTGATTAAAATGTTCATGTTTTTTTATGTTTAATGTGTAATGGATTACTAGCAAATGCATAAATCATTTTCAATAATGTATATTACGGCTAATAATATAAAAATGTTATAATATTAATACATTTAAATACAAACATATACAAAATACTTGAAAATGAACGCTTAATAAGTTGGAGCTACTTGCTCCAAAATAAACCCCTTTATAACATAACATATGAGATTATGAGCAAATGGCGAGCCAGTACTTACCTCAATCTTTTATACAGCGTATTGCCACACTGTTCTGGCACACAGTTTTAACCTCTCCTAATTGGCCCTTTAAAAGCAGAGCTAAGGGTGTAAACTGTACTAAGCTTGAGCTCTTGGCTTTTTGTGCTATGTTGAGTCAGTAATATTGATGTGTGATTTCTCTTGCCATTGTCTAAGTAAACAGCAGGTGGAAAGCCTAGAAGAAAATATCAATCTTCAGTCATCAGAGCCCTGGAGGCATGACGGTATTGAAAACCACAAGATCTTAGTGATAAATGTATAAAGATACATTATTAAAGTGTGTGGTTTTGAAGCCCCTATATGTTACTGTGTTCAGTATGATGTTTGATATATTGATTCTACCAGTCCCATAATAGAACTTGGATGCGACGAGTGACACGTGCGGCCCAGGTACATGTGTGAGGTCAATGAGCTGTATGCAGAACTCAACTGTCAGCTGGTAAAGGCACAGCCAATGCATTAACTTGCTGAAAATGCTTGTAAATTCACTCAGCCGTTTAATACAGGAAAGCTCAGAACCGCTCTCTCTATTTCTTTCTTTCTCTTTTTTATTTTCTCTCTTTCTCCCTCCAGTGGCTGCACAACATGGTATTGATTATAGAGACATATGAGTGGTAGGCATTGCATTGACAGTGCTTTTCAGAGCACTCGCACAAATAATATGTAAAGAATTTAATGTTCATTTCCACAACTTGTATTCCATGACCTGTAATCTAGTGAAGTAGTGATACTGATGGGTTTCATTGTGCTTGGCATTTTGCCTGTTTGAGATTGAATGCAAAAAACCAAACAGCAATGTAATGTGAAAACTCTACTTAATGTGTGTTTCATGCCAGAGAGACATTTCGTATTGCCGTTTGGAGCATTATAGGTAGTTGAACAGAAGAGAAAGAATGAGAGGTTCACACAGTATGGTTTGACCCTGCCAATGTTTGTGTGCTGTTTCTGCTTGTTTATTTTTCTTTTATGTTTATTTTATGGTTTCTCTGTTACCAAGACAGCCCTCTCCAAAGGAAAATGAATAGGAGAGGTTACTCAAGAGATGTTTTAAGCCTGCGTGCCAAATATTTCAACATTGCAAGTAACTGAAGGATACAGACCTTAACATTTTTGGTTAAGCTCCATGATTAGGCACCAAATTACACAGTGGGAAACAGACCTCATGTTGGCTTGACAAAACCTTGCTGGAAATGTAGTTTAAAATAGTTTCAGCTTTTTTACATAAAATTTACATAAACCCTCCCCCCGAGAACATGCAACAAAGGGAGTGAGGCCATGTTGGGCTGCTTTAGAGAAGAGGAAGAGTTGTTGTAGTAGAGTGTTGTTACGCCGGACTGCTTCACAAACGATGGTCAATTCAACACTGGATTTGCACAAAAGATTAGCATGACGGCACATGCTAGTCGATAAGTTGAATCAACGCCACAGCAACTACATAATTGTATCCACTAACCATTCAGAAACGTCCAGTTGATTCTAAAAGTTGTAAATTCTTCCTGAGTCTCTCTATCAGTGTTTGACTCCAGCTTGAACAATGTAATGCTGAACAGCATTACTGACAATCGTCATTTTGGCTGCGTGAGATTCTCCAGCTTTGTTGTTGTTGAGCAACTGAAGCACAAGCTGTTAAAGCTCCGCCCTCTTCTAGAAAGGGGACCAGGAGCAGCAGCTCATTTACATTTAAAGGGATACACACAAAAACAACGTGTTTTTGCTCACACCCAAATAGGGGCAAATTTGACAAGCTATAATAAATGATCTGTGGGGTATTTTGAGCTTAAACTTCACAGACACATTATGGGGACACCAGAGACTAATATTACATCTTGTAAAAGGGGCATTATAGGTCCCCTTTAAGGCCTGTCTTCAAACAATAACCTTCAAACTTTAAAGGGTTAGTTCACCCAAAAATGAAAATTCTGTCATTAATTATTCACCCTTGTGTCGTTCCACACCCGTAAGACTTTCGTTCATCTTCAGAACACAAATTAAGATATTTTGATAAAATCCAATGGCTCAGTGAGGCCTCCATTGAAAGCAAGATAATTAACACTTTCAGATGCCCAGAAAGGTACTAAAAACATATTTAAAACAGTTCATGTGACTACAGTGGTTCAACCTTAATGTTATGACGAGAATACTTTTTGCGCGCCCAAAATAAAACCAAAATAACGACTTCATTCAATAATATCTTGTGGTGGGCGATTTTTAAAACACTGCTTCATGAAGCTTCAAAGCTTTACGAATCTTTTGTTTCAAATCAGTGGTTCGGAGCGTGATATTGTTGATATTGTTGAATAGTCGTTATTTCGCACAAAAAGTATTCTCGTCACTTCATAACATTAAGGTTGAACCTCTGTAGTCACATTAATTGTTTTAAATAGGTTTTTAGTACCTTTCTGAGCGTTTGAAAGTGTAAATTAACTTGCTGTCAATGCAGGCCTCACTGAGCCATTGGATTTTATCAAAAATATCTTAATTTTAAGATTAATTGGGTTAACTAACCCTTTAAGCTGAGACAAAGTCCATTGGGGGGGATGGATGGATTTCTAAACTTCTTCTGTCTATCTGTAACATGCAGACTCTCTCCTTTCTCTGTCCCTGTTTCTCCTCCCTCATCTGTCTGGTTATTATTCTTACCTGTCATCTGCTTCCCCAGCCCATACATACACCTTTCCCCTCTCTCCATTTTCCTCTCGCTCTGAGTGAATTTATCACCTCTCCAGTGCCCCCTCTAAACCTGTTAAACGCACTGAAAGGAGGAGCATTTTCTCAAGACCTGACAGGGGAGTCTATGCTGTGCCTGCAAAATGTGACTCATGGAAACAACAGAGAGAGAGAGAGGGAGAGAGAGATATGAATGTAATTGATTCTGACCGCTGAGGTGGGATCCAGGTTTCCCGAAGGGGATCATCACAACGGGAGGCCACACTGTAACACTCCATCTGGGGAAGGGGATGTGAGGGAGGAAGGAGGGATGGAATATAGCTGGAGGTGATAATGATAAAATGCTTTTCTTAATTGCAAATTGCAAGAACTCATTAGTCCTGCAAACTGCCGTGAAAGTGAAAACAGAGGAAAGGACGACCGTAGTGGTGAACTATAAACTTGTTACTGTATTAGATCCTCTATGTGGCTATTCATGAACTGTGAAAGAAAGAGTATAAAAAGAGGGAGTGGCTTAAAAATACTCGTAGCTGTAACTGTAATGTCGGCTAGGTAAATGTAAAGCACTTCGCTATATCGCTTCTGACATTTTCCCAGCATTCAGTGCGACGAATATGCATTAGCTAATTAACCTATTAGATAAGGTTAAAAGAATTTCAGAGCATGCCACAGGTAATTGCCATCAAAGAAGTAAAGGGGCATCATCAAAGGTTATGTGTGTGTGAACAATTTCAAGTTCTTCCATGCATTTTGTATGTAGGTGCATGCGTATGGAAGAAGGAATGTGTTTTGCATTGATGTCTTAACGTGTGGAGGTAGCCCGTTTTTAAATATTAGTCAAAGCAGCGCGCACATGCACATAACATCAACATAATATTCATGCATGTCTGCAGGCTTGCGGTATGTCATTAGTCTTATTTGCGAGCGGAGAGCAGAAAGATGTCGGATTGGGTGAATGTAGGTTATCACTCAGGCAGACCTAATTCCCTAGAGCCCCCCCTCAGCTTTCCACTGTCAGGATCCTCCCTGTGGGAAGACACTGGAAGATAGCGGGGGGCGGGATGGGGGGAGAGAAAATGCTCTACATCCTTTCCTAATTACTCCAGACTGCTCCGGTTAGCCTACCTGGGTCTCATTAAAAACAGTCAAACTTGGGGGTACTTTCTCACTCCCCTTTCTAGATTAGTAAATACTGCTCTCATTAGGATGCTAAAGTACTGACAACCGAGAGCCAATTATCACTAATCTATTCCAGTGAATGATTGAGCACTGATTGGCTCAGAATAAAAACAGGAGTGTGTTTAACCAACAAGGGAATATCTAACTAAGGGTACATTTACATGAAAATGTTGTACAAAAACTGAAAAGCTTTTCCTTGGTGTTTTTTTTGCGTACAGACAACAACGTAGTCAAAATGATCCCCGACAAGCCTTCGAAATGAGACAGCTAATAATGATATCGTTTTCAGAAACTTGCACTTTGAAACCCGTTTTCAGGCCCCCAAAAAGCTGTTGTCATGTAAATGAATGGCCAAAACACAAAAAGTTTTAAAAATTAAAAATTGTGTCGTGTAAATGGCCCCTAAAAATGAACCAAACAAGTATCTATTTGCAAACAATGTTAGTCACTTGAATAGTGTTTATATCATTACTTGCTAAAAGGTCCTAGATTGGCCCTTGGTGGAGTTTGGGCCACTATGTTGGGGTGGCAACACTCTGACCTTTGATGAAGAAATCAGGAAATGTTCTAGACGAGCAGTTTAATGGCTCTTTTGTTTCTGTGTGTAGTCGTGTGTGTGTTCCAGGTCAGAGTTGTGTGTGGGTACCGAGATGTCCTGGGCAGATGGCTACTGTCCCCCTGGGCAGTCTACTAGAGACCCAGTGGAACAGAGTGATTCTGTACCATCTGGACCACACAGCACACAAGAGAGACCAACAAGCGGCAATGTCACTGACAAGGGTTTTAGTACTTACAAGTGTCTCCAGGTATAGTACAAATATATTGCAATAGAAAGATCTGGAAACATTCACATTCAGACCCCACAGATCTTTTCACAAGTTTTAATGAACCACGTTGCATGATATCATCAGTATTATGTTCTCTGATCCAATAAAAACAAGAAGGAAGTGAATAGATACATTTGGTCATAATTTGTTTTTTTAAAGAACTAACAAATTTGCAAAAATTTTGGGGTTGGAAAGATTTTTTTTTTTTTTTATGTTTTTAAATTTAGTCTATTATGCTCACCTGTGTTTATTTTAATACAGTAAAAACAGTAACATTGTGAAATATTATTACAGTTTAAAACATATAGTTTTTTTATTTTAATAAAATATTATTAAAGTAATTTATTCCTGTGATGGCAAAGCTGACTTTTTGGCAGCAATTACTTTATCACACAATCCTTCAGAAATCATTCCAATATGCTCAAGAAATCTTTCTTAGTATTATCAATGTTGAAAACAGTTGCGCTGCTTAACATTTTTGTGGAAACCGTGATATTTTTTAGTTGAATATAAAGTTCAAAAGAACAGCATTTATTTGAAATGTAAATCATTTGTAACATTATAAATGTCATTATAAATGTTGTTACTGTCACTTTTGATCAATTTAATGCATCCTTAAAGCTGCAGTCCATAAGTTTTGCCTCTGCCGCCATCTCCGTTTGAAACCTGCAATTGCAGTTATTTGTGGAATTATCATCTTTACGTGGGTTGTGTATCAGCACGGCTCCTCAACGCAGATTAATCTAATGTTTGCTGTCAGTCACCACATCGGTGTGAATATGTACTTCGGAATCACAGATTCTACGTCTTGGAAGTATGACCAAAATAAGTATTTTCACTGGAAAATGTCATCTGAACAAGTAAGTAACATTTTTGTTCTGACCAACTGAAAAAAATCAATAAACCGCGCTACCAATGGTGATTAAATCTAACGATTGCTCAGCTCAGATCACGTCAAACTGTGCAAATTATTATTATACTTTGTTCTCTAATTGTTAATGTTAACAACATTGCGTGAATATGTATTTAGTGTGTATTAGCGTTACCTGTAGATTTCTGTAGCCACTCCGCAGTGCGAAGTCTTTTGCTTTTGACTATGGGTGAATCTCAAATTGTCACTGATGATTGTCATTTGGACCTTTCTGGATCCGCCATCAAAATGATAAGTTTAATTATTGCAGCTGCTGTGAGAAAAGTCTATAAATGATGTAGCATCCTCCATGTATAACCTACTAGCTGGGACTCGTTCTTTATGTAAACAGACGTGATGTAATGAAGCAAAGACGAATGGCTGCATGCTCGAATTTCCAGCTGAAACCTACCAGTACCATCCAGATTAGAAAACATTATTACAAGCTTCAGGCTAAGATAAGGAGATAGTTTTGAACACTGGCTGGTTATGTACTTGCTCAAAAATTAATTTTGAATAATTTTTAACCCCCCCAAAAAAGTTACGGACTGCAGCTTTAATAAAATTATTAATTAAAAATAAATGTACTAACCCCAAACTTTTGAACGGTATTTAGTCAGGGTTACACATAAAAAAAGAAAAAAGCAATTTGCCAATGGGATAAAATTACACAATTTTGCAAAATAAACGAATGTTGATTTTAGGATGTTTAGATGTTACATATTGTTTTACCAATTTCCAATCAATTCCTTGACCAATCAATTCAAGTCTCATCCTACATTTTTTAATATTGAATATTCTCTATAATATCAAACAGATTACGAACAAGAGGTGAGATGCCCTAAAATGTTTCGCCATCTAGTTTCGATATTGCTAAAACTTCTCTTTCCAATACATACGTTCATTCAGTTCACATCACACTCCAGGCTCCAGACAGGCCCGTGTCTGTGAAAATACAGGTGATGGTTATCTACTTTAGACACACCCTTTACTTAATTCATTCAACTTCAGCTCAACATAATCTCTCTATTCCTTCTCCTCCAAACAAACCAGATCAAAAGAACTTCTTGCTTCCATTAGTCTCCATGCTGGTTAATGCTGTATTAAAATGTGTGCGTGCTCACTGTACTTCGGCTGCTTCTTTTTTTGGGTGTGAGAACTTTCTCTGTCACTGGCTATCATTCTTTCATCAGTATCCATTCATCATAGTTCATGAAGAATTCATCCTCATCCTCCTCATCATGGTCATTTCTGCAAATGAAATGTAGGGTGTGCATATATGCATCCCCCTTTTCTTCTTACGTTTTATTTTTTCCCAGCACTATCTTGACTCTGCTATCTCCTCCTACTTTCTTTCTCTCCCTCTCCCTATAACCTCCTTTCTGCTTCTCTTTTCTACAGCCGTACATCCTTCATTTACTTTAAAACAGACACTCTCCTCCTTCTGAAGCTCAATACTCTAATCCTGTTAGAAGGATGGGCTTTGATCTCCTGTGAGTGATCATGTTTCTGGTGCGAAGAGAGAGAGAGAGTAGAAGTGAGAAAGAGTGCCACACAGATTAAAGAAGAATATGCATCGGTGTTGACGTTCCTTCACTACCTGCATCTGAAGTGACTGCACTATTGGGACAGAGAAGTTATGATCATTTAATGTAGGCTATAAATCAGAGGCTGAGCAGAGCAGCTCAGGAAGCACTGAGGAATACAATATAAAAATGTGATAGAAAAACCTTAATTCACAGTCCTAAGCGATATACTACTAAAATACTAGATGTTGCATGTGTGACTAAACTGATTACACTGGGGTGGGAAAGCAGTGCTTTCTAATGTTTCTGTTACAATTTAATGATGACATACAGTGATAATTTAATGATGTAAGACATTCAAGCAGACATTATAGAAGCATTAGCACTCCTTCAGTGAATATAGGTTGTTGCAAAAAATACACAGACTAATATGAATCCATCATGTGTCCAGCTGAAATTGATTTAATTCTTGCCTTACACTGCTCACTGCTCTGTGCAACCTACAAATGAAGTCTTGCGGTAAATGTCTTTGTATGGAATAAGGTAAGCCTTAAGATGCAGAAGCTTATGTGTTCACTTATGTTCATTAGAGAGAGGATGGGAGAAATTTAAGTCAGACAGCCAGGAAGCTGTTGAATACAATAAACACAGAATATTATTGTAGTTAGATATTTTTATTTAGGCACCAATAATCAATAATGCAGGGACGATGCTCGCTCTTGCTATTCAGGGCTTAGTTTAGCAAAAGCCACAAACAGACAAGTTTAACTATCACAGTGGCAGGGAAATCTTCAGAACTGGAAATGCTACCAGACACTTTGAACCACAAAGAATGTGTTGAGTAAGGCCTAAAGCCTGAAAAATGTTTTGCCCATCATAAAACAATCACTTTAAATGTAGTAAGACCACATTTTAAACAAAACATTTCTTTTCAAATCAGGTTTAAATCAGGAGCAATCCACAAAAGACAAGTTCCACAATGAAAACACTTAAGGGGTCATTTCAACAAGACAATCAGTAGTTGTCTGTTTGATGACTGTTAAAATCAAAATCATTGACTTTAGGTTATCTAAAATATGAATTCAATTGGTGCTTTGAGATTTGCGGCTTGTTTCGTGCCAAAAAGTAACGTTAGTGCAGTTCACTTTACATAGCACCCGTTCAAGTAGATAACTGTTTACAAAATGTACACCAGTCTAAGGTTTGAACACACTTACGCATTCTTTATCATTACTATTATGAAAATATGGACAATAGTAAAGTCAACAATGAAATAACGTAAATGTAATTATGTTAAAGCTGGAACACACTACATGACAAAATCTGAACAGATTTTAAAATGCTAGGCATCGTATATATATTTGATTACACTACTTTCAGTCAAAAATTGGGCATTTTACACACACACAAAAAAAAAAAAAAAAAAAAAAAAACCCTTACAAAAAGTTAGTTCACTTTAAAATGAAAATTACCCCAAGCTTTACTCTCCCTCAAGCCATCCTAGGTGTATATGACTTTCTTCTTTCTGATGAAGACAATCAGAGTTATATTAATAAATATCCTGACGCATCCAAACAGTGAACGGGCATAATGACAGTGAACAGGATCAAAGAGTTTGAAGTTTGAAGGGGGTTAATACAGGCCTTCTGAAGTGAAGCGATGCATTTCTGTAAGAAAAATATCCATATTTAATAAGTTATAAAGTAAAATATCTAGCTTTCGCCAGACCGTTTTCTGTAAAAAAGGCTTTTTTTCGTAATTTGAATACAAAAGGCATAGGACGTAGCCAGTGTTGCAAAGTCCACGGTTTTCCCGTGGAATTAGGCTACTTTTACACTGTTACCCGGGTTGTATCGATCCAAAATAACGCGATATTTACCCCCTGGAATGCGTATTTTACCAGGGGAGCCCTGCCAATTCTATAGTAGCCTAAATGGGATTAGCTAGATGGAGGCTAGATGTTTTACTTCATAATGTGTTAAATATGGATATTTTTCTTACACAAACGCCTTGCTTCGCTTTAGAAGGCCTTTACTAACCCCCCAGAGCTGTGTGGAGTATGTTTGTGATGGATGGATGCACTTTCTTGAGCTTCATACTCATTGGTCCTGTTCACTTCCATTATAAAGCTTGCAACGTGTCAGAATATATATTTATTAATATAACTCCGACTCTGTTCATCAGAAAGAAGAAAGTCATATACACCTAGATTGGCTTGAGGGTGAGTAAAGCTTGGGTAATTTTCATTTTAAAGTGAACTAATCCTTCAAATTAAGGATTATACACTATCAGACTTTCAAGTTGTTCCGAACACAACAAACCATTTGAAAATCAACTCAAAATAAATAATACATTTTATATCCCTGACTGGATGGGATCTGAGTCTGTGCGTGTTATACAATACTTAATTTTCTGTCAAATTTGTCAGCTGCTCAAAATCTGTCGACCGGCAATAACATTCAGCAACTAGAGTCAACTCCTCCAGACTGCAAATCAGGGTAAAAATCATGTAGTGTATTTTAGCCTTCAAGTAACCACCCTTTGCCTAGATTCCAGCATGCTTTGGGCATTCTCTCAACAAACTTCATGAAGTATCCACCTGGGATGCTTTTTAAACAGTTCTGAAGGAGATGCCATGTGTGCTGGACACTTGTTGGCTGCTTTTTCTTTACTAATAGGCCCCATCATCAATTTCTTTGCAATTTAATAAAAAATTTAGCTTTGTAAAGAAATTCACACGTGCCCTTTACATACTGTTTATAAAATGTATTTTAAAACCATGAGAACTCTGTCAAGTGTGCTCAAACATTTGACTGGTAGTGTAGTTGAAGCTGCACATAAGACATTTTAACAGATAAATATATTTAATTATTGAATTACAGGAGGGGAAATCTTTGTGTAAATATATATTTTCAATATACAGCTGTATATAGTATTTTTATATATATTTGTAATCTATCTATACAAGTATACATATATAACAGTTGAGAGGGTTTTTAACATTCCTTTACCCTGAAATATCTTTTTATGAACGGAAACACAAATATGTTGGAATAGACTGATAATATAAATAAATCACCACACATTTCACCATGGAAAAATATTTTAAATATATAACATTTCCATCCAAAAATACAACACAATATTTATGAGACACACGCTCACGCACACACACAGGCACACTAAACCTAACAGTTAAACTTTGGCCAAATTGAGTTTTATATTCTCAGTGATATTTTAAATCCTTAGTAGTGGACCTCTTTGTCTTCAACTGGAAAGTGACTGTTAGCAGAGGTTTTCCAGCAGTATTTATTTTAGTTGTGGAATGAGGACTGAAACTGTGTGATTATGGTTATGTGTTTGTGGAATGTCACTGATAATTCGTATTACTTTGAATGTTCTTTGACATGTTATTTCAAGCATGCTAATCATGCCCGATTTGTATTCAGTCTATTGCAAATTTTCAATTTGTCTGAGTGGCAATGTGTTTATGATGAGCCTTTGTTAGTCTGTTTCACCCGATTCACTTTAGCTGAACCATTTACTAGCACACCGTCTCCACACAAACCTTAAAAATTATGATTATCATCCTTGGGTCTTTCATTTGCAGGCAGTTATATTACGTCTACAGCTGGGCCATGGTAATGTTTTTCATTGAATTTGAGGTTTGTGATTTGAATGTTATGGATTATTTTATAATGCATAAAACATTCAAAGAAAAAAATAAAACAAACATTACAAAATTCAAGCATTACAAAACAACATTTGTGATATTAAAAACAGTGCAAAACAAAACAACAACAACAAAAAAAAGTCTATTAGTGGTTTTTTTCTGCATAAACCACACAATCGACACAAAATAATAATAAATTACCCATTTGCAGTTAGTTTGGCCCATCAGTAGGCTTGTTCTCCCCTCTGAAGTCCAGGACATCCCAAAGAAGGGTGGGATTTTCACAGTTGTGCTGTGCCCTCCAATGGTCAATAACTTCTTGTCTTTTATTAAACACCTTACTGCAAAGGA
Organism: Elopichthys bambusa; assembly: GCA_037101425.1. Classification (NCBI taxonomy): domain Eukaryota; kingdom Metazoa; phylum Chordata; class Actinopteri; order Cypriniformes; family Xenocyprididae; genus Elopichthys; species Elopichthys bambusa. The sequence continues at coordinate 12,519,471 of CM074449.1, forward strand.
TGCAGTTAAAGTGAGATCCCACCCTCAGGGATATACCTTTATTGAAGCCCCTCAATACATGGCCCTCCTTACCTACCATTTCCTCTTCCACCTCTTCCTCTTTTTGACTCTCTCTAGCTCCTTGATGGTGAGAATGGAGGTGGCATTTGAACTTGGAAAAGGAGAAGAACTCCTCATTGCAGGTGCCGCAGTGCACTAGGTTGCGTTTCTCATTGAGCTGCCTCCAGTAATGTGCTGCATGTTTGACCAGCTCATCCTCTGCTTCACGGCCCCCGCACGTGGCCCCATCTCTCGGTCGGACCTGGACTTCCTCTCCATGCACGTACAACAAATGCAGCTTCATGTCAGCAAAGGTAGGTGTGATGGCCTGGCAGCGCCCACACTTAATTTGTAGCTCGACTGGGTCAACTCGCTGTTCTGAGGCCTGTTCATCAGCTTCTGAAGACCTGCAAGACAAGGAACATCTATGTCAAGAACTAGAAGGCTTTAGCAAGAGTCAACGCTCAAGAGTTAATGTTTGTTACTTACTCTTCTACAGACATGTTTTCTTCATGTTGACTGATGGATGGCTCAACGGTGAGTATTACCCGGTGTACCTCTCTCAAATGGCTGAAGTAGACACCCACATAGCCAAATGACTTATCGCAGAATTCACAGCAAAGGCTCTTCCGGGGCCTGCTTTCCGCATGGTGCAGTTTCATATGAGTGCTAAGACTGCCCGAGTGAGCATAGGCCTTCCTGCATACCGGGCAGACATAGGGCCGCAGGTTACTGTGGCTGTTCATGTGGCTCTGCAAGTGATGCTTGAACTGGAAACACCTGCTGCAGGTAGGACATCGGTGCAGCGGACGACTTGTGTAAATTACACCTCTACCACCTTTACAATCTGCCACAGACTGCTGATCAGTAGCTTGTGAAGACTGTGGAACACTCAGTGGTTTTCCTGATATTTGTTGTCCTAACAGTAGTTCCTGATCAGGTTTCTCTGGTGTTGACAAAGAAGGAAGCGGTACAAGTTGTGGAATAGTGGTTTCCATTACCAGTACCGGCTTAGGACGAATACTACGATACTTTTTGGATATATCCAGCAACTTCTCTTGAGGGGCAGAATTTGGAACACCAAGTGGAGGTTTCTCAGGTACCCTCCTTCTGAAAAATGACAAGGATCTCTTCTTTCGGGCTTCAAAGGCCAGAATATCCTCCATGGTTTTCCTCTTCCTCCCCCGTTTCTTGCCTGGAGGTTTCTTGAATTGGGTGTTGTTGTGGTCTTGGCTCAGGCTTTCACTTTTAACTTTGCTGTCTGTGGACTTGATGTTGTTGTCTGGAGGGCTTTTCAGGCTGCTTTTGGCTCCACTCACAGTCTGCTTGTCTGAGAAAGGGGTGCTGGCAAGGCTGGTTGGTACCAAGAGGGAGTTTTTTACCTTGGCATAGGGCAGGATGGGCAGCTTGCCCTTGGGTGGAGATGGAATGATCTGAACAGCTTTGCTAAAGATAGTGGGAGAGAGAACTGTGATGGCACTACCAGCCGAGGCTGGACCCTCTATTTGGGTTTTAACAGATGAGATTTTCTTGACAGGGGCGACAAGGGAGGTTCCAGAAGGGTAGTGCTGGTTTTTGAGTGGATGGACATCGCTTTTTTGTTCCATTTTTCGATCTGTCTGTGAACCTGGGAATAAGGGTGCAATGTTGATTTCTGATGAAGTAGGAGTGTCGATCATAAGCTGCTCAGATACTGGGTCTGAACTCTGGTCTGATTTTACGGCAGATGATTGAGCTTGTGCGGTTGCAGAAACCTTGGCTGGACTCGGCATCTTGCTACTGCCTTTTTCTGGAGCGCTCTTGCTTCTCACTGGTTGGTATCTAGGAATAGGCAACTTAAGGTTCTTCTGGATAGGCTGTTGCTGTTGTGTCTGAGGTAAGGCCACCAATGAGAAGGTTCCCTCTTGTCCAGCCACCTGCATGAGTGCATAGTTCTGGGCAGGAACCAGGATGGATTTGGGGCTGACAGCTGTGGATGCTTCTGGAAGGGCTGAGGGAGGTTGGCAGGATAGAACTGCAGATGATGGAACCACTGCTGGGGCTTTGGGGGCAATGCTGCGAAACTGGAGACCTTTAATTTGGGAGTGGGGCCGCGCATCACCTGTCAAAACAAGGTAAGATAACACCTTCAACTTTGCCATTTAAGAAATCAGATGTAACAACAGCGAATAAAAAAAAAAAAAAAAAAAAAAAACACTAACCCTGTTCTACTTTTTCATTGTTTCTTACACACACACACACACACACACACACACACACACACACACACACACACACACACACACCAGTTCACCCTGGGGCAAAGAATTTGAGCCCCCTTTGATTCAAGCTCAGCGTATTGCTCTTGTTCATGCTGCAGCTCACTAAGTCTTATACCTTCTCATGCTTTCTAATTCACACTGACACACACACACACACACACACACACACACACACACACACACACACACACACACTCGCACTTAAAGCATAAAAACGGCCCAGCAGTAGAAGCTTTATTACATGAACAGGAATAACCGTTAAAACAACCAAGTTTAAACCACACAATCTTGCAGACTTCTGCTTAATATAATGGTTGACGTGAAAAATAATGAATGGGAAATACATGAAAAAGTTACATCTACATTTATTAATCTGGCAGAGACATTTATCCAAAGTGGCTTACAGTGCATTCAAAATATGCATTTATCAGTTTGTTTATTCCTTGATAATCAAACAATGACCTTGTCATTGCTAGTGCCAAGCTCTATCAGTTAAGTAACAAGAAAAAAGACGACAGTACATGGCTCTCTATAACTTGTTGACAAAAGAGAGATGCTTTGGTGCAATGCTTGATTAATTAGTCTTTAGTAATAATAGCAAGCACAACAAAACTAAGACATAAGTCAGGCAAAAAGAGAAAAGTGTAGCTACAAAGATTGCTGATGAAGATGGAAAAAATGTAAATGATGTTTCAACAGTTTTTTAGTCTGTATGTGCAAAGCAGGGTCACTCCTAATCCCATTTAGGCTACTATAGAATTAATTAGGTTAAAAACAGAAACATCATAAAGAGCTGGCTTTCACCAAGCCTAAAAGGGGAAGAACAGGAGAAGGAGAGGAGAGTACTCTATTCTAGGTGGAAAAAAATAGGGACTTATTTTTAGCCACACTAATGTTCATGGAGAAAAAGAAGAGCATCACGGACCAATTAGCAGAATGAAAGGTGAAGAGTTCAAAGGTGAGATCTGATGTTTATGTTAGTAGAAAGGTTACGCTCCGGCCACCACATTTATCTGTGTGTAGGTCTGTTTTTTGTTGTAAAAACAGAATGTGTTTGTGAGAATGAATTTAGTGGGCATATGTGTGTGTTTACACCTCACCAGTGCATAAAGGAATGCAGGCCAGATGTTGGTTAACAGGTCATGGGGACTTACCTGTCTAATTTCAGTAGTTTAATTCTTAGTGACTACTAGGGATGGACAGATACCCGAGTACTCAGAAGTGACTTTTGAAGTGAATTTCTGTTTCCATCTTAAAACATTTCACATTGATCTAAATTTAATAACAGTTATACACAAACATATATTTAAAAAAATGGGGTTACAGGGTTATTAATGGGGGTTCTTTGTGATGATTCATCAGAACAATTAGCAAATAAGTATCAGAATTACAGGACGTTCATACAGAACGTATTCTTTCCTTTAATGGAGTGAATAGAATGAAATAAAATGAAAACTACCCCAAGCTTTACTCACTCTCAAGCCTTCCTAGGTGTATAGGACTTTCCTCTTTCTGATGAACACAATCGGAGTTATATTAATAAATATCCTGATGCATCCAAGCTTTATAATGGCAATGAACGGGACCAACGAGTATGAAGCTCAAGAAAAGTGTATCCATCCATCATAAACGTACTCCACACGGCTCCGGGGGGTTAATAAAAACCTTCTAAAGTGAAGCGTTTGTGTATATCCACATTATAAAGTTATAAAGTAAAATATCTAGCTTCCGCCAGACCGCATTCCGTAATCAACTTTCAAAGAAAGTGTAAAACTCTCTCAGTTCAAAACGCTTACACTACGTCCTTTGCCTTCCATATTCAAATTACGAAAAAGTGTAACTGATGCCTAGCTTCTGCGGTCTGATATTTTACTTTATATCTTGTTAAATAATTTTTCTTACACAAATGCATCGCTTGGCTTCAGAAGGCCTTTATCAACCCCCCAGAGCAGTGTGGAGTACGTTTATGATGGATGGATGCACGTTCTTGAGCTTCATATTCGTTGATCCCGTCCACTGCCATTATAAAGCTTGGATGTGTCAGGATATTTATTAATATAACTCTGATTGTCTAGGAAGGCTTGAGGGAGAGTTAAGCTTGGGGTAATTTTCATTTTAAAGTGAACTAATCCTTTAAGTGAACAAAAAATGTCCATATGATATACATTAAACAATTAAAAAGTACTCTGTTGATTAATCTATTTGAATACTAAAAAAAAAAAAACAGAACAATTTTTCATGACTACAACTGCAACAGTATTATTATTTGACCCCAAAAGATGAGCTTCATAAGGCTGCATATTATTATCTTCATACTCACTCTGTGTGTGTGATTTCAGAGGGCTGGAACGGTGCTCTTGGGTTTTCATGTCTGCCACTGTCACTGAAGATCCTGGACGAAAAAACAAATACAGAGAACAGAACTGAACCTCTGCTGTGTAATTAACACAATAGATTCTTTAAATTACAGTGTTTAGAGGTGTCTGCCTGCGTTCCAACTATGTCCCCCCCGTCCCCCCCTCCTCTCTCACTATCTCGATCAAAACCAGAGGACATTCCAGATGTCACACAGGCTCAGATTAGATGCAAGGCAAAGGCAGAAAAACAACAGGAGGGGAAGGATAGAAAGGGAGGGCAAGATGGCTAACCGAGAAGGAGGAGACAATGAATAAGCCAGGTGAGATCCTAATGTGTGTGTGGTAGTGGGATGAGGGGGGGGGACCCATCCTCGTCCCACTACCACATTTGGCCTGTACATGAAGGTCCTCATCTGTGGCAGTGAGATAGCAGCCTTGGAGTGTGTGTGTTGTGGGGGACTATATTTTAGGGAGGGGTTTGTCCAGTACCCTGTAGGTCTGAAAGGAGATGAAAGGAAGGGATCTGCAGGAGATAAGAGAGGTGGACACACACGGTCGTTCTGGCTAGAACATCCATATCCAACGGCCATGAGCTCTGACTGCCACAGATACACACACACTTACATGCACAGCACATCTGTCATATCTCTACGCCTCTACAAACTTCCTGATCTCTAAACACAACACAGGTCTGTCGAACCATATTTTCGCTTGTTTAATCAAGCCTGTGTTGGCTAATTCCCCTGTTGTTCTGGGCAAGCTGTGAAGTCGTTAACATGTGTGAAAATAAACAAAATAGGGAAAAGTTGAAGAGACAATAAACTGCACATGCTAAACATTCTAAGCCAAGTTTCTTCAGAGAATTTAACGACAATTTCCCTGCTCAAAGAGAAGGTCCACTAATCTGTTTGATTTGAAAACAAAAAGAGTGTTATTTCACAAATTTACCCAGAGGAAGCGTTATCTGAGATAGATATATATATATATATATATATATATATATATATATATATATATATATATATGTATATGTATGTGTGTATATATATATATGTATATGTATATGTATGTGTATATATATATATGTATATGTATGTGTATATATATATGTATATGTATGTGTGTATATATATATATATATATATATATATATATATATATATATATATATATATATATATATATATATATATATATATATATATATGTATGTGTGTATGTGTGTATGTGTGTATATATATTTTTTTTTTTTTTTTTTTTAAGCTTGTCCCCCTTAATTTTAGTCCTGAACTATACCAGTCAGAGGTTTAGGCACACTTGCACACTCTATTTTTTTTTTTTACAAACTTTTAGATAAATACCATTTAGATTGTACCACATTTTAGATAAATAGTAAAGTCTTAAAAACTATGAAATAACACAAAATGGAAATATGAGAATTATGTAGTTTTAGGCACAATTTATATTTGTCCACAAAACAAATTTTAAGTCCGTTGTGTCAAAACTTTTGATTTACAGTGGCCCCAAAAAGTATTTGGACACTTAAGTCATAGACATTAAAAAAAAAAAAAAAAAAAAAAAAAAAAAAAAGCAGCTTGATACCAGTTGGTTTAAAGACAAATTGCAAATGCCACTAGGTTTGATATTTGCATCTAATGTGATGAAATGTTTAAAGCAATAGATATTTTCTTCCGTATTGTGGCGTACATTGGAGTGAAGTGGAGGTTAGGCAAACTAAATGATTGGAGAAGTCCAGAAAAAAGTCACGTCAGTTATGACATTGAGTAAAAATTACAAGCTCAAAAAATGCCTAAAGAAAGATATGCATGGATGAATTATTCAAAATTACATCAATAAGATTAATTTAGAAAATAGATTTTAAAGTTTAGAAATACTGAATAAATACTACTTTCTGAGGCTTCTCTATCTGTGATATTGTCCTTAAAGGCTTAGTTCACCCAAAAATGAAATTTCTGTCATTAATTACTCACCCTCATGTCACTGCAAACCCCAAAAGACCTTTGTTCATCTTCAGAACACAATTGAAGATATTTGATGAGATGTTTTTTTTTTTTTTTTTTAATCCTCGATAGAAAGCAACATAATTACCACATTCAAGGTCCAGAGAAGTAGTAAAGACTTTGTTAAAATAGTCAACGTGACTACAGTGGTTCAACCTTAATGTTATGAAGCAACACGAGAATACTTTTTGTTTGCAAAACAAAACAAAAATAATGACTTCATTTAACAATTCTATTTTTCTGGACCTTGAATGTGGTAATTACATTGCTTTCTATGGGGGATAAAAAACCTCTCCGATTTCATCAAAAGTATCTTAATTTGTGTTCTAAGATGAACGAAGGTCTTACGGATGTGGAACGACATAAGGGTGAGTAATTAATGACAAAAATTTTTTTCATTTTTGGGTGAACTAACCCTTAAATGTATATGAAGATGTTAGATTATCTTATAGTATTGTTGTTTGAATGTGTACGAGTACGTGTGTGTGTGTGGTCAGTTGTCTCTCTCAGAAGAGGATACATTTTCATAGAAAACACCACTGTTTGCTAATCTGTTTTTTAATTCCTTGTTCGAGACTGCTTCTCCACAGCAGACTTTTGGACACAGTGTCTGCAGGAACGTGGCGCATGCACACACACACACACACACACACACACACACACACACACACACACACACACACACACACACACACACACACACACACACACACACACACTATCTTATCTTGTGACAGCCACAGCAACAAAATATTAACCAGAGGAAATGAAAACACAAACATGCCAGTACATCGTAACACGCTACGTACATATGCCTGCAAAAAGACTGTGCTCTGGAGAAAATACAACAGATGTTAAAACACGTCAGTCAACTAGAGCACCGTAACAAAAGAACCACATGAAATAATATCAACTGTGCATAACACACGCACAAACACACTCTTGAGTAATTAGCTGTCACCTGAGCCAATCAATGTGGAAGGGAAAAAATCTATTCCAATTTCAAAACTACAGGCTTGCCTGTACAGGCAGATGTGGACTAATCAATAAGAAAAGCATCCCACATCAGAAAGACCAGAGAACACACAACCAAAATATTCTCACTGACTGAATCATTTCAATGTAAATCACTGCATGCATAAAGGAATCTCTCCCATAAAATGAAGGCATTTTGTTGAATATCCTGTTTGTCCTTTTTTAAATGATGGAAGTGAATGGGAATGAGGACTGTCAATCAAAAAAAAAAACAAAAAAAAACAACAACAACAAAAGTATTGGACAGTCCATATGATTTATGCAGTACGTTCCAATGTTTCTGAAACTAAAATATTAGAAAACAATGTTACACTACAAAGAAAAAATTAAATAAAAGAAAAAAATTGTTATACGATTTTATATGAATTTGATTTGTTTTCCAAATCATACTTGAGCCATATTTTTCAATAAGTAATATTAGCAAGTAAAGTATGGAGCCAAAAGATAACTGCGTGTCATAATTTCTCTTGGCAGTGATTTTTTTTTCTTGAAGACACTGTGGTGAGGAGCCTCATTTCCGCAGAGCCGACCAGACAGGATGCTGTAAATCAAGGTATTGAACTTTGACCCACGGAATGCAGTCGCCAAGGGCAACTTAGTGTGTGTCACCTCTACGGTGAAGTGTTGGAGAGGAAGTGACTGCGACAGCCAAAAAGATTCTCAGCACTTGGGTTGATGTTGCATGAACGTCCACAGTAGGAGGGGACCAAGCGCTACAATTATGAATTAAGATTGTCATCTGTAATTTAAGTAATTTTAGCTCAATTTTAGATTCTAGAATAAAGAAGTAAGAAGACATAGGCAGCATAGGATTGGTCTTTGATTATAGCATTCACCCAGATGAAATGATCAGGGGGTGTATGAGAAAGCCTGTGGCCAGAGGCTAAGTCTATGTGAGTCACCTTAGAGAACCTTTAAATGACCTTTAGCTGTTTGGTGTGACATTTGTGTTCATTAAGTAGGTCACACAGTAGAAAAGACTGCATAAACCCTCACACTTCACCTTCAACCAACATCTTTATGCCCTTATTTCCAAATTTCTCTACACTTCTGTCTGTTTGCCTCTCAGTATAGGGTTGCATGGTATAATGGTACTAATGCTTGTTATTAATGCTTGTTGTTCACCCAAAAATGAAAATCCTGTCATTTACTCACCCTAAAGTTGTTCCAAACCTGTATGAATTTCTTTCTTCAGCTGAAAAAAAAAATTATATATATATATATATATATATATAAATAATCAGAAATCAATCAGTTGATGGGTCCAACAGACTTCCATAGTATGGAGGAAAAAAAAAAAAAAAAAGCGAGAGAAAAATCCCATGGACGTCAATAGGGCCCATCAACTGTTTGGTTACCCATATTCTTCAAAATATCTTGTGTTCAGCAACACAAAGAAATTCATACAGGTTTGGAACAACTTGAGGATGAGTAAATTATGACAGAATTTTAATTTTTTTTGGGTGAACTATCCCTTTAATGCTTACTTATTTTAGTCAGTGTTGTTTATTTTTACTACATTTATTTTTACTCTCTTTTAATGAATGCTGCAAAAAGCCTCAAGCTCACAAGTTTGAATCAGTAAATAAAAGGAATTTAAAGGACAAAAGGTGTCAATATTTACTCACCTTCATGTTGTTCCAATATGATGCTTTGTGGAATAAAAAAAAGAAGATATTTTAAAAAATGTCTAAGAGTTTTTTTCCATACAGTGAAAATCAATAGGGACCAACATTGTAATCCACTGATTATGACTGTATGGACAAAATAGTTCTTTCAAATATCTTCTTGAGAAGAAGAGGCAAGTAAATAATGACATTTTTATAAATTTTTAGGAAAAAAAAAAAAAAAAAAGATTAAATTACAGATTATTCTATTGACAGCCCTACTTTTATTTCATCAGTTGCCCACCAAGAACAATAACTATAAAGATAACTATATTAGAATCCACACCAACGGACGATAACATTATGATTATTTTAAGTGCACAGCAAATCCTCGAATCAGCTAGATTCAGATTGGCTGTCAATGTTTTTGTTTATCAACTGAGGAAAAAACTAACTCTGAACATGAATCCAATGATATCGTTATGGTTAGCTGTGGTGTGGACTTCACTATTCTCATAGAATGAGAACAATTATTAAAACTTTATAGTTATTTGTATTGTTACAGTCAACTTTCTTGGTGTGAATGGGCCTTAACTCACTTAGTACCTTTGGCTTAAAAAAAACAAACAAAAAAAACCTAAAAAAGGTACCAACTAAGAACAAAAGAGAGGAAAACAAAGCAAGGAAGGCCAACTTAACAGAAAGACAAAAACCTGCATCAAGTTTTCCTCAGTGATGGAGGGTGTGGTTAGAGATCTCCGTCTTCAACTCCATGTATAATATCAGAACAGAGAGGCCAGGGAAAAGGAGCCTGTTATAATATGCACATTTTTAATGTTAGAGAATATGAAACTGAGCATCAAAGCTTATGCAGATACTCCTGCCTCAGTACTTGTTCAGGTCTGAGGACCCCAGGGAGTTAAGAGTGAACTCGGGTAGCTTTAAAGAAGTAATAAGACGAGCAACGGTTATCTAGATGGGGTAGAACCAAGAAAAAAAAAAGTGTGTTTGCAAACACATAAACATGATTGTGTTTGCATGCGATCAGTGGCCAACATTGCTTTTGTATCCATAGACACAAGTATATTCTCACACTCTGCACTCAAGGTTAAAGGGATAGATCAATTAAAAATTCAAATTCGGTCACCATTTACGCATGACGGTTCCTTGGATGGCTTTCTTCACATACTCTTTTCAAAATATAAGAAAATACAAATAAAGCATCATAAAAGTAGCCCATATGACTCATACAATAGCTCTGGGTGAGGAACAGACTAAAATTTTGTATCAGAATACAGTACACAACCCATATGAGCTATTTTATGGGGCTTTTTGTCATTTCTGCTGCTTGACAGCCCCTTGTCAACATTCACTTACATTGTAAAAAAGCAGCATGAACAATCTGGTGAGTAAATGATGACAATTTTTATTTTGGGTGAACTATCCCTTTAAGCTTTGGCATGCGGTTTTACCCTCAGTCCCTCTGAAATCTCGCAGGAATCATACACATTGTGTTCAACAAAGGCACCAGTTGTAAATCTAGACTTCAGAGCGTGTGTCATGTGATGGAGGAGCTGTCTCTCATTTCCCTGCCATAGAGAGGGTCTCTCTGATATAGCAGCTGTTACTCTGATGAGTTGGAGAATCTGGGAAACATTGTCTGGCGAGATCAAAGAGTAACCAACAGTAAAGCTGTTAAATTAAGCAGGCTTAACCTTCAGTCTGTTAATGAGAAATTTCTCTCCTTCTCTCATTAGAGGACGCATTTATGAGAAAACCACACACTGGGGTCTGGAGAGTTATTTATTGATTGAAGGCATTTATCATACCTAAACATTCAGTAAATAAAGAGTTATGCAGTTACAACGGAACTAATCAGGTCAGAGCTACTTTACATACAAGACTACACTAAAGCCAGATTAAATTAATCAAAGCATAAGAAAGAGCATTCAACATCCCTTCAGAGAAACTTCCCATGGTCCTATGTGCCTGAGAAAATGGTATAACTGCATAGACACAAGGTTCGCAAGTGAAGTCTGTTTGACAGCTGTCACAATTACTGAAGTGCAGCTTTAAAACATCTTCAAGAGACTGAACGCTTTGAAAGAGAGCATGAGTTTTGAATCGGTTTTTAAATATCATGCACACTTATGTACAGAAGGAATATACAGAAAAGATGTAGGCTACTTTTCCATATTTTGTTTCGAAAATGTGACTGAAACAGCTGTCTATTTTATAACGATGTTATAAAAATGTTAGCAAAGGGAGTTCTCGGATCTCCTGAGACGCTCCAAAAGGGATTTTAACAAGGCCTTGGTCGTTCATTGACTGTAAACACAGGAAATGTACAGCTGGATCCAAAACTTAATATTGTAGACTATGTATTATACACTACATCACCCAAAAAATCATGACTAGACCTAAATGCAAAACATTCCACTATGTTGCCGTACTGTAGCTAGCGGTTGCCTCTAAAGTGAGTGACAAGCATCAATGATGCACAAAGAATGATACTGTATGGCATGTAATGACTACAACAGCTCCCCATTGAGACTTTATAAGGACTGGTAATGAAGCACCATGACTTATCAATAATAGCTTAGCATTAGTGCAGTGGGCTGCAGTGCAGGACTGTGGTAACAGCAGTCCTAGCAAATCTGACCTCAACCATATCAGCTTAAATAAAGATCAACTGTGTCACTGTGCCACGAGAGAATAAGAATGCTCTAGGAAACAAGGTCAAGTGATTGTTTTATACAATGGGTTATAAAACCGAGCTGGCAGTCGAAGAGCAACCACTGCAATGGCTTCATTTTAACTGTGTGAGCCAGGAGTGTCCAATCGTGCTCTTCGATGGTCACTGTCCTGCAGAGTTTAGCTCCAGCCTAGAATAAAAACACACCCAAACCAGCTAATCAAGCTCTTACTAGGCATACTAGAAACATGCTGCGTACAAATTGGCCTACTTATACTATGCCCTAAAAGTATGTACTGTTTTTGTGAAGAAAAAGCACATTCTTTTGACTGTGAAGAAGAGGAGTAGACAAGCTCTGGGACATATGATCACGTCATAAAATAGCGTCTATAACTGTTGCTCTCTGTCACTTAGTGTACGTTTACACAACATCGATGTACTAAAAACGAGTTTCTTTGTACAGATGACAACGTTATCAAAACTATCCCTGTTCACACAGATTCGCAAAAAACGACTAAAACGCTGTATTACGCAAGTAGTTGGCGATGTCATTTAAAGAAAGACTGTGAAAGAAAGATATTCTTCTCGTTATTTTCCTATAGTGACTAATAAAATCGGAAGTCTCAGACATTCACAGAAAACACCATACTTCTGCGTTGAAAAATAAGGTGGATAGACTCAGGGGCTGTTTACATGACAGTTTTCAACTAAAAACATTATGCGTTTTGGCCGTTCATTTACACGACAACGGGTTTTGGTGGCCTGAAAATGCAAACTTTTGAAAAAGGGTTTTGAAAACTTTTGAAAATCTAATGGCCTACTAGCAGAATACAGCGTTTTTAGTCATTTTCACGTATTTGTATGAATGGGGATTGTTTTGACAATTGTGTCGTCGGAAAACTCAAAGGAAAAACTTCTGTTTTAACCATATCATTATTGTGTAAACGTACCCTAAAGTAATACGCATACTCTTGTTTTTGCAGTTTACATGGAGATAACGTTATCTTTTTTTTTTTTAAACAGTTTTTAAAAGTTTGCGTTTTCAGACCCCCAAAATGCCGTTGTCGTGTAAATGAACTGCCAAAACGCATAAAAACTTTTCCGTTTCTAGTTGAAAATGGTGTTGTGTAAACAGCATCCTGTCAAAGTAAACTGGCCTGTCAATCATCTTGTCACAGTTAACATCCTCCAAATTTCATTCAATGTAATTTCTAACCGTATCAGAGAAAAATGCAGGAGCACATTAGTCTGCCAGAAGCCTTTCATGCGGAGACTCTCCTCATATTAGTGCATAACGATGCATTTTAAAACTAATGGCCAAATGGGTCTTTATAAAAGTTCACATTGTTGCTGCAGATGAAATAGAACACGGATAACATTAAATATATATAAATATTTTATCAGCTTAAAATGTTGATTATTAGTCACTAAACCCCTTTATCTAAACCTCTCTACTTAACCGTCGGTCATGCACATCCGTCATGTTTTGTAGTTTTTTTTAACACTTTTTACTCATGTTTGTAGTTCTTAACTAAATGCTCCTCCAAAGCGCAATGGGTTGTGGGCAATATTAGCCGTTATGGTGCGCACGGATCCACACTTTGAAAATCTATCGGAAATAATAGACTATTTAGGATGGATAGTATGGACATTGGGACGCAGGGATGGTCTTATTATTGAGAGATATGAGGGTCCGTAGCTCTACCATTGGAGAAAATGTAACGGCTAACTTGGATTACATGTGCCTTGATAACCAATCACATTGTAGCCTGGACATCACTGGATTTCGTTCAAAGTTGTGCGACACTCAATCACTGTTTGTGAATACCATAGAAATGAATAAGAATTGCCGTAAACTGATCATACCTGTTTAAGTTAATGTTGAAGATTAGCCGACGGGCTGTCGATTCATTAAAAGATAAGCTGTTTCCCCACAAAGTTCTCTGGTCTCCTTCCCTGCATTCCACAGTGTTAGTAGGAGTTACGCTTTTTTTGCTAACCTTGCAGGCTTGCCTTCAAGTGGCTTTATTAGAAACTTCCAGGCAGGTGTGTTGAGGCAAGTTAGAGCTAAACTCTGCAGGACAGTGGCCCTCCAGGATAGAGTTTGGACAACAATGGTGTGAGCTTTTTCTAGTGGTTTGGTCAGTGAAGCAATGTGGGTGACCAACTTCAAACCATACAAATTCTGCGTGGAGAAATCTTTCACTCTCATGTGCATGGATTCCTATTGAAATGACTGTATTTCACCTGTCAAAATGTGGTAAATGTGACCACACCTTAAAGTTGGCAAGAAACAGATATTGGAATAATCTTTTCTTCTCTATTGTGATGTATATACAGCTTCTTGAACAAGAAAAAAAAATGTAGGGTGAGATTTGGATTTTGTTCATCATAAATTCACTGGATTGTTGGGTTGCTGTCATTTGCTAACTGCTGCAATCTCATGTGAGGGACAGGTTGCTGGATGGGAGGAATTATTGTCCCACCCTCGCACTGGTGCACACGTCATCAGAGAAGAGATGTTGTTGTGTGGAGGAGGGGAAGTTAATGTTTTTGATTAAAGATCAAAGATCAGGGAACATCAATTAAAAAATATAATAATGTGCATGGATAAATACCTAAAGAATCTTCAGTGTCTCTGTCCCAAGACGGACCACAATCCTCTTCTTCCTCCTCCTTCCTTCCACAGCCCTCTGCTCACCTGAAACAACCACAAAACAAACACAGTTAAAGCCCATTTACACTTCATATCGATCGGATTGCTGTCCAATTGGGTATGCACAATCCATTTACACTCCGCTACATAAATGTGTCTCCACAAATCGCATATAAATCTACTACTCCCATGCTATATGCAAACATAGTTCACTTCTGTGTTGATGCCAAAACCAGCCAGTGAAATTTTAATAAGTATTCAAGATTTGCGGCCACTCCATCTATGTTTCTCATCCATGACTATGTGACTCGAGCACTTCCGTATGCTGTCATAGACGTAGTTCTTGTTAGGAATAAACTTTACATGTGCGTCCTAAACAACCAGAGGCATTTACAATTGGTCTTTTCATGATCTCAGTTACAAAAATTACAAAAAAGGATTAAATGACCAATTGTAAATACCCCGCTAAGGACCTTTTAACCACATAATCTGTCTAGCACACAGAAAAGATTGTTTGAGACTAAATAAATAATAAGAACTTCCAAGTAAATTATTTACTTGACATTCTTGATCCACACTGACTACCCTTGTTAGACACTCCCCCATGAAACAGGGAAAAAAAGAAAAAAAAAAGGATGTGGAAAAGAAAAAGTTTATTCACCTGTATGCTACATAACCACATACACAACCACATCTTCAGCCTCTGTGAGCATCTAAGACAGCAGATAATCGGTTCCAACACGTTAGGGTTGCACGCAAGTACACAAACATGCCCTCGCACACTATGGGTTGCAATGCAGATGCTGAAAAGTCCACAAACACGTGGAACAAGCCTACACTGTAAACACGCTTCCTCTTTAAATCTTCAACTGTAAATTATGGATGTTCTGGGTGTAACAGTGTGATAGACGAGAGCCCTGGAGTCCCATCAGGGTAAAACACAAAGCTTACATCCCTCACCTTGGATGTGTGTGTGTGTGTGTGTGTGTGTGTGTGTGTGTGTGTGGGTCAAATGGAGTCAGCACCACACAAGGACACAAGCAGATGCTGAAGCACTCAGTCAATAGCGTTTAGCCCCCAGACACAGTTGACCTCACCGGGGGGTCCGTATGAAATCGCTCTTTACCGTCTGTATGACTATAATCTGCTGTACAATCAAGGGAGAAATGATCTCTTTATACGATGTATTACTGAGGTTTGCTTATTGATTATTCATAATGCTTCACAAAGTGGCTCTCTATGTCTCTGAATAATGTATAAGAGACTCAAATACATGGTATTAAAATAAAATGAATCAACTTTAGGGCTTTTATTTGGGAAATTTTATAAAGTGGGACATCCTGTGTTTTTGTAGTGATTAGTATAATGAGCATTGTGAGAGTATGATGTTGGTGTGACAGTGCTAATTCATTAATCATATTAAATTGGCTTGCATTGATCGCTCATCTAAGCCATAATAAGAGCATTTAAAAAGAGCTTAACCTGAAGTTCATGTGCCAAATGCGATGAGGCCAAATATCTACCGTACAGTGCTGGCAGTTGCCATAAATAACAAAACAACAAGAACTCTGCAAATGGATTTCAAATACGGTGCATGAACTGTGCTTCTATAACAAGAATTTATAGTGAAAACATACTAGATTTTTATTTTCTGAAGAAAATATCAGCAGTGCTTGTCATGTGTACTGTAATGTAAGTCTATGAGATTTTCTTGCCGGTTTTATTGTTCACCAGGCGAAGTCCGCTCAATTCTTGCCAAAACATCAGTCTGCTGCGTTTGCAAGTGTGGTTGACTTCTATGACTGCTTTCCATACAAAGAAAATAAAGTCATCATATATGCTACTATTAAAAAGTTTGTGGCTGGTAATATTTTTGAGTGCTTTTGAAACAAGTCATTTATGCTCACCAAGGTTGCATTTGTTTGATCAGAAATACAGTAATATTGTGAAATATTATTACAATTTAAAATAATGTTTTATTTTTTAAATATATTTTAGAATGTAATTTTAATTATCAGCAGCCATTACTTCAGTCTTCAGTGTCACATGATCTTTCAGATATCATTATTGAGATGCACCGATCGATCAGTCTCACTTCTTACCGATTCCGAGCCGATCTGTTTTGTTACCAGCGGCACAGGCAATAACGTCAGCTACGCGTTCTCGCTCTCTTCTCTCAGTGATACACACCCGCGCGGATGCCGATGCCGCCGCCTCCTCTCTCGCTCTCTCTCTCTCTCTAACTCGTCTCATTCGCTCTGGTTAAATAGTGCTTGTATTGCGTATAATTTTAGTCATTCCCGCAAGGAAACGCGCGCGCACCACTGATCTATATTAGTGGAGTGGACAAGCCACGCTCAGTCTCAAAAAGAGACAGAAGTC
This sequence comes from Elopichthys bambusa, assembly GCA_037101425.1. Lineage (NCBI taxonomy): Eukaryota > Metazoa > Chordata > Actinopteri > Cypriniformes > Xenocyprididae > Elopichthys > Elopichthys bambusa. The sequence continues at coordinate 12,536,524 of CM074449.1, forward strand.
AAACAGTCACAACAAGTACTAAAATGAGTGGCTTACTGCGCTTAAATGGTCAAATACATACAAAATTGCGTCAAAATGCCTGTCTTGGCAATTATTCAGATAAACACAGTCGTTAAATAGCTAAGAAAGAGAACGCATGTTGTGTAACAGTATTAGGTAAGTTCATAAGGGACAGCAGTCCAATATTCCTGCTGCTGTCTGTCATGTTCACTTTCTGTAATCACTTTCTGCTCTTGACTGAATACGTCTTATAACTTTAATGGTAAGAATAAATCTGTATTTAATTTTTACAATAAAGAATACAGAAATTAAGGTAACCAATGTAAAATAAAACAGGATGTGTTATTTTATACTTGATTATTTTAATTTCTGTAGTATTTCTTACCTGAATAAAAACCTACTTAACCTGAAAAACTTTCTCTTTATTCTATTGCATTTATTTGTGCTGTTGTTTGATTTGTTCTTATTTTATTACCGACTTACTTGGTTGTTTTATGAAAATAAAACTTTGCGTTGAAGAAAAGTAGATTTTTGTATTATAGTTCTTAGAAAGAAAATCGGAATCGGTGAAAATCAGTATCGGCAGATCACACTAACAAAAAAATTGGAAATCGGAATCGGCCAAGAAAATTGCAATCGGTGCATCTCTAATCATTATGCTGATTTGGTGTTCAAGAAACGTTTCTCATTATCATCACAGCTGAAAACAGTTGTGCTGCATAATATTTTTGTGGAAAATAGGGATGCAACGATATTACTTTTTTGGCCAATACCGATTTTAACAAACAACTACTGGCTGATTCAGATATAACTTTTGTCAATAAAATAGATTACTGTTTTGATCATGTTTAAAATTTGCAAAGTTCAAACACGAATGCATTAAGGTATACTAGCTAGTTAATAGTGGACCCTCGTGTATGCATAAAAAGTTAAAACCGAAGCATACTTTTGGGTCATACTGTTGCTATGTCTGACAAGCCATGCCGCTCTCACGCCACACATCATGTTCTCACAGTGAAAAATACATTGCGGAGCAAAGAGGACACGGACGATGTATCGGCAGACAAGACAGAGCAGGTTACTTCTGATATGAAACAGCCTCAAATTTTGTAATTTTTAAAGAAATTTAAACAATACCATTTTGTGGATCTTTCATGTGTTCTGACAGATCGCTATAGCGCCTCAGTTCAGGTGGCTTGTGAACTGATCATCTCTTCTTACTAGTTCATTTTTATCATCAAATAAACATGAGTGAACCACATTTCAACCACAGAAAGATGTCAGTACACATAATTTTTCAAGTTCAAGTCCACCAATGTTAATCTACTAACTCTCCTGACTGCTTTGTCAGACAAAATGGCGGATTCGGCGTTATGATTGGTTAGATCGCTTGTCAATCAAACTCCCGGCAAAGGGTCAATTGCGTATTCTTGCTGTCTGAGATGCAACTTTCTGGGCACAAAACTTTTCACACAAAGCAAGTACCAAATTTAGTTCTCTTTAGAGTCTTCTTGCACTTGAAATACATGGGCAAGGCTTAAAAACACATCCGAAAATAAACTTTTGTGATGATGCAGCACTGGCACAGTTGGGACAGTGACCGTTCAGTTGACTGTAGCACCATTCACACTGGCACCAGGCAGTCCATTGTCGAGCCCTGCTAAAATTTGTACAGGTTTCATTTTGTTTTGGCAAGTATATAATTATTTAACCCAGAAAAAAACGTTGGATTATGCAACATTATACATTATACAACTCAGTGCCATCACGCAGTTAATTTATGAACTATCGGTTTGTTATATCTGCCTTTTTCATGCTATAGCTGATATGCTGATACGTTGGTGCATCTCTGATGGAAACTATGATACAATTTTTTGATGAATAAAAAGTTCAAAAGAACAGCAATTATTTGAAATATTTTGTAGCATTATAAATGCCATTAATGTTACTTTTGATAAATTTAATGTGTCCTTAGGCTTACTGAACAAAAGTATTAATTTCTTTAAAAAAAAAAAATCTTTGACCTCTAACTTTTGAACTGCAGTGTTTATGTGCTAAATCGCAGTTAGAAAAATGTATTTCTGAATGTATACAAAGTATACATATGGTGTCCATTTAAAACAGCCACAATGAAAGTGTGCAAACTGCATTCAAAATCTGAATTAAATATGAAACATTATTTAAGTACTAAATTCACTAAACTCCAGCATTGTGAGCAACATGACAAATGAAAACTTTTACTTTTATGGATGGTGAACTTATGTAGTTTAGTGTTTCACCACTCTTACCATTCATCTCCACTGTCAATATCACAATCAAATCTGCCATAGAAAAGTAAAATCACATACCCCCATTCATGTTCAGGGCACATATAGACTAGTGTCTGTAATTATTATACTGCAAAAAGACGATTTAAATATGAATTGAATGACGCGGAAGGGCGGTTGCATTTACCGCACGCACGCACGTGTTCGATTTAACTTGACAGAAACATATTAGTGTAGTACAGTAGAATTTAGATAAATTTAATAATAAATTATTAAAACTATTTTTTTTTATTGAATAATCTGTTTCTCTTCCATGTTTTAATTTTAACAGTAAAGCTCTGTTGTGCAGAGAAAACGTTGTTTGACAAAAAAGTTTAATTTCATGATTAAAAGATAAATGAAATGGTATGCGTTCATTTGATTGCCGGAAAAATTAAAATACGCAACAGAATTTCTGAAAACACAAAACATTTAATAAAAATACATTTTTTAAATTAATACATTTAGTTGTTTTTAAGAATTAAATTAATTAGACATGCTTTTTGATTATTAAAATGTGATAATTCAGAAAACAGAATTTGGTAAAAATAAAATACATTTTGAGGGAAAAGAATAAAACATATCATAGGGCCCTAAAAAAAATTAATTTTTTTGTTAAACTTTTAATAAATTGTTGGTAAATTGGATTAGCTTCATTATTTCAATTAATTAGACATGCTTTTTGATTACTAAAATTTAATTTAACCATTAAAATGGAGTCAAAAAAAAAAAAAAACCCTGAATCTAGAAAAATTCAAAAGGGACAAAACGAAATTTGGGAAAAAATAAAACTGATTTCCTACATTTGGAATGACATGAAGGTCAGTAAATAATCAATACTCATTTTTGGGCCTACTATTCCTTCAACAACTACATCCACTCTTAACACATAAATTACCAATCATTCACACGTACCAAATGGCACAAGGCCAAGCCACCTCCAAATGTAAACAATTACTCTTTGATTAAAGCTTTCCTCTCCAAACATTGCGTAGTGTTTACCCCAATAGAGCTGCTGATAAAATACCAGCAGACAGCCAAGTGTGTTCATGTATGTGTTTGTCCGACAAAATGGTTTTCAGTGAACACATGATTATCTCTCTCACACACACACACACACACACACACACACACACAGAACAGTATGCTGTGTGTGACTCCATACTGCATCATTGCTCAGTGTGACTTCAGGCTTCATGATATGGACACAGGCTTTTTTTTTTTGTCCAACCTTTAAGTGTGACTGAAAACACTCTCTTGTCCAATTCTGATGATGTTAGCACTCACTAGCAAAAGTTCAGCTTGACTTTAATAAAATGTCTTTTTAAGTCCTTCATGTAAATCTGGCATTTGTTACACTGAAAGCTTGTTCGTGGTAAAGTTAACAGCATACAAAAATCATTCTGACACTGAAAATGTACAGTGAAATATTATAATTAACATTTAACATGACAAAAACATTTTTAGTCTTAACAGATATCACAGTAAAATTCTGCAGCCTTTTCATAGTCTCTGACTGTAATAGAGAATAAAGGCTGTCAGCACATCACTGAATAAAACAGCAGCAGGTGTTTTTGTTGTCGTTTAAAAACACTAGTTTAGCAACAGACACAAACAGATTTAACAGGGTATGGTTAGAATTGCACACAGCTGTACCCAGGCCTAAATTAGACCGGACTGACTGCATGTCAAAAAGAGAAGCAAAATTATAGCCTTCAACCCTGGACTCTGGTATTAAACTTCAATTGGAGAGCTTCAATGATGTCATTATTACCAGCCATGTGACCAAAGGGAACAGTGCGTACACCAATGATGTCTAATGAAAAGTCTTTTTTTTTTTTTTTTAAAGTCGCCATTCAATCAAATTTGAAGTTAGCTTTTAGTATGAATATGTATGTGAATATAGCCTTACTCTTATCTATAACCTAGTGTGCTCCAAAACATTCATATTTAGAAGATATAAGCGATCAAAACTTACAGTCTCTCACTTCCACCAATATGGATCACCTAATCTGATGACATCATGCTGCACTTCAGCTTCTCATCAGATTTTCTGTCCAATCAAATGCTCTCTAGAATCTAAAGTGTCCCACCCCCTACATTATAAATAGACGCTGAAGCTGCAGATAAACTCGGTCACTTGTTCACACATTTACTATTTTCTACATGGCAAATGGCACAGTGCACTATATAGGGGATAGGGAACTATTAAGAGAATGTAAATATGCTTTCCATTGAGGTACATGAAGTCTGGCTCACGTTAGTGTCACGCGAACCGCTGCAGCGTGCAAAAAGTCTGCTCCGGTCCAAAGACACAATAGCACAGAGCGGATCAGTGAGTCGGCAAGACCACAAAATGTATCAAACCAGTTTGAATTCTGCACAGAATGCTATATTTGAAAGCGATATGGAGGAGATTAGGAGGAGAAATGGTTAGTGATTAGAAGATAACTAAGGCTTTACCAAGCTCAACAGCTGGCCGAGCTGTGATATAAATGAAACTCTACTGGCTCTACTTTTTAAAAAAGGGGAGGAGGTGTTCTATATATGTCCTGCCCTGTTTTCCTGTTTCAGTGAAAATTATGTCAGCACACTGCGCATTCCAAGGCACTTCTGTGGACCTTAAAAAAAAAAAATCATCATCATGGTATTAAAATGTCAAAATTACATATTTTTAGGGTTAAATTAACTTATCATTTGGCCCTAGTCTTCCACGGTTGTGGCCATTTTCAAAGGTGAAGTGTGTATTTATTTATTTTTTAATGTTTAAATACTCGCTTAAAATATTATATATTATAAAAAAAACAAAAAACATTTTAATTACATTTTTGAAATGTGCAAACCAGTCATAGGTCGATTTCCCAAAGAACATATACTGTTTGTGAAAAAATGGGAGCAAAGAGTGGCAGGAGTAAAAAACTCCTTGTGTCGATAGTGGTGTAAAAACGCTGTGACACACTTCACCTTTAAAGTTATTGTGAATTCATATGCACAATTTTACTCTCATAATGTGACTTATTTCCAAGCAAAACAGGATTTTCAAAAATAAAATGAAATTCATTTGTAATGTTTCTTAATAAATGAAGACAATTTTAATAAAATAATGTTTAAAATAAATATGGATTAAGAATCTTTAATTTTGTTTACTTCACAAATGAAGTTAAATGACAGTTAAGTAAAAAATAAAGGAAATAAAGTCAGGACTTCCCCTAGGCTGTACAGACACAAAGTTTTGATGTTATTTCAAACCACCTATTTTATATTTAGCATTTCCATTAGAACTCTGCCTGAACTTGTTGAGCTAAATCTGCTCCTGTTTTTAAGCAAGTGTGAGTCACTTCTGAAAATGAAATCTGAAGATCATTTGTCAGTGTTCACCCCATCATATTAATACTGACTATAAGTGTAGCAATTTCTGTTGAATGCCAATCACCCCATTTGTTCTTTGGGAAAAATAATATTTAAATATATAATGCAATTGATTTAAATATATTAAAACTTATATTAAATAAAAATTGAGTTTAAAGGGTTCAGCCAAAAATGAAAATAATGTCATTATTTTGGAATAGTCCAAAGGGACCACAAGTGGTTAAAGTATAGAAAGTAGATAAAACGTCCCAATGAATACCGATATAGGTCCAGGTTCTTGATGCCAACATCCTGCAGTTAAATAATAAAAAATTAAAAAAATTTAAAAAACTCAGCTGTTATGAGCCCCAGGATTCAGCAAGGTTCAAGACTCAACTCTACCCATTTAGCTCATTCACCTCAATACAGGTACTGTATCTGCCCTTGTTTCTCACACAATAGTTCTACTAGGTCTTTGTAGAGTCACTGGAGATTCATGTCTTGACAAAAAGGCCTTCGCTCTGTCCATTTGCACTGTGAGCGCTAACAGCCGACAGCTTTCATTTCCTCACTTTTGTGTGAGTGTGTGCATGCCTTCGAAAGAGAAGATCAGCAGAGCTGTATGTGAATAATAGATTCAGGCCCGCGGGTTCCCTTCAGCGAGCTCTGCCTGTTTAAGTGCGAGTAGCCTACGGAGACATCTATTACCCTCCTGTCTGTCTCTCTCCCGCTCACTTGTTCTCAAGCACCACATTAAAAGGCAAAAAAATTATTTCCCTTTTTAGAGCAAGACAAGGTCTAACAGAGTACAAAAATCAAACATCGCATCCCTCAGGGAGTTGACAAAAACCTCAATGCAAATCTAGTTTTTGAAGCAATCTTGATCATATGGGGGGTTTTTTACCTACAGAGACATTTACTCTTTAACTGGTGCCAGGAAGTGGCAGACTGGACCTGTGAAGAAAGGCCCCCCAACTGATTGGCTGATTAAAGCAAAGAGTGATCGGCTAACAACCAGAGAGCAGGTCGCCAACAGATCAAACTGACGCCCGAATGCATCTGGCTCTAAACACGATGCATTCAGCCAACAGAGAAAACGAAGACAGGATAGGAGAAATCAAGGAAGAAAGAGAAAGATGGAATAACAGAGGAGAACAGGGAGGAGAAATCCCTGCAAATTGATCCCATAGAGACCCTCAAGGTTTCATTTAAGAACCTGGATTAAGCCCTCCAACAAATCACAGGATGTGAGGTAAGAGAGAGAGAGAGAAAATGGGGGATGTGAATGAGAGATAATATATCCTCTGGCTCACATGGAAAACCCCACTGCTGATGGAACACCATCCCAGTGATAGAAACTAGGTTACAACTTCATCAATGTTGAAAATAATCCAACGCTTTGAAAAGTTTTCAGGACAATATAATGGCTTAAAGCGTTATGCAGAAACTCCTCGGCAAAGTCCAGAAAATTAATATTTAAAAGAGTCTCTTTTTCCAAAGGCATTTGATTAAAACAAGTGCCATATACAAGAACCAGAACCCACTGCCATGACAATACAGAGCAGAGCAGAGTATTGGATTTCTAGAGGGACTGTGTCAAAGAACAAAATATAAAAGACCACACATATTTATGAGTAACTCAATCTTCTCCATCCAATTATTGTTTTAGGAGACTTTTGATGTTCCAGATATATCTGAGGAAAATATACACAAATCAGGCATAACATTATGACCACCTTCCTAATATGGTGTTGGTCTCACTTTTGCTGCCAAAACAGCCCTGAGCTATCGAGGCATAGACTCCACTAGACCCCTGAAGGTGTGCTGCAGAGGTGTAAAGAGTACCTGAAAACCATACTTGAGCAAAAGTACTGATACCTTACATCGAAAATGACTCCACTACAAGTTACAAGTAACCAATTCCAATACGACTTCAGTTAAAAAAAAAAGTCTAAAGTATCTGATTTTAACAGTACTTAAGTATTTTACTCATGCTGAATGTAGGCTCAAAGATGCACCAGTCCTGAGAGACATGCCAGTGAACATAAAAAAAAAACTGATTTGTAAGATGTGAAATCAAGTTTATTTTCTAAAATCAAAATAAAATTGAACACCTCAATGTTGCATTAAATCAAGGTCAACACAACAACCTTTTAAACGTCTACAGACTACAAGTCTCAGTTAAGCTCAAGTGCACAGAAAGGCCATAAGTAAACCAATATCTTTCAGAATGGTCTTGTCAATACAGCAGATAAATAAAACAATGTTAAATAAAATTAAATAGTCAAAGTCTACTGTATGTGCTGGTTCGAGCCTCACCACCAGCTGCAGTCATTTCTTAATCTAATAAATAAAACATCTGCGATCAGTAACTACCTGCTAATGCACTCACATTCACGTAAAGTATCCTTGTTTTGGGTGAGTAAAGGCAAAACGCACAAGATATAGTACCTTCAATGCCCTTCGATGCCGATATCGCTTCTTTATATCAGAAACAAACTGCTGCAGAAAAAGTTAGCTGCCATGAAAAATGTCATTTGTAATTGCAATACTCATCACAAATGTAGCTGAGTAGTAAAAGTACATTTACTTGCTCAAAAATGTAGTCAAGAAAGAGTAAAAGTCAAGAGTAAAAGTTGCCAATATCTTTGATACTCAGTACAACTACAAAAGTAGCCAAAAAGAACTAATTACATTTACTTAAGTACTTTACACCTCTGGTGTGCTGTGGTATCTGGCACAAAGATGTTAGCAGCAGATCCTTTAAGTTCTGTAAGTTGCGAGGTGGGGCCTCCATGGATCGAACTTGTTTATTCAGCACATCACACAGATGCTCGATTGGATTGAAATCTGGGGAATTTGGAGGTCAAGTCAACACCTCAAACTCGTTGTGCTCCTCAAACCATTCCTGAAGCTTTTTTGCTTTGTGGCAGGGCGCATTATCCTGCTGAAAGAGGCCATAGCCACCAGAGAATACAGGGTGTACATGGTCTGCAACAATGCTTAGGTAGGTGGTACGTGTCAAAGTAACAACCGCATGGATGGCAGGACCCAAGGTTTCCCAACAGAACATTGGCCAAAGCATCACACTGCCTCCACCGGCTTGCCTTCTTACCTTAGTGCATCCTAGTGCCATGTGTTCCCCAGGTAAGCGATGCACATGCAACCGGCCATCCACGTGATGTAAAAGAAAACGTGATTCATCAGACTAGGCCACCTTTTTTCATTGCTCCATGGTCCAGTTCTGAAGCTCACGTGCCCACTGTTGGCGTTTTCGGCGGC